>CM030365.1:161639657-162024657 GCA_017893485.1 Hemerocallis citrina
TATTTTTTTATGATAGTTTTTCTTGAAATAAAGCGATGCACGTCCGTATCTTGCAAACCATGAATTGAAACTCACTTTTACAAATTATGTTGGCTTGTGTATGGTGAGTCTGACCTGCACGCAAAGTTTCGCTATTTTTGGATGCCGTTGTGCGGTTTTACTAATATCGAACAACAAGTATAATTTTTTATATTTTGAGTACGAAAACATAGGAAACCCCATAAATGGCCACCAAAAATTACGAAACTCTGTGGATTGGTCGAATTCACTACATACAAGCTAATGCAACTTCTAGAAGGGTCTATTTCGTTGCCCCTGTAACGTGGGTTTGGTTGGCTTAGAAAAGTTTGGATTCCACGGTAATGCGCAAATTTTGTCTTTTAGCGTGATTTCACTTCAGCCATTTTTCCTCCGAAAACACACGAAGTGCACTGTTAACAATTATTTTATTCCTTTATTTCTCTCATACTCTCTATCCACTTCTCAGTTTTATTTTGTCACATTATAAATTTATGAAATCATATTTAAACCAAACAACTCCTCTCCCCTTGGCCGATGTGGGACTAATGAATCTGCATACTGATTTCGGTAAGCAGACTTTTAAAACATGGCCTAATTAATTTCCATAATTAAGATTAAGGCCTAATCTCTCTCTCCACTTCTTATTAAGCATTTGTCTGCACATATGTTAACAACCTATTTAAACCTAAACTTCCCTCTCTCCACCACCAATGTGGAATTAATTCCCCCATTCATACACTATTCAGATTTAGTGGGATTAAGCCTTTTTTTTTACTCTTAAGCCCTAATTAGATTAGATTAGATTGAAATTTTATTTATATTAGATTAGATTAAGATTTAATTTTTTTAGCTTCGTTTTTTTTTCAGTTTTTTTGGGTTTCGGTTTTTTTTAAATTTAATTAAGATCAATTTTGTTTAATTAGTTTAAACCCTAATTAATTGAGATTAACTTCTAACAAAACCAAAAGTTAAAAGTATTTTAATTTACTTTCGCTACAGTATTCTTACAGACCAAACAAATATAATCTTTCATGGAAAACTATTCCTACTACAACCAATCAAACCACTTTTTTACAACTCATTTCCACATATTTCTTTTCTCTACAGTAATCTTACAACCATGAAAATCTTTTAAAACCAACCAAACACCCCAGAAGTGAGCCACGACTCACGATTTGCAAGATAAGGCAATGTATTATTTTATGTTGGTTTTTCTTGAAATAAAACGATATATTGTCGTATCTCACAAACCGTCAGTCAAAAAACATATCTACAAGTTGTGTTAGCTTGTGTGTGGGGAATCCGACCCACTCGAAATGTTTTAAAATTTTTGGTTGTCGTTTGTGCAGTTTTCTCACGTTTTCGCTTATTTTTTCAATATCGACGACTTAACATAAATTAGAACTCTCACCAATTAACCTTGGTATTATTGTTGATAGAGAAATGGGCAGAACGAAGCGATCGTCCTTCTGGTAACGATAGAGGCGAACGGATTACAGAAGTAGGATTAACAAGATTTGAATACAAATATTAGTTTTGAATATGAATATGTAACATTGTATCAATAATAACAAGATTTGTATTCGTTCGTGTAGGTTGGTGACCGCCATTCTTCATCTGCTGAAGTCGGTCAGCCGTATTCGGTTGGACGTACACCTCCAGGACCGGAAGGCCCAAGCATACTCGCGTTGAAACACATACACAGACCTCAAGCTGTGTGGGATGGGTCCGTAAAGAAGTGTAACTTTTGGAAGCACGCAACTCTTCCCATGGACCCCCATACCACTACGTACTTGGTCCAAGCCGGTTTTTATGGAGTCGAATTGATGGGAGGTGTGAAGCTCATTCGGCATTTACTTGCAACACTTGTCGAGCGATGGAGGCTGGGGACACAAAGATTCCATCTATCGGTAAAAGGGATGGCTGTCACTCTCCAATATATAACAATGATTATCAGGCTTTCTATAAATGGAGTGGCCGTGACGTGGAACATGGACTTCGACCGAGTGGAAGTTGTACATGATTGCCTTGGTGTCGATTTAGAGGAAGAGTTAGATGCAAAGAAAGTGCAAGTTGAAGCTGAAATTGTAGCTGGTCTTACGTCAGATTATGAAGATGAAGTCATAGAGCAAACCATAGCACAAGCTCAAGCTGAAGTAGAATAAAACTTTTGGAATGAAGTTTTTGATGGTAGATCCCTCTGACTTGCATGATTTAAATCAAGGTTCACTGGGTATTTGAGTGATGACTCCACTGACGAAGACGTCCAGTACTACACACATGCATACTAAGTTTGATTGGAGGTGTGCTCTTCCCAAACTCCTCCAGTGATCTCATGCCACTAATGTATGTACGGTTGTTGGGCGACTTCACTATGGCCGGCCGGTTTAGTTGGGGAAGTGCAGCCTTAGCATCATTGTATATGTCATTGTGCGCATGTGCATTGAATTCCAGGAAGATGGCGGGGCAGATGGTTTTGTTGCAGATTTGGAGTTGGAAGCGCATTCACATCGGTCGTCCCCTCATTGTTCATTCGCACGTATGATAAGAAATTGCATGAAGTGAAAGGAACAGGTCGCGTGCCCAATTTTGACTGGATGTATTTCCATCAGGTACATGTGGCAAATTGGAATCAGAGATATCATGTGGTACTCGATATAATTTGATATTGAATACCTTACGATGGCTCGAGGCAAGAAGAGTATATGACGTGGTACAAGTGTATTACAAGATTGTATGTACCTCCGCATACCGTTGTACCAGCGAGAATCCAGATACTGATTCCCCCGATAGAGAAGGAACCACCACCAGCGTATTCCTCTTCTTAACCGATGTATCAGCCGAATATGTCGATGTATCGAGCCATGGTTAGTGTACTTTATATATTTATATATTTTCCATATGGATGTACTATTAAGTGAACATTTGATATTTATGAAGATGGTTTCCTAACAATTTTGTTTAATGTAAAAACCTTTCAACTTGTTGTAGATTGATAACACGTGGGAGACAATCCTGATAGTTGCTTGTATGTTAAGCAGTGTCGTACCCGAGAGCGTGAAGGAGGTAATGCGGGAGATCCATAAACCATGCCGCAATAGTCTTAAAAATGCAGGTGATGGGGCAAAACTTGATGCTTATTTAATTTCAACGGTACATGTCCAAGGTGTAAGAGCGTGACAAGGGGAGGAATTCGAATTGCCGAGCCACGGGTGTCAGGGGAAGAAGAGAAATTCGGATGAACCGATAGAGCTAGTGACACAAGTTAGATGCATAAATCTCGTTCAGAAAAGGAACAAGCCCGAATAGCCCTCACCGAATGGATGCAAACCGCCCTGTCGGAAAAGGTAGTAACTAATACCTTGTTTTTGTAGCAAGTTCACAAATTTCCGAAACCTTGCAAGTTGTTATGTTGAATTTTGTGCAGTTTATTATTTCATCTCTTAAATGACTAATACATCTTCTTTCCTAACTTGATAAATTTTGTAGATGATTGAAGGTCATGCGATGAAGACAGTGTGAATGTGTGACTTAGAAGCTACACATGGAATTTTTGTTAGTGAACTTGAATTGCACATATTTTACAAGAAGTTTGGTTTTGTTCAAATTTGAAGATTATGTAATTGTTTGATATATGTCTCTGTTTGGAGAAATGATAAGTTGATATGTTAGTTTATGTTGAGATTTTGTTTCTTGAAGTTTATGTATTTATGTATTGTTGGCATTGTAGATTGTGATTTGTGTTAGTTTTTTGGGTGGGTTATTGTTATTGTTATATGAGATGCATGAGAAATATGTTTTTGTGTGAATGAGATGGATGAGATTTTGTATGCAGCAAAATGTTGTTGTGAGTTTAACATTTTTTAGCAAGATTACTCAACCTAACCCTTTATTGGCGATGACGGGTTAAGTGAACTTAACCCTTTATTGGCAATGACGAAATTTGTGTAGAATATCTAGTTCTCTGTCTGATTTCTTCAACCTAATTTTTTATTGGCGATAACGGGTTAAGTTCATCGCCAATAACGGGTTAGGTTGAAGGATTTTTACAGATGATTTTTTAAAAATCTCTTCAGCCTAACTGGTTATTGGTGATAAAGGTTTTATAAACTTAAACTATTATCACCAATAACAGGTTATGTTTTAAAAAAAAATTGAAGAATTTCAAGTTCTCAGTTAGAATTCTTCAACTTAACCTGTTTTTGACCATAACAGGTTTATTTAACCTAACCTGTTAACAGGTTAGGTTAAATAAGCCCGTTGATCAAGTTTAATAATAAAAAAGCTATTTTATTTTTTCCTCTTGAAGGGGGGTGAGGGAGCTGGCGGGGAAGGCTATTTATGAATAGGGTGAAAAAATACTTTTTTGACTGAACCCACAATACTAATAGTGGGGAGTCTTTCAAAGAAATAATTCCAACTGAGACTTGACCCTCAATCTCTTAGAATAACCCTAAATCTAACCCTAACCCTAACCATAACCATCCAAACCTAACCTTAACCCTATTCCTAACCGTAGCCCACGATGGCTCGAATTTTTTACATGACAAATCACAGAGCCATTTAATCGATGGGAGAACACAAATGTGGATGAAATATCTATGATGAGGGTCATCAACATCATATACAATCAGGTGTGGAAGCACTCATAAGCCAGGGTGAGCGGGCGCTCCTCCTGACATTTGCCAGCCTCTATATGGCCATATGTAGGCCCAGGACAATTTTTCAAAATATAAGCCCATGCTCCCCCTGAACTGGGCCAAGCTTCTCTTCCACTCCTCTTTCGGGCCAAGACTAAGCAATTCGCTCCCCTCCTTGGCCCAAGCCCAACTCACCCGCTTCTCTTCTTCCCCTGCTGAGCCCGCTCCTCTTCTTTCTTCGCTTCTTTCTTTCCGTGCTCCTACGAAACCCTAGCTCCCAATCCTATTATCCAAGCCCTCAATTCCAATTTCCAAACCTCAAAATCATCAAGAGTTCCTCCGTTTGTTTAGCCTCTAACTGCGACGCGCCAACGACGACGCACGTTCTCCTCCGAATCTCTCATTCTTCGCAAACCCTAGCTCCCATTCCCAATCCAAATGGGAATGGGTTTACGGATAAAAAGATTGTGATTTTGGATGTTTGATGTCTTAGATTGGGTTGGATGTAGGTAGGTGTTTAAGTGGTGATGTGAGATCGTTGCTTTAGGTGGTGTTGAAAATCCTGGCTCCGCCACTATATACAATCTCATTCATTCAAAAATTAAAAAGTGAAAAAGGTGGCTACAATAAAAAAATTAAATCAGTTTTTTTTTAAATTAAAAAATTATAATTTGGAAAAAAAATATTTTAAACATTTTTTAAAAATTAAAATAAATTGTAAAAGAATAAAAATTTATAATTAAAAAAATTTGAAAAAAATGAATTACTTTTAAAAAAAAATGCTAGGACACCAAACCAAAAAAAACCTTTAAATTTTTTTTGAAATCAATTTTAAAAAATGATAAAAATTTTAAAAAAATTAACAATTAAAAAATTTGTTAGAGGATAAAAATTAAAAAATAATAAAAATAAATAAATTTGTTAGAGTATTAAAATATTAAAAAACAATAAAATTAAAATTTTTAATAATTTTTTTAAAAAAATTTAAATTTAAAAATATTCAAATAAGTTAAACTAAACAAAAAATTTTTTATTTTTATTTTTTAAAAATCAACAAAGAAAACAAATAAAGCAATCAAATAACCAAAGCTAATATGCAAGGGTTAGGGTTAGGGTTAGGGGGTAAGGGTTGGGGTCATGGGTTTGATTTGGAAGGGAGAAGAACAATGGGTTATAAGATGGAATTCTTCAAATTAACTCGCTACTCACTATACAAATCACATTGAAGAGGTAGGAGAAGAAAGTTCTCAGTTAGATATTTAATTTGACTCATCATGTCATTCCTTACATGTACAGGGTTATGTTGGATGATGGTGACAACACCCTTAGCATGGTAACTTCTGATCACTCAAAAAATTTAAATAAATAAAAAAAGGCGATCACATTCTTCAACTTACCCCACCATTGGTGATAACGTGTTTATTAAACTTAACCAGTTATCTCCAATAACAGGTTAGGTTTTTAAAAAAATGAGAATTTCAAGTTCTTCGTTAGAATTGTTCAGCTTAACACATTATTGGTGATAACGGATTTATTAAACATAACCCGTTATCCATAATAACGGTTTAGGTTTTAGAAATTTTTTGAAGAATTTCAAATTTTCTGTTATAATTGTTCAACTTAACATGTTATTGGCGATAACAGTCTCATTTAACCTAATCCCTTATCGCCAATAATGGTTCAGGTTTTAGGAATTTTTGGAAAATTTTTAAATTCTCTGTTAGAATTCTACAACTTAACCTGTTGTTGGTGATAACTTATTCATTTAACTTAACCCGTTATCATTAATAGCAGGTTAGGTAGAAGAGGAATTTGATCAAATTGGTTTAAGAAAATCAAGTCTCCATTGGAATTATTATACTTAACCCTCTATTGGCGATCACGAGTTAAGTTAACATAACCCGTTGTTGTCAAGAGTGAGATAGACTGTGTAAAAAAAAACACACAAATAGACAGCAACTGACAGCTGCATACATGGACCTCATTTTACAAAATGTTCAACAATAACAATAATAACATTTATAATACATTCACTGTCTCATCATCGATAGTAATAATACACATATTGCAAAAAATACAATTACATGCACAAAATTAAACTTATAACTTCAATTGCATTTCTTAACTTAACACCGTTTCAAAAAAGCAATTACGTGAACATATATACACAATCAGAAATATAATTCTCTTTGAAGATCAAGCTTCCTTCTGCAATATCATGTTCCAATCAAAACCTACAACATAAAACTCCAAAAATCTTAAATTTCTAATCAAGTGAAATAAGTATTAAAGGTCTAGAACTTGAATTTTACATACATAATAAGAAATTTACCTCACAACGAATCATCACCTTCTTCATCAGCACTCTCTTCATCGATTGGATCTTCTTCATATGCATTGGCATCGCTAAATAATTTTACAGGATTGAGTTAGTCAACTTTAAAAAAAATGTGTCAATCTAAAAAGAAAGGTGAGTGAGTCAATATTTTTTAACTAAAAAGATATATATTACCTAGCAACATTGCTTGGACAATTTCTGAATCGTGTCTGGTTCCCCGCATGTCACATGCATTACACCGTCTAGGTCTTGGTGAAGTTGCTGTCTTATCGGCTTCAATCTTTTCCCGCTATGCCTACCTTTTGTAATACACTGACGATGGTCCCCCATGGGTACATGAGACATATCCACATCTTTTCCATGTGCATGTCCGCTGCCTTCAGCTTGTTATCCACTACTCTCGGGTTGTGCACTACCTTTGCGCTAATTCTGGGTTGCAGAAGAGAACCGCCTTCGATGCCCTTAAGCATGTGGTCGAGCATGTATTTGTAACTTTCATCGGAAGAACTACCAAGATCGACCATCTGTTTTGCATGATGGCTCAATTCGTAATAGTGAGAAGCAAAATTCCCGCTAGTGTCATCGTAAACGGACATATAGCTTCTTTTCATGACATCTTGGATCCATTTTCTTGTTATATGTTGCTCCGGTAGTGTATTGTAATGAATGAATCGAAGAACTGCCAAAATATGTTTGCAATGAATGCCTATGAATTCAAACAAGAAACAACCACAAGTATTCATTTCAAGGAGTTTTAAAAACTGAACCAACCTCCTCGATTCTAAATTTCCACAAAGCTTCACATGGAAAATTGCAATATCCTGTGATTCAAGATCTGCAACGAAAACCACATTATATAATAAGCTTTTATGCACTTCATCTTGGAATTTGTAGAAAATCTTCAATGTGTAGATTTGCGTCATTTGTTCCTCCAAAGCCCATTGGGTCTTCAATTTCGGTCTCTTCTCATGATTACGATAATTTTCTTTAAGTTCCTCGTGTCTTTGCCTTGCTAAGACTCGATCGAAGATGACATCAAATTCATGTAAGGAGAACTTCTTTTGGGTATGATGCTTCAAGGAAGAATACATAGACTCAACCTGTTGGCTACTCAATATACCGGCCTAAAAAGACTCTCATGCATAGATGGGGGCCAATTTCTCATGAATTTCAAATAGATTGTTCAACCATTTTTTATTCTCAACTTTGTATTACAAAAGTAATAATTTCATTTCTCTTCGAAATCATTTATATACCCGGAAGTATAGATGATACTCTTAAAATAATCCCTAAACTTATCGACATCATTCAACATACGCACCCCATGCGGTAACTTATCCAATATATGCCAAATGCAATACTGATGCCGAGTGTCGGGGAAAACTTTATTCACTGCAACACCGATCCCACGATCCTGGTCTGTCACGATGATGGATGGAGCACGTTTCATTACTCCTAGCCACTTTTCAAAGAACCACAAAAAGGATGAGGCATTCTCATTTGGAATGAACCCACAACCTAACAACTTTGATTGCCAATGATGATTGATTCCAACAAACGAAATAAATAATATTCAATATCGGTTCGTGTTGTATGCAGCATCAAAACAAAGTACATCCCCAAATTCTTCATAATTCATCCTAGCAGCACCATCCATCCAAATACAATGAGACAAGCGGCCTTCAAGATCTACTTTGGAAATCATTAAAAAAAAGATTCGTCTATTTTTTTTCTTCAAAAAATTCAATGAGCATTTCCCTGTCGTGTTCTTTCATTGCTTCCCGCAAGTCTCTCTCTAGATTTCTTGCATCTTTTTTCGATAAATCCTATTTTATTGTGAACTCCACTAGAACTTTGAAAGAAAAGCATTTTTTTGCACATAGGAAAGTTGGTCCATTATCCTTTTATCGGTTTTCAACACACAACAGTTTTGGGGCAACAGATGTCTTCTACCGGGTGAAGTAAATTCCTAATTGTGTGGTTCATGAAATGAATAAAAAAACCCATATATTACTTTCTTCGTTTAGTTTTACATGAATAAAAGCTTTGCAATCCGTTCTAGAAGTAGTTCTTCGTCTACCATCACTAGACTGACTCGGGGATGCCTCAGCTTTATTACACAAATATGACTTATCCACTACTTTTGTTCCCTTATATTTATTTTCTCCCTTACACATTGTGAATCATGCACATCTAGCATAGATCTGATAAAACTTCTCTGCTTCCTCTAGAGTGTGAAACGTCACCTATATTTGGTTTGAGGTGCTCGTCAACTTGTGGCCAAGATTCACTACCTTCTTGTGCACACACAAAACTATCACCGATAGTAGAATTTCTTTCATCATTCTCCATATCTAACATTAAAAATAATACAACAATTCTCAATACACTAATCATATAGATTGAATCAAACTATTCATATATATATATATATATATATATATATATATATATATATATATATATATATATATAAACTAAATAAGATGCATGGGAAAACTGCACAAACGACATCCAAAAATTCTTAAATATTGCGAGTAGGTTGGAATCACATAACACAAGCCAACACAACTTCTAGAGGTGAGTTTTGACTCACAATTTGCGAGATACGGCTGTGTATCGCTTTACAACATTATATTGAAATAAAGCGATACACAGCCATATCTTGCAAACCGTGAGTCAAAACTAATTTCTAGAAATTGTGTTAGGTTGTGTTTGATGAATTCAATCTACTCGCAAAGTTTCGTAATTTTTGGTTGTTGTTTGTGCGATTTTCTATATTTTAGTACTTAATATCCAAAATTACTTGTTTTAGTTGTTGTTACGAAAATATATAAACCGCACAAACGGCATCCAAAAATTCTAAAACTTTGTAAGTAGGTTGGATTTACCACACACAAGTCAACGCAACTTCTAGTGGTGAGTTTTGACTCATGGTTTGCGAGATACGGCGTGTATCGCTTTCATTCACGAAAAATAATGGAAAGTGATTCATTGTCGTCTCTCGCAAATTATGAGTCAAAAGTCACTTCTAGAAATTGCGTTGGCTTTTGTGTGGTGAATCCGACATACTCGCAAAATTTTAAAATTTTTGGATGTCGTTTGTGAGGTTTTCTGTGTTTTCGTAACAACAACTAAAACAACTTATTTTAGATATTCAAAATCCTAAAACATAGAAAACTTCACAAATGACATCCAAAAATTCTGAAACTTTGCGAGTAGGTCAGACTCACGTATCAAAAGCCAATGCAACTTCTATAGGTGAGTTTCGACTCACGGTTTGTAAGATATGGCCTGTATCGCTTTATTTAGTTTTTATTGAAATGAAGCGATACACGACCGTATCTTGCAAACCGTGAGTCAAAACTGACATCTAAAAGTTGTGTTAGCTAGTGTGTGTGGTGAATTCGACCTACTCGCAAAGTTTCAAATTTTTTGGTTGTCGTTCATGTAGTTTTACTAATATTGAATAACAACAACTACAACTATATCTATAAATTGAGAAGAACAACAACTGCATCTACAATTCTACCGTCTACAATTATCGAACAACTAAAAATATCAAATAATTGTTGGATCTTGTAGGCAAGGCAAATAACACTAGAGAGGGGGTGAATAATTGTATAAAAATTAATTAAGAAATTGAATTTTCGTTCTGTTAAGTCGACTGAAAAGAGATATCCAGTCGACTGAAGCGTCAGATTAGAAGAGTATTTTACTGAGAGTTACGAGTCTGGCCAGTCGACTTTCGAGACAAGTTTTTGAACTAAAACTTAACCGTTGCCGCTGAAATCGATGTGGGGGCAAATAGATAGATTTGTGGATTCTTGGGATGTTGAATAGTCAAACCTGAACAACTTTTTGCCAGAGTTTGACCGTGATCTCCCGCCGTTGACCTGCAAAAAGTGCGAAACACCGGAGTTGATCTCGGCTACGCACCCTCCGACGCTCAAGTCAGTAATCAGAAAGATTATAAAAGAGCTTTGATTGGCAAAAGATTGATTACCTGGTAACAGTGGGGGATGGAGGGTATTTATAGCCGCCTTAGGGACCAGTTTCGGGATAAGATCAAATCCCTACTTTCCAGTGAATGGATAGAAGCGATCAGGGCCGTTGATTAAGGTTAATCATAAACCCTAATTCTATCCGGCTGGACTGGGTTTCTTGCGGGTTGGAACCCGCACCCAGTTGAGGTGGATCCGTTCGTGGGTTGTTGGGCCTTTGAAAAATAAGTCCAGTTCCCATCTCGGACCCGTTTGTAAGCGAAATTACCATTTTACCCCTGATCTTTGAGATTCGCGTCTGATTTGGATGATTCCGATTTAACCCCATTTTTAGCCATATCACGAGCCCCCCACTCCCAAAAACTGAGTTTGATCAGCCTTTGAAGAGTAGTTTTACTATTTTAATGGCTTGTGGAGTTGTATCAGAGTCCAAATGAGGGGTGTCGAATCCCTATATAAGGTATTATGGTGATCTTCAGAGTTGGTTGCGCACTCAAGGTTGTTCTTGAGCTCTCCTGGACTTTTGGTGATTTTTTTTAATTTTTTATTTATTTATTTTTCGGACCATCTATTTAATTTTGCGAAGCGGTGATTTAATGATCGGGGGCATTATTAATCATTATAAGCAATAATTATTTACCCAGGGACTCAGAAATATTTCTCCAGATTTATAATTATTTTTTAGAATTTTTAATTAATTTCTGAATTTTTAATTATTTTTTCACAATTTTTAAATAAATAATTCGAATTTAATAAATAGGAAATTAATTTTTAATATTATTGATGGTGTGGCGCAATCTGAACCGCCCATCTCGAATCAGCACATGGTTTTGAGAGATCGAACGGCCGAGCGGCACCAAGCGACGTGGGCGGATCTGGGGCTTTGATCAGACCGTGGCACGAATTTTAGAACGATCTAATGGTCTGTGCTGCTCGGCGTTATTTTCCCTATATGAGCAGCTCGGATCGCCAGTCGCTCGGATCACGATTCCGAGCAACGTGGGGCGATCTGGACCGTTCATCACGAGATATGGCGCGAATCTCGAGGCGTTATGGCATGGATCACAAGAAAACGTGATCTTGGCCATGTGGCTGAATCAGGGCCGTTCATCAGGCCGATGCACGAATTTTGAGACGATCGGTCGGTCTGTGCTGCTTGGCATTATTTTCCCCGTATGAGCAGCTCGGATCGCCAGTCGCTTGGATCACGATTCCGAGCGATGTGGGGAGATCTGGACCGTTCATCATGAGATCTACCGCGAATCGTGATGTGAAAGACGGCGTGGATCACGAGAAAATTCTATCTTGTCATTTTGTGATCGTGGCCCAATCTGAGCCGTCTAATCAAGATCTTGCACGAATTTTGGGGAGAACTCTGTTTTTCTCCAATACGCAGCTCAGATCGCCAGTCGCTCGGATTTGGATTCCAAGGGACGTGGCTTGATCTGAGGCATTCATCTGAAGATCTTGCATGGATCTCGATGTAAAAGGCGATCTATCTTGTAGTTTTGTGGTCGTGGTCCAATCTGAGCCGTCTGATCAAGATCTTACACAGTTGAGGAGAAAGTTGTTTTTCTCCAATATGTAGCTCGGATCGCCAGTCGCTCAGATTTGGATTCTGAGGGATGTGGCTCAACCTGAGGCGTTCATTTGAAGATCTTGCACGGATCTCGATGTAAAAGGCAGTGTGGATCTTGAAAAAGCGCTATCTTGTAGTTTTGTGGTTGTGGTCCAATCTGAGCCGTCTGATCAAGATCTTGCACGATTGTTGAGGAGAAAGTTGCTTTTCTCCAATACGCAGCTCGGATCGCCAGTCGCTCGGATTTGGATTCCGAGGGACGTGGCTCGATCTGAGGTGTTACTCTATGGCTCGGCAGAGTGCCTCGGCAGCTCAGAGCTAGAGGAAGTACCGAGCAGTGTGGCCTAGTCTGAATCGTCGCCACCCTTATGAATGTCGCCGCTCTTCTTTACTTTGTCGTTTAGCCTTCTTTAACGAGCTTGAGGGGGGCCCAAGAGTCGCGACTCTACGTTACAAAGCCCAAGAGTCACTTCTTTTACTATAAGTTTTCACCTCCCCCACTCTTTCTCTCATTCTTTCACTTTTACTTTTACCTTTGCTAGCGGTGTTTTTGCTCACGAGTGGCGCTACTAGCTTTCGTTGCAAGGCGAGTTTGAACTCCGGCAATCTTTTCCGACCATACACGTCACTTCAAGGTTAGTTTTTCCCCTTCTTTTTCAGAATGGCTAGAATTTCTTTTGGGGACGAGACCTCCACCTCGGACTGAGACACCGGCCGAGCGGTAGTGGTTAAGCCGAGGAAGGGGAAGGAAGTGGTTGATCCGGTCGGGGTGTCGACGATAGTTGAGACTCCGAGGGGGCAGGAGAGCTGGGTCGGCTGCCGTCCACGTTATCGAGTGCCGGCGGAGTGAGAAGTTACCCTGAGGACATCTTAGAGAAGGTGGTGCGTGGGATGGCTCCAATATATGAGGAGAATAGTCAAAGGGATCCTTCCGAGATGGATGAGATCCTTTCAATCATGACCGAGGTAGATCTGCACCGGATCAGGAAGGGATTCCGCATCCTTATGGAGTATATCCTACTACTCCCTGGTCCTGGCTTCCGAGCGTGTACGGGGACGTCGGCAAACACGTGCGTCTTCTCGTACGACGCACTTAATGTTGGTCTTCGGCTACCACTGCATCCCTTCGTGGTCGAGGTGCTGCAGTGGTATGGCTTGAGCCCGGTTCAATTTATGCCAAACATGTGGCGGCATGTTATCACTTTCGTCCTCCAGTGCCAGGCGGTCGGCATGCAACCGCAACTCGTTCTGCTTCGGAGCCTCTATCGCATCTGCCGGATGAGCAAGATGGAGGATCGGTATTACTTGTTGGCGAGGAAGGGGGTGAAGTTGATCAAGAATCTGGACTCGATCAAGCACTGGAAGGAGAAGTATTTTCTCATCCGTGGTCCCGAGCCGTGGGGCTTCTCGACGATATGGAAAGATGGGGTCCCGAAGTGGGCGAAGAAAGAGCCGGTGCTCACAAGAGAGGAAGAGGAGGTGGTGGCTAAAATCCTCGGTCTTCTGGCCCTCGGTTGGAAGGACATAACAGAAGAGGTCTTGTTCGGTGGGGTCTCAGTCTGATCGACCCCAGTACGCTCTTTTTCTTCTTTCTTGCTAGTCTTAGTGTCTTTTAGTGTTTGTTATTTTTTCCAACTCTTTTTGCTCGGTTTTTTCTTCGTATGCAGAGGCCCCCGGTATGGATTACAAGGCGCTGATGGTAAAGGGTCGTGCTACCTCGGCAAAGGGCAAGGATACGAGGAAGAGGAAGAGGACCACGGCAGGGCCTCTTTCCAGCCGAACAGTATAAGCCCCCTCGGCACCCTCGGTCGTTTTGGACCTGGCAACCGAGGCCCTTTTGGAACCGCCCGCTCAGGATCCTTTGGCCGATGCCCTGGGTTTGTCGAGCGGGGCGTTCTCCGCCAGTGCTGCTCTGGCTTTGGAGGTGCCGCCGCTTACTGCCGAGGCAGAGACCATCCTCACCGAGGAGCATAAGCGACTCTTCGTCCCCGACTGGAGGGTGATGAAGGTAGACGGCTCTCTTGGCGATGCAGGGATGTGCATGCAGGCGGTGCGCCACCTGCCGACCCCGAAGGATCGTGCCGCGCTGAGGGCCGACTCCGTGGGCGACAATGCCTTGGAGATAGCTTGGTTGACTATGTCGGTAAGTCTGAGTTGTTTATGATAACCAAAAAAATTTCTAAGTTTATTATTCGATTCTAATCATTTCTTCTCCTTTGTTTTGCTCGCAGACCCTCTGCCACTTCAGCCACATGCTCGAGCAGTTCACCGAGCAAGAGAAGGAGATACAGCTGGCGAACGGTCGGGAGAGATCGGAGCGTTCCAAGGCGGTTAAGCTGTTCGAGGCCGAGCAGCGACTCTCGGCTTCGCGTGCGGCCGAGGTGGGGGCCCTCGAGACGAAGCTCGCCGAGTTGCTGGAGCACTCTGCAGCCGAGACTGCCAAGGTCAAGGCATTGGAGAAAGAGAGGGCTCGCCTCGAGGAGGAGCTGGCCAAGGCCTTGAAGGCATCCGAATAGGCGCTGAATGGTCAGGCAATGAAGGTGGCGAAGGCAGAGAAGGCGGTTCAGGATGAGGCCGAAGCCCAGATGATGAAGAACATGGAGGAGGCTTATGCCCGAGCACAGAAGCATGTGGCAGGCCGCATTCCCGACTTCGACAGCTCCTCGTATTACTTTTACAATCCCATGGAGGGCGAGGAGCTGATTCCTCTGGCGGAGATCGAGCCGGAGCTAGAGGGAAAAAGGGCCAAGGAGGATGCCGAGGATGAGGTGAACGTCGAAGGGGCGCTTGTCAATGTACCGAACGAGGATACCTCGAAGCGGTGCCATGAGGTGGCCCCCTGACTTAGTCATCTCTTCCTTTGTTGTTTTTTTGTAACGCCGAACCGCGGACTGGCCACCGCACTCTTGTACTTTTTTGAATTTTAATGAAATGACCAACTTTTTGAGACTTTGGCTAAGTGTTTGAGATTTTGATCTTGATTTGTATTCGCCTCGTTTTGGAATTTTGCTATGTTGAGAACGGTGTTGCGAACTACTTGTCATCTAAGTTTTGAAAACACCCTTTGTTCTTTTCGCTAAGTGTTCTCCAGAGCTCAGCATCGATATGTTTTTTGCTTTTCAGGTCGTCGAGTCGAGTTCAGCAGTTGAAGCCTCTCGTCTTCGGGTTGACTTAAAAGCAACGAAGTTGGCCCTCTCTCGCAGTCGAGAGTGTTTTCTCAAGAGCGAGTTGGACTTGGAACGCCTCAAGCTAAAGTTGTCGAAGTGTCTCTCCGAGATGAAGCAACTGAAGAAGGCGCTGTCTGATGCGACTGCGGAGAGAGGTGAACTATTGGCTGAAATCCACCACTTGCGGATAGTAGAAGAAGAGCTTTTGGCAGAGGAAGAAGAATTAGCAGCGGCGGTGGGCAAGTTGATGGCCGAGCACGACGAGTTGACGACGGAGGTCGACGAGTTGAAGAGGGTTACGGTCGATAGGAGCATCGAGGTTACTCATCTCCGTCGAATTATTGCTGATAGATCCAAGATAGCTGTGAAGGACGACTCTCTGAAGCAACAAATTGTCGAGCTAGAGGGGGAGGTCGCTCACCTAAAACCCTAATCTGAGTAGGTTAATGTAAGGAGTACGTAGTGTACTCGTGAAGAAAGCGAGAGGGGAATTTCCTTTTACGAGCTTGCGACTCGATTGCCAGTTGTTCTTTGAAGCCCTACTGATGCACAAAGTGGGGTGGCTGCTTCGTCGAGCGAAGCCTCAGCCGGCGCAACACTGAGAGATACTACTAAGCTTGCTGGCTTGGGGACCTCAACGAGTGAAGGATCGCAACGGCAAGGTGTGTGCCGTCCCCGCTTATCTCTTAAGAGGAATATCCCCCTTTCTAAGAGTCGTTGAAGTAGTCTTGTAATTTTGGCTTTTCAAATTTTGTAACTCGTCGTAGATAAGAGTAACTGGTCTTGTAACTTGAGTTTCTTTGAACTTTAAACTTTTATAAAAGTGAAAACTTGTTTTACTCCTTTGCATTTGTGTTGGCGTGTTCAGTTAATCCTCTATGGTTGTAATAGTGTTTCTGAAGGACGGATCATTTCTAGCTCGCTTAAGAGCGAGGAGTAGAAGTGGGGTCTTGCCAAACTTTGAACCTCGAGGGACGTGGCTTTATCTGAGGTGTCCATCTGAAGATCTTGCACGGATCTCGATGTAAAAGATGGTGTGGATCATGAGAAAATGCTATCTTTTCGTTTTGTGGTCGTGGTCCAATCTGTGCCACCTGATCGAGATCTAGCACGGATTTTAGGGAGAAAGTTGTTTTTCTCCAATACGCAGCTCGGATCGCCAGTCGCTCGGATTTGGATTCCGAGGGACGTGGCACGATCTGAACCGTCCACCTGAAGATCTTGCACGGATCTCGATGTAAAAGACGATGTAGGTCACGAGAAAATGCTATCTTGTCATTTTGTGGTCGTGGTCCAATCTGTGCCGTCTGATCGAGATCTTGCACGAATTTTGGGGAGAAAGTTGTTTTTTTTCAATACGCAGCTTGGAATGCAAGTCGCTCAAGAATGTATGCCTGAATATCTTCATCAGTTATCTAGTCAAGTGAAGCAATGGGGCATTCATTCAAGCACTCCTACAAGTATTCTTCTCCCATGTCTAGTATAGTTGTAGAAATTTCATCAGTTATCCAGCCTAGTGGTCTGGATTCTGAATGTGTCGTTCGAGTAAATTTCAACGGTTGTGGGAGCAGTTCCGAATGGCAAACCACTTCTAGCTCGCATAAGAGTGAGCTTGCAAAGCAGAATCGAGCCAAGTTTTGGACTCCAAACACATCGTTCGAGTAAATTTCAACGGTTGTGGGAGCAGTTCTGAAGGGCGAACCACTTCTAGCTCGCTTAAGAGCGAGCTTGCGAAGTAGAATCGAGCCAAGTTTTGGACTCCGAACACGTCATCCGAGTAAATTTCAAAGGTTGTGGGAGCAGTTCCGAATGACGAACCACTTCTGGCTCGCTTAAAAGGGAGCTTGCGAAGCGGAATTGAGCCAAGTTTTGGACTCCGAACACGTCGTTTGAGTAAGCATCATTAAAGGACTTAAACAGAGAGATAAAATAATCATAAGAGAATTATGAGGGGAAAGAAGTTCTTTATTGATAACTGCTAATCGGCCGCTTCTAAGTTGCAAACCGTTATTACAATGAGAAAATAAAGAAGCAAATACAAATAAAAAGAAAGGAAGGGCTCGACACTTGAATGTACTCGAAGAGGCGTTCAAACACCCTCTTGGTACTTCAGTAAGTGGTCGGCATTCCAAGTTCTTGGTATCTCTCTGCCTTCAAGGTCTTCAAGACGATATGCTCCTGGTCGAACTACCTTGAAAACCTTGTACGGTCCTTCCCAATTCGGAGCTAGCTTACTCTTTTGGCTAGAAAATGAGATAGCTAGATTTCTGAGGACTAAGTCCTCTTCCTTGAGATCGGTGGGACGGACTCTTTTGTTGTAGGCCTGTTCGATTCTTCTCCGATAATTTTGTTGGCAAATTGAAGCTCTTTCACGGAGCTCATCAATAAGGTCTAAATTCGCCCGGAGCTCTCTGACATTCTGCTCTTCATCATAGGCAATAAGGCAAGGGGATGGCAAGCCAACTTCTAAGGGGATTACAGCCTTGGACCCATAGGTGAGGTTAAAGGGCGACTCTCCTGTGGGGGTCCGTTTCTTAGTGCGTTAGTTCCACAGTACGTTAGGAAGTTGTTCCGCCCATAAGCCTTTGGCCAATTTATCTAGTATCTTCTTGATGCCAAAGAGGATCTGCCTGTTGCCGTTCTCTACTTGACCATTGGACTGAGAATGGGAGACGGAGGAGAAGCATTGCTGAATGCCGAGGTCTTCACATAAAGATCGGAATGCTGCCCCTGTAAACTGTGTTCCATTATCTGTTATCAGGACCCGAGGTACGCCGAACCTACAGATTACATTTCTCTAGAAGAACTGCAGCACTTTGTTCTAAGTAATAGTGGCCAGAGATTCGACCTCGATCCACTTAGAGAAGTAGTCGATTGCCACAACAAGGAACTTGAGCTAGCCGGGAGCGGGTGGGAATGGACCTGGCAAGTCCATCCCCCACATTGCGAAAGGGAATTGGACTCGAGAGAGATGTAAGTTGTGCTTGTGGTAATCGGCGGATGTTGGAGAACTGCTGACAAGGGCTACATTGCCGGACGTGTTGCTCGGCATCTCGAAGTAGAGTAGGCCAGAAGTACCCGTAGTTCATGTAATGCCCTGATTTTTCAATTAATGAAAAATTATTTATTATGCACGTAGTGTGCACGTGCAATATTTTTTTTGGTTAATATTTGCATCAAGATGAGTAAAGATATTTCAATTAGTACTTTTAATTATTTTATACAAAAGTCCTATTTTAATTAGATTAAAAAGCCTTTTTCTTAAAGCCCAAAATGTAATTTATTTATTTTATTTTAAAATAACTAGTTTGGCCCATAAACTAAAGCCCATGGACTATATTTTTACACAACTTGTCATGTAGAGTACAATTTAAAAGACTATTTTATTTTTATACAAAATTAAATGCACAAATTTTGGTCCTAGTTGCATGCACGTGCAATACACGTACACGTGCAAGTGCACTTCCTTATGCATGGCCGGGAATACTTCTTTTGGAGGGAGATTCAAAAATTGTAATGGTGATCATGGTGGTGGTTACTTAGATGTGGGTAGTTATTGCCACTTCTACTCTCATCCTAGCTCTCCATCCTACAACCAACCAATTGATCCTAGCCCTCCATTCTATTTGATTTTTAGTATAAATACCCCCTCTCCCATGGCTAGTTATTTTGTGCTCAATATTCTCTTCCAAACCTATAGTCTAATAGCATTATCTAGTAGTAGTTGTGAGTTAAAAAGATTGAGTTGTGAGTGGGATTGTGCTTGCATTCTACCAAGGAGGAGAGGGCCGGCTATTACAAGGAGGAGAGCTCGGGTTGGAGGCTTGTGCGTCGTCGAGGAGGAGGTGCACTCGTGTTGCAAAGGACTTTTGTTGCTAATTGTGTTTTTCTCTCCATACAAGGTGGGTAAATTTTCCCTATTTCTAAAGTAGGAATGCATGCTAGTTTAATTATGAATGAATGAAGCATGAAAGAAATTAAGAAGAGTACACTTTAAAAATCTATTGAATGATTGAATGTGGATATGCAATTTTACATGTGGTTCTATTATTTAAGTTGTTTGTGAATTGATTGGAATCATGGATTGATTGATAAAAACACATTTATTACTATCAAGAATTACACACAAAAGTTAGTAGGTTGATAATACCATTTCATGTGTTAAATAGATCTTTTGTGTTAATATGGGCATGAATAATTTAAAATATGTGTTGTATGTTAGGTAAATGGTTAAAAACAGAGAATTAATGTGTAGTTGGCTAATAAAGAGATTAGTGGCATTAATCGTTGAGAAATGTCGAAAAAGAATTTTCTGGTAAGTCGACTTAGGACCTTTTAAGTCGACTTATGTCCTCATTTAAGTCGACTTATGCTTTTATAAGTCAACTTATTGCTTAATTCATTTTCTTGAAATCATGGGTATTTTTCCCTCTGGACAGTCGACTTATTACCGTATAAGTCGACTGGTAATGATGAATTTTCATAAACTTGAATGTTCTATTCTTCTAAAAATATATGGGACTTTATAAAAATAATTTGGGAATTATTTGCATGAAATAGACTATGATTTGAGAATAAAATACATAAATAGGACTATGGTTCTATGTGTATACTTTGTGAAAAATTATACCTTGCAAAAAGAGTTTGAAATGAAGAAGTAGAAGATTAATATAGTAAAGATTGAAGTGATATTATGTGATGGATGTGATTTATTCCTAATTGGGAATAGTATGAAAAATATGAATTGTGAATATTCGTTAGTATTTCTCATTTTGAGAATAATGTGACAACTATGGAATGTGAATTATTCTCGTTGGAGAATAGTGCGACAAATTATGATGTGTGAATAGAATGAAGGAATGATTCCTTAATTTGATATTTTAACCAGTTCAGTCGACCGAATGTGTGTAACAGTCGACTGTATTGAACTTGAGAAATTACATAATTGCACTCTGCAGAACAGCCGACTAGGTTGAACGACAGTCGACCGCCCTGTAATGATAATTGAGATTTTGAACGCTGCGGAACAGCCGACTGACCATATGCAGCAGTCAACTCTTCCGAGCGATTATTGAAGAACTTTATTTGACTGAACAAGTCGACTGGATGAGCTCCAAGTCGACTGTTCAGAGTACTTTTGGGTATATCAGAAATTCTATGATTTGTTTATAATAAAGGTTATGAATCTTATGTTGATTATTGGTTATGACAGTAAATTCGATTTGTCTTTGCGTGAATTTACATGAAGTGAATCATTTATTAGAACTTGTCAAAGTTGTATGAAAGTGAAAGATATGAACATGAAAAAGAAAATCTATTATGATTATGAAAAATGAACTTATGAGCTAGTAACGCTCAATGTTGGAAATTGTGAATTGGAATTGAAACAAAAGAGTAGCTAAGTCTCCCCCGGTATTTGGAAAGAAATGAAATGAATATTGAAAAGAAAGACCAAGGTTGGTCATGTTGAAATGAATGAATAAGTCCGGTTTAGTGGAGAGGCTAACTCTAGAGCTTTGATTTTTGTTCATGATTCTAATAAAAACTAAGGATTAGTACATAGTGGAGATGTGATGAAAGTAGGAGAAAAACACGAGTGAGGGCCATCGGATTTGCGGCGGAGAGTATTTCACAGGTTCTTCACGATGAGTCGTGACATGACGTGGATACGGCTCCAGGGTACCGTGGCGGCGGAGAGTATTTCACAGGTTCTTCACGATGCGTCGTGACATGACGTGGATACTGCTCCAGGGTACCGTCCCGGTGGTGACACTTGTGGGATGTTTGGTGACTGCATGAGGATCGTGTGCCATGAAGGAGGCTGAATTGCCATAGGTTCTTCACGATGAGTCGTGACATGACGTAGGATTCCCCTCCAGGTTTTCTGTACACGTGCTTGCACTCATAGATCATCTAGGATACCTACCATAATTACAGTAGTAGATTAAGTCATGGCGAGGGATTGAACCCTACAAAGATGAAGAACGATTAAGAGGCTTGCCCTCGGACCTATGTAGTATGGGATGCATAGAATCCGAACAAGTGTGCATTAGTGTCATGTAATATAAATAATTGCATTAAGGACTAAGTGCACAATCACAACACGACATCAATAGGGTAGTCCCTTTAGTTTGAAATGTGACAAGTTTGTGTTTGCTAAATATGGAAAATAAGTTATACTATTTCCAGCATAGAGATGATGGCCGTATATAATGATCGTCGGTTGAATAAACTGACGTACCCACAGTCTTATATGCAGGTAAATGGCTTGATAAAGATTAAAGAGGAACAAATGCTTAAAGATTATTCAATGTTGTTGCACATTTATTTCATTATTGTAAATTTTACTTTTGCTGTGCAATGTAAAGTGTAATATTGATGTAAACTCTGATGTAAAGTGAAAAGTTTAAATTTTCTTGTAAAATTGTACTAAAAGAAGCGAAAAGATCCTGTAGAACATCTTGAATTTAGTGTATTTGGCATGCACCTCCTGAAGAATACTCTCTTTCAGGTCCGCCTGATTTGGAACGCACAGTCTATCTCCGAACCACAGCACTCCATCCTTGATTTGAAATCTGCGCAACCTGCCAGCACCCACCTGCTCCTTCATCTCCAAGATATCAGCATCAACCTCCTGACTTGCAATGATCTTTGCATTTAATGTAGGCTGAAGCCTCAACTGAGCCAAAGATGCTCCCAATCCTTGCAAGACAACTTCAATACCTGCTCGGTCCAATTCCTCAATCAGATGCTTCTGAGTTGTAATCAAACTGGCCAAACTGCTCTTGCGGCTAAGTGCATCAGCAACAACATTAGCCTTCCCAGGATGATACTTAATCTCAGGTCGCATGTCCTCGAGCACTTCCAACCATCTTCGCTGCCTCAGATTCAGATCCCTCTACTGGTATATATACTTCAAGTCTTGTGGTCCGTGTACATGTTCAACTTCTCACCGTACACGTAGTGCCTCCATTGCTTCAGGGCGAAGATAATCACAGCCAACTCCAGATCATGAGTCAGGTAATTCTTCTCATGCGATCGTAGTTGCCGAGACCCATAAGCGATTACTCTTCCCTCTTGCATCAAGACACAACCAAGCCCACGATGTGAAGCATCGCTATAAACATCATACTCAACACCTGCTCTAGGTAAAGCCAAAATAGGTGCAGTAGTCAGTTTCTCTTTCAACTCCTGAAAGCTCGCCTCACATTGCTCAGTCCACTTGAAGCTCATATTCTTTTTGGTCAGTCCAGTAAGCGGTACAGCTATCTGAGCATAACCTTGAATGAATCTCCGGTAGTATCCAGTCATCCCAAGAAAGCTTCTGACTTCCTTCACTGTAGTAGGCCTAGCCCAATCTTTCACTGCCTCTATCTTCTGAGGGTCAGTTGCCACTCCCTCCTTAGAAAGGATGTGACCTAGGAATGCCACTTCAGATTTCCAGAAATCACACTTGGATAACTTGGCATACAACTTCTGCTCTTCTAGCTTCTTCAAAACTGCTGCCAGATGCTCGGTGTGCTCCTCCTCTGACTTGGAGTACACGAGAATATCTTCGATAAACACCACGACGAAAGAATCAATGAACGGCTTCAGAACTCTGTTCATCAAATCCATGAAGATTGCGGGTGCATTCGTCACTCTGAATGGCATAACTAAAAATTCGTAATGCCCATGCCGAGTTCTAAATGCAGTTTTGTGCACATCTTCAGCTTTCACTCGAACTTGGTGATATCCTGATCGAAGATCTATTTTGGAGAAAACAGCTGCTCCTTATAGACGATCGAACAAATCATCAATTCGAGGAATAGGATTCTTATTCTGAACAGTGACCTTATTCAGCTCTCGGTAATCGATACACATTCTCATCGATCCATCCTTCTTCTTTACCAAAAGCACTGGTGCTCCCCAAGGTGACGCACTAGGTTGAATAAAGCCTTTCTCCAACAGTTCCTTAATCTGCCGTTTCACCTCATCCTGTTCCACTGGAGCCATCCTATATGGTGCTTTAGAAATGGGTGCACTTCCCGGTTGAACAGTGATGCTGAACTCTACATCACGATGCGGGGGTAACCCAGGAAAATCTTCCAAGAACACAGTCGGATAGTCCCGAACCACAGGAATCCCTTACACTTCCACAGGAGTCTCTTCCTTGCGGATAGTTGCCACCAGCTTAGAACACTTCTGCTTCCCTTGGAAAGTGACTTCAGGTCCACCTGGAGCCTTCACTGTTACCGTCTTGGTTTTACACTCGATGCTTGCACTGTACACCGACATCCAATCAATGCCAATGATAACATCGACTCCCAAGATAGTCAGCTCGATCAGATCAATCCCAAGATTCGATCTCCAATCAAAATCTCGCAATCAGCGTAATACCGATCAGTTGTTAAAGTTTCCCCTGATGGAGTAGCTGCTGTTAAGATCTTGCCTGGAAAAATCTTCGGTTTAACTCCCAACACTTTAGCAAATTTAGGAGACACAAAGGTATGAGAGGATCCAGTATCGAACAACACAAGAGCTTTCATTCCATTAAGATAAAGTTCTCCTGTTACATAATACGCACCATTACATAACAGTTCACTTAACAGACGGGAAAAAGAAATGACAAAAACTTCTAGACATCAGCCCTCGTACTAGTGATGACCTGATCTGTTTCATCAGCGTCAGCCTCCGTCAAGGCAAATACTCGCCCTGGTTGGTACGGCCTCTTCCCATTCTGCTGAGTTGATCCCCCACGGATGACATTTCGCGGCTTGGAGCATTGAGACATGAAATGTCCCGTCTCACCACAGTTGAAGCAAGTCACCGCATGAGGTCTCACCACATTGTTTCCAGGTCCTCCAGCTTCACTAACCGTGTTTGCCCCTGTCGATTTGAACCTTTGTGCAGATGGTTGCCCCTTGAAACTCCCAGAATGTGCAGGCCTCTTTCCAGACTGCCAGTTGTTCCTCCGGTTCTGAACAACATGGAACTGCTCCATGTCTGCTTCCGTCGCTGCTGCCCTATTCACCAACTTGTCAAATCTTCTGATACCAAGAGGTATCATCCGGGACCTCAAGCTCGGTCTCAATCCATGCTCGAACTTACGAGCCTTCTTAGCCTCATCCATCACCAGTTCTGGAGCATACCTAGATAGCTGAGTAAACTTAGTCTCGTACTCTCTCACTGACATGCTGCCTTACTGTAGCGACAGAAACTCCATAGCCTTCTTCTCTTGAACATCGAAGGGGAAATAGTAACTGCGGAATTCTTCCAGAAATTCCCCCAGCCAAGCACTATACCTCCCATGGTCCTCTTCATCGACTGCCACCATACAGCCGCGTCCTTCTCAAATTGCAGAGTTGCCAACTTGACCTTACTGCCTTCCGGGGTCTCCAGCACTTCAAAGATTGTCTCCACTTGACGAATCCAGTTGTCAGCCGCATCTGGGTCTGACTTTCTCTCGAATACAGGTGGTTTCATTCGTTTGAACGATTCCACCAGTTTAATCGCTTCGGGCACCGGATTTGCAGGTCCCCTTCCTTGGTTCATAGCCACTGCATTGAGCGTCTGATAGACCCTCGCAAGTTCCGTCTCCAGATCCAACCCTTCATCATTTCTAGCTCCTCTTCTCGACATATTCTGATGCAAAAGATCCATTAAATTCGAAGTATAAGACAAGAATTTAAATCAACTTGCATTTCATTGAATTCCAAACTTTATACATTCGAATTGAAAAACATTTCTTAACATCAGAATGAAAGATAGTAGAGGCTACATCAGTCTAACTCCTACGGTTCCTCTTCGCTTCTCCAAGTTCTCCCCGTAGTTCATCAACTTCATCCTTCAGCACATCAGTCATATTCTTCCTCTTCTCGAGTTCCCATATACGATGACTGAGAACAGAATAGTCGTCCTTGCGCTTTGCCAGCTAAGCCTCCAATAATCCGACTCTCTCTCGCAGTGTTTCTACATGCCTCTGAAGAGAAGTCACAAGACTATTCAGAACTGGTTCTTCTTCTTCGTCAGAAGAATCATCAGATGAATCCGGAGGTGGGGTGATCTCTCGGGATTCAGGCCATTCTTCTCCGTCAGAATCTGCTTGCCCTGGATAGTACTCGTCCTCAGAATCTGCCTGTCCAGGATGGTACTCTTCCTCAATGATATGCCAGTCGTCGTTTCTAGCAGGGTCGAAGTGGTCAGCCATCTTAGAAATAAAGAGGAAGAAGCATGAGTCATAGAGCAACACAAATGTAAGTCACTTACATTTAAATCTCTATACTCAAACACACACTCTAATGTCCACTTCTAGGGTTTCGTTCCTTATAAATTTGTACAAGTGTGGAAAGCGTAGAAGCGTGGCTCTGATACCACTCTGTAACTCCCCGAATCCCAAATACACTGAATTCGAGATGTTCTACAGGATCTTTTCGCTTCCTTTAGTACAATTTTACAAGGAAATTTAAACTTTTCACTTTACATCAAAGTTTACATCAATATTACATTTACATTGCACAGCGGAAGTAAAATTTACAACAATGAAACAAATGTACAACAACATTGAGAAATCTTTAAGCATTTGTTCCTCTTTAATCATTATCAAGCCATTTACCTGCATATAAGACTGTGGGTACGTCAGTTTATTCAACCGACGATCATTATACACGGCTATCCTCTCTATGCCGGAAATAGTATAACTTATTTTCCATATTTAGAAAACACAAACTTGTCACATTTCAAACAAAAGGGGTTACCCTATTGATGTCGTGTTGTGATTGTGCACTTAGTCCTTAATGCAATTATTTATATTAGATGACACTAATGCACACTTGTTCGGATTCTATGCATCCCATACTACATAGGTCCGAGGGCAAGCCTCTTAATCGTTCTTCATCTTTGTCGGGTTCAATCCCTCGCCATGACCTAATCTACTACTGTAACTACGGTAGGTGTCCTAGATGATCTATGAGTGCAAGCACGTGTACAGAAAACCTGGAGGGGAATCCCACGTCATGTCACGAGTCATCGTGAAGAACCTGTGGCAATTCAGCCTCCTTAATGGCACACGATCCTCATGCAGTCACCAAACATCCCACAAGTGTCACCACCGGGACGGTACCCTGGAGCAGTATTCACGTCATGTCACGACGCATCATGAAGAACCTGTGAAATACTCCCCGCCGCCACGGTACCCTGGTGCCGTATCCACGTCATGTCACGACTCATCGTGAAGAACCTGTGAAATACTCTCCGCCGCAAATCCGATGGCCCTCACTCGTGTTTTCCTCCTACTTTCATCACATCTCCACTATGTACTAATCCTTAGTTTTTATTAGAATCATGAACAAAATCAAATCTCTAGAGTTAGCCTCTCTACTAAACCAGACTTATTCATTCATTTCAACATGACCGACCTTGGTCTTTCTTTTCAATATTCATTTCATTTCTTTCCAAATGCCGGGGGAGACTTAGCTACTCTTTTGTTTCAATTTCAATTCACAATTTTCAACATTGAGCGTTACTAGCTCATAAGTTCATTTTTCATAATCATAATAGATTTTCTTTTTCAGGTTCATAGCTTTCACATTCATACAACTTTGACAAGTTCTAATAAATGATTCACCTCATGTAGGTTCACCCAAAGACAATTCGAATTTACTGTCATAACCAATAATCAACATAAGATTCATAACAAATCATAGAATTTCTTATATACCAAAAGTACTCCTGAACAGTCGACTTGGAGATCATCCAATCGACTTGTTCAGTCAAATGAAGTTCTTCAATAATCGCTCGGAAGAGTCGACTGCTGCACAAGGCCAGTCGGCTGTTCCGCAGTGTTCAAATTTCAATTATCATTTACAGGGCAGTCGACTGTCGTTCAACACAGTCGGCTGTTCTGCAGAGTGCAATTATGTAATTTCTCAAGTTCAATACAGTCGACTGTTACACACATTCGGTCGACTGAACAGGTTAAAATCTCAAATTAAGGAATCATTCCTTCATTCTATTCACACATCATATTTTGTCGCACTATTCTCCAACGAGAATAATTCACATTTCATAGTTGTCACATTATTCTCAAAATGAGAAATACTAACGAATATTCATAATTCATATTTTCCATACTATTCCCAATTAGGAATAAATCACATCCATCACATAATATTACTTCAATCTTTACTATATTAATCTTCTACTTCTTCATTTCAAACTCTTTTTGCAAGGTATAATTTTTCACAAAGTATACACATAGAACCATAGTCCTATTTATGCATTTTATTCTCAAATCATAGTCTACTTCGTGCAATAATTCCCAAATTATCTTATAAAGTCCCATATAATTTTAGGAAAATAGAACATTCAAGTTTATAAAAATTCATCAGTACCAGTCGACTTATACTGTAGTAAGTCGACTGTCTAGGGGGAAACATCCATGATTTTAAGAAAATAAGTTAAGCAAGAAGTTGACTTATAAAAGCATAAGTCGACTTAAAATGAGTACATAAGTCGACTTATAAGGTCCTAAGTCGACTTACCAGAAAATTTCCTTTTCGACATTTCTCAACAATTAACGCCACTAATCTCTTTATTAGCCAATTACACATTCATGGTTATAATTAATCCATACCAACTTAGACTTTTACTAATCAAATCACATACAATTGCACACCCACATTCCAATCAATCCATCGGTCAATTTTCCAATTAAATGTGTACTCCTATCAATTATTTTTCATGCATCATTCTTTCAATTCACATCTAGCATGTATTCCTAATTAGAAATACGGAAAATTTACCCACCTTGTTGAAGAAAGTACACTAGCAATCTCCTAGAAAAATGTCCTCCTTGAACACGTGCACACAAGCCTCCCAAGCACACCCGAGCTCTTCCAAAAACCGGCCCTTCTTCTCCTTGGTGTTGCAAGAACGATCCCACACACACTCAGTCACAAAAAATAATGCAACTAGATGATGCAATTTAGACTATAGGTTTGAAGAAAGTAATAATCACAACATAACTAGCCGTGGGAGAGGGTATTTATACTAAAATTTAGATGGAATGGATGGCTAAGATTAGAGAAGGAGTTAAGAACAAAGGGTGGAGATTTAAGGAGGAGTTACACAAACTACCCATGATGAGTAACCACCACACCATGATCCCCATCCAAAATTTGAGTTTCCCTCCAAGATGTAATCCGGCCTATGCATGGGAAAAAGTGTACTTGCACATGTACGGGTAGTGCACGTGCATGCAACTAGGCCCCAAAAATTGTACATTTTATATAAAAATAAATTCTAATTTGTATTCTACATTACAAGTTGCATTTAAAAAGTAGTCCATGGGCTTTAATTTATGGGCCAAAATAATTATTATAAAATAAAATAAAAGAATCACATTTTGGGCTTAAAGAAAAAAGGCTTTTTATCTAATTAAAATAAGGCTTTTGTATAAAATAATTAAAAGCACATATTAAGAATATCTTTACTTATCTTGATGAAAATATTAACCAAAAAATATTGCACGTGCACACTACGTGCAAAATAAATAATTTTCATTAAATGAAAATCAGGGTATTACATTGCTGGCGCTTAGGGGCGAACTTGTGCCTCTTCTGCTGGACCAATTTGGACCCTGGAGCAACGCTTAGGTGGTGGACGAGGAGGTCCTCAGAAATTCCTGGCATGTCGGCAGCTGTCCAGGAGAAGAGGTCGTGGTTCTTCCTGATGCAATGGACTACGTCAGAACAGAGTGCAGAGGGGAGGGTCTTGCTAATGAAGAATTTGCGGTTCAGATCTTGCTCTGAAAAGAGAACTTCCTCCAGCTCGACTACTAGTTCTGACATAGGTTAGGTGTTCCCCTGGGGAATCTCAAGAGTTTCGAGGGAAAGGACAGGTCTCCCGGTCGAGGTCATGTAACACTTGCGGGCCATCTCTTGACTTCCCCTCACTTCCCCTACACCTGCATTGGTAGGGAACTTCATTTTGAGATGATAAGCCGATGGGACGGCTTCTAAAGTAGCTAGGCCAGGCTGGCCTAGGATCACATTGTAAGCAGCTGGAATGTCGACGACCATGAAATCCATTGGCTCCGTCCGGGTAGTAGGAGTTTTGCCAGTGGTTACGTCGAGGGTTATCACCCCTTCGATAGTCACTGACACTCCCGTGAACCCATGGAGCATGTAGCCGGCGGGCTTGAGACTGTCCTGCGATAATTTGAGTCCTCGGAAGGCTGCCAGGAAGAGGATGTTGACAGAACTGCCGTTATCCACCATAATCCTCTCCACTTTGAAGTTAGCCATGTGGAGGTTAATCACTAGTGCATCACAATAGGGGGTTCGGACACCCTCGAGATCTTCATCTAAGAAAGAAACCGGGACTCTGAGACCTTTGGGAGGGGGTATGCTGTGCATCGAGTTGACCTCCCTGATCCCTGATGGAAGCCTTTCGAGAAGAGTTGGAGGTTCCTCCCATTGGGCCTCCATGGATGAGGTGCAAGATGCGTTCTTCTTCAAACTCGGGAGTCTTGTCGTGCCTCTCGGGACGCTTGTTAGCCCTCCTGGGGGGGAGGAGAAAGATCGATTCGGTCCTTTCTGACAAACTTGGATAGCTGCCCTATCTGAATAAGGGCTTCAATTTTATTTTTCAGAGCTCGACAGTCATTGGTGTCGTGGTCATGGTCTCTATGATACCGGCACCACTTCTCCTTGTCCCTTTTCTTCCCGGAGGTATTCATCTTCAGGGTAGGAGACAAAACTCCTTCTTTCTTAACTTCCATAAGGATAGTTGAAACATTGGTGTTGAGAGGGGTAAACTTCTCAAATCTAGGAGGCGGGCGGCACTGACCCCCGTTGTCCTTCTGGAGCTTCTTAGCTCCTTCATCTTCGGCTGCCTTTTTCTTGGTTCCGGAGGAAGACCCCTTAAATGTGGGGCGATGTTCAGCTTTCTCAGCCCAGATGTACTTCTCACTTCTGAGAAGAAGTTCGGAGAAGTCTCGCGGGGGCTTTTTTGGCTAGGAAGGAACGGAGGCTCGAATTGAGGACATTGGACTAGAAGGCGGCTGCAGCGACCGATTGGTCGAAGGAGGCAATGGACCTAGCTTCTGCAGTAAATTGCTTGACATAATCTCTTAGTTTCTCACCCTTCTTCTGATTGAGGAAGAGTAGTGAAATACTAGTCTTCTCGTTTCGGCGGCTGCTCACGAAGTGGGTGATGAAGAAGGTTTCAAATTGTTCAAAGGAGAAGATGGAGGATGGGACGAGGAGAGAGTACCATTCCCGAGCCGGACCTTTGAGAGTAGTTGGGAAGGTCTTGCACAGTAAAGCATCGGAAGCCTGGTGGATCATCATGAGAGTTTTGAAACTCTCGATGTGATCCACGGAGTCTGACTCCCCCGTATATGTCTCGAACTATGGTGGCTTGAAATTTGCTGGAACGGGAGCATCCTTGATGGTTCGTGAGAACGGAGGTCTGCTTGGGCGGAGGGTCCTCCCTCTTAGCTCCTCTTCCCTGTCATGTTAGCCGAGGCGTCTCTCCATCTCATGGAGATGACGGTAGACAGCATCATCCCTTCGATGGTACCCTGGCGAGCCTCTGGACTCATCTTCGTACGAAGGGGAGCATGGAGTTCGGTGATGGTAGCTAGGAGAATGGTGAGGACTAGCAATGTATGGCGGTGGCTCGAATTTTGAGGAGGAGTTAGAGACCGATGGTGAGGACTCTGGACCGGAGGAGGAGTGGGGACCCTCTGAACATTATTGTTGTTGTTTGGTCGGAGATTGAGGGCCTGCAAGATTGTAGCCTGGAACTCTTGGAATTCGGCTTGGGTGATAGGTCCGTTCTCGTCCCTCTGGGGCTGCCAACCAGCGGGAGAATGATTTCTTCTTCGATGGTATTCAGGGGACTCCCTCTGCCTCCTATGAAGAGGGGACCTCCTATGTCGCGGCGATAAGGAGATCTCTTATTTGGACGTTCTGAGCTGGTGGCTCCCTCATGGGCTCGCCTTTCATCCAAACGGCGGCGAAGGTCCTCTTCTTTCTGCCAGTTGATGAGGATGTTGCAGAGGTCTTCGGAAGGTTGAGGGTTATGAGATGCCATTGAGTCGGTTGAAGGGTTATGTACAGAGATGTGGTCACGGTGAAGGGGTTGCTTCTGAGGGTGAGGACAAGAGGTCCCTATACTAGCGTTTTGGGGCCCGGGTGGAGCCTGCTGGTGTTGAAGATTTTGAAGAGGAGGCTGTTCCTGCTGCAGGGGTTGATTAGGCTGAGTATGGAGTTGTCCCTGCTGCTAGACGGTTTAGAGGGGAGCCTCCTGTTGCGGTTAAGGAGGAGTGGGTCCACGGTTGGACCCTCTAGATCTCAGTTTCCTTGGAGGCATGGATGGAGGTGATCTTAACCGATGGAAGAGGATGGGTTGCTATTCGGGGTTCCCACAGATGGCGCCAATCTATTGCCGCTAAAATCAGTGTGGGGGCAAACAGATAGATTTGTGGATTCTTAGGATGTTGAATAGTCAAACCTGAACAACTTTTCGCCAGAGTTTGATCGTGATCTCCCACCGTTGACCTGCAAAAAGTGAGAAACACCGGGGTTGATCCTGGCGACGCACCCTTCGACGCTCAAGTCAGTAATCAGAAAGATTATGAAAGAGCTTTGATTGGCAAAAGATTGATTACCTGGTAACAGTGGGGGATGGGGGGTATTTATAGCGCCTTAGGGACCAGTTTCGGGATAAGATCAAATCCCTACTTCCCAGTGAATGGATAGAAGCGATCAGGGCCGTTGATTAAGGTTAATCATAAATCCTAATTCTATCCGGCTGGACCGGGTTTCTTGCGGGTTGGAACCCGCACCCAGTTGAGGTGGATCCATTCGTGGGTTGTTCGGCCTGTGGAAAACAAGCCCAGTTCCCATCTTGGACCCGTTTGTAGGCGAAATTACCATTTTACCCCTGATCTTTGAGATTCGCGCCTGATTTGGACGGTTTCAATTTAACCCCATTTTTAGCCATATCATTAACAAAATTGAGATTGTGAGTGAAGAAAATACAATCACAGAAGGAGTCAACCACAGAGAATACAGCGATGTATCCTGGTTCATTCCTCCCGACCTACATCCTGTCCCCAAGCAACCCACTTGAGATTTTTCACTATTCTTGAAAAAGTACAAGAATACCCTACGGCATTTGACAACAACTATGTCAAACCCGTAGACCTATCTCACCACTAGAGAGAGCAAACCCACTCTACACCCAAGAGTGAAAAACCGACTCTACAACCAAGAGCTCTACTCTCTAACTGAGAGGACCACTTTCACAACCCGAGAGTGAAAACAACAACAAAAAGAGTTACAATAACCTATAGCCTTGTTTATGATTTGTGACTTTGTATGGTGGCTATTAGGTTAACTTCTAAAATCAGTCTAAAATGAATTCAATATTATACTAGACTGATTTTCAGAGAACCAAGACTTAGAGAATATGTATGCCTTTTTAAAAAGCTTGTTCTTCTCAAAAACAAAAATCTTGAAACTTAAGAAAATGCTTGGACCTTTTCATGGTGATTCCTATACTCTATTTATAGAGAGGAATCAGAGGGACGTTGTAAAATAGTTCCCAAAATCGTATTAAAACGGATAGAAAATCATTTGAATTTGAAAAAACAAGTTTTTAAATTTAGAATACTATCGAAACGACTTGAACAGTCAACTGGGTTGCCATAATGAGTCAACTGGTCAGAGCTTGAATGAGTTCAGACAATTTCGTACTAAGACAATCAACTGGTTCCAAAGAACGGTCGATTAGTACTCAACAGCTGAACTTATTCAAGCATGTTTCGACCTTTTTACCTTTGTAAAACACTCAATTATTAAAAGATATGTGTGAGTGTGTGTCTGACAAGGTTATTACAAGTTCCTAAGACTCAAAGAATAAAAATTACAATTTTTATAAGACACTTTATACAAAACATTTGAAGCACTTGAGTTTTGTCTTGAACTTGAGTCTTTGACTTGAGCTTGAGCCATTATCTTTATGTCTTGAAGCTTGCTTGATCAAATGTGACTTGAACTTAGATCTTTGTAGTTTGATTGATTCTCTTGAAAGCTTCATTGGATCAACTTTGCCTATGTGTATTTCACCATGGTATTGTCTTTGATACATCCTGCAATATATATAGGTGGTAGCACAACTTTGCATTGTGTTGTAGACATCAAAACCAAGAATCAATAATAACTACATCTACATATCTACACATCACAAAAATAAATTTAAAAAATTAACAAACAACTACATCTACATAACTAGATCTACAAAGGTAGGATTTAGTAATTACCTTGAAAAATACGGATTTGTATGGTGTATATGTAGTCGACGATGTGTTCATATTTTAACGACGAAGTAGGGTTTTGAGATCCCGATTATCTTTCGAAGATTGGAGGAAGGTGGATTTTGCTTGGTTCAAGAACGAGAGAGAGAAAGAGAGAGAGAGAGAGAGAGAGAGAGAGGAGAGAGAGTGAGAGAGCGTGAGAAAGATCCTCGAAAGGAGGTGGTTGGTCGGGGTAGAGGAGGTACCGGAGGTCGGAGTATGGATTTGGAGTTGGGAGTTTTTGGGTTTTCGAGTTTTCGAGTTTCAATGGGTTCGGGAAAGATAGAGAGATTGAGAGAGGAGGTCTGCGATCGGAGGAGGAGCCTCGTCGAAGGTCGGGGAGGGTTTGGGTTTTGGGTTTTGGCAAGCATCGTGTACACACACACACACACACACACACACACACAGAGAGAGAGAAAGTGTGAGAGTGAGAAAAAGAACAAGAAAGATGAGTTGAAGGGTATAATGGGGTGAAATCCCCATTATACCCCTCACAACTTAAGTGAGAGGGGAGGAGATTGCATGGGGTGAATCTCAGCCATTCGATCTTGATCAACTAGATCCAATGGCTGAGAACTCAGTTTGTAACGGTCTGTGCAAACAGACCTGTTTGCAACTGAGAATCACTGATATATATATATATATATATATATATATATATATATATATATATATATATATATATATATATATATAATAATAATAAATTACAAAGAAAGCTATCAAGTGGCTCACATTCAATCTTCCCCAAAATCAATGGCCCAGATCTAACCTCACAAAACATATTTTTCCGCCCAAAATTTTAAACCCCACAAATTCAAAACCTACTCACACACACTCTCTCTCTTTCCCAAAACACCCCCTTTCTCTCTGTCTTTCTCACTCCGTCTCTCTCACTTTATCGCTCTCTCTCTCTCTCCACGCTCTCTCTCCCTCCGGCGACTCTTGAGCGCCGCCCTCCCACCGACGACCCCTCCTGTCGCTAGCAACGGTCCCCCCAACTCCAGTCGCAACCCCCCTGTGCCTCCCTTCCGCTCTCTCTCTCTCCCCACTCTCTCGCACTGTCCCCCTCGCTCTCTCTCCCTCCGGCACCTCTTCAGCCCCACCCTCCCACCGCCGACCCCTCCTGTCACCGCCGACGGCCCCCCCAACTCTAGTCGTGACCCCCCTTCGCCTCCCTTCTGCTTTCATCGACAGCCCCGACCTCCCTCCATCCAACCACCGAACCTCGACCACAATCTGATTTCGACCACCAATTTCACCCTCTCTACATCTCAGGTATACTTCACTGCACACATTCGTTTTAGATTTGATGTGTGTTACATTCGTTTTGTTGGGTTTGTGTTAGATTTGGGTTCTCATCTACAAATTGGATTGTAAACTGACTGCATTGTATATTGAATTTTTAGGTGCATTGTAATTTTTGCCAACTTTTGCCAACCGAAAGCTTAGCGGCCAAAAAAAGCGATTAAGAAGGTGCGTATACTAATTTTTTCATGTAAAAGAATGCTTAGTTTGGTTGCATTGTTCACTGTATTGTTTGGAAGTGATGGGAAAATAAATTTATTTTCAGTGTGGTATTCATGTTACAATATATTTTACTCACACATCAAGTGGTTGCAAAGTCATTCAGTGAAAATTAGTACTAAATCAATCACTGGATATGTGAGTAAAATACATCCAAATGTCTATTTTTTAGACAAATATCATAATCTTCAAGGAGTTGTGCAATATAAAACACTCTGGTGCTATTTATATTATGTGTAGCATGAGAATTCGTATGTATGTGAAGTCATAAAATTTTTCCATGGCACCCTGAAATTTATTTTCTCAATTCTCAAATGTATGTTTCAATCCAAAGCAATCACTGGATATGTGAGTAAAAATGATTTTCAGTAATTTTCTCAAAAAAGATATCCACCAACAGCTAAGACAACTTTGAAAATTAAGTTTACATTATCCTTACGGTTTTTCATTGTTGGTGTATGATTGTGTTTCCCTTTATAATCCATGTGAAGGGTTTTGTTCAGTTTGAATTATTATTACTTTTTAACTCACTGGAGGGACAATAGTGGAGGGATAATAGTTAAACAGTCTATGCTTGATTCACTCTCCTTCCATTTCTATAAATGTTAAACTGAGCTGGATGTCTAGATTAGCATTAGCATTCTCCAAATCAACCCTTTAACCAATATGCCTACCACTGTTGGTGACCAATGGATAATAAATTTGATATAAATTTAAGAATTACCAAGTTATAGGAAGTAGGAGACCCATAGTTCGAATCGTGGTTAGTGTGCCCAAATCTTTACTAATTAAGAATGTTTTTGATGTTTAAGAACTCTTTGAAATTTTCTATAGTACTGTACTAAATTACTAATGTGCTACCCCATCATAATCTTCAAGGAGTTTGGTGCTATTTATTAATCTTCAAAAGTATATTTATCAATTTTAGTACCGACTGTTTTGGGGTAGGCATTCTTGAAAGGTTAATTGTGTTGAATTGGCAAATAAATCAGTAAGCCCCTCTTCACTGTGCTTGGAAAGAAAAATGAGAAACACTCCCAATATTAATACAGAAATACCCATTCACATTGACTCAAAAGTAAAGAAAAAAAAAGTAGAACAAAAAAGGGACCAGTCACAGATGAACTCATAAACTAAACTTGATCATCATACCTTAGTAAATAGTAATATCTTATGCATCTTTTTTTAATCTTTGTGGTCCATTTTAGTGGGATCTCAAGTAAAGTCGCATTTTTATCATTTTGCTGTCGATATGGGAAAGAGAAGGAAGTGTAGGGACTTGCTGCTAAGATGGGTTCGGATTTGGGCCCGTTTGTGCAAACTGGTGATTTGGAGTTGGGGCATGAGGGTTTGGGTGCGGAACGGATGCACGCAGGGTGTGTGTTTCATAGAACGACTTTAAAGTTTGTGTATTAGATATGCTGTTTCATCACTGGAGGCACCGTAATATTATTAAAAATATATGTTTATCAATCAGTATGTGTACAGCAAGGTTTCTTTTGCGGAATCTCTTAGTCAATGAGATTTGTTGCTAATCACCTACACGGGCAATTGACACAATATACATACCATGTCTTGATGAGATAATTGATCTGAATTCTTACCTGCAATTAATTTATAATATAAGCAAAACTTCATATCTAATACACAAACTTTATTTAAAAATTTCCTTCTTTTCTATATAACGATGTATGTATTGACAACTTTATGTAGAGAATTTAAATTCAAGTAAACATGTATTTTTAGTAAGATCAAAAAGTTCAAGCACTAATGCATTTTCTTATTAATTTTTCCAATTCTGACACCTGATTGTTGTGTATAAAGTCTGTACTAAATATTAACATCTCCTCCTAACGTTTCCCTAACTATATATCATTCAAATTCAATTTGCAATTATTGTCAAGAGTGGCTGCTACAATGAAGCCTTCCTTTTGTTTGAGGACATGAAGAGGTCAGGCGTACTACACCTGATCCCGTGATCCTTGCTAGCTACCATTCAATGCCTGCGCCCGCACTAGAAAAATCTCCTTTGGCCAAGCTATATCAAAATTATGTATTCTTTGCCATTTTTAAATGCTTGACTATCTTTTTTCTTATGGACAATTCATTTCATTTAATGATCATATACTTTTGTAGGCGTTTATAGCACGTGCATTATACTTTTGTAGGCGTTTATAAAACATCAAAGTTAATCATCATATATTTTCCCTCCTTTATATACAGATCAATTGCTTCATCAAAATTGAAGAGAATCTCATGACTAAGTTGCTTGGGGAATTTGTCAACTCTTTACCTATTCTGGTGTGTGTAGAGTTAGTGATATCCTGTTAGAGCATCTTTCGTCAGTGGTGGTAAAAGCCTTTAAATGTTTTCTTTCAGGTTACTACTATCATAAATTTGTAGATGACTTATTTTTTTTGGGAAAGAAATAGGTTTCCATTCTTTCTTTTTCTTCTAACTTTGCTTCAGTTGTCTGCTCCTGCTTCAACACCACCTGTAGGTTGTGTAGTTGTTTATTTGTTTGTATTTAAAATTTCAGTCCATGTAGTATTCTGTTTGAAATTACTTTGAAGGTGTGGTTAGTGTTTTAGATTACTGCAGCTCTTATTCTAAAACCCTGTTGAAGTTCCTTAAAAAAAACTTTACAAAGATTTTGGTTTTTGACCTTTTTTCTCCTTTCTAGGTTTCATTCTTTTTCTTCAATTTCCTTTCTCATTTGTTGGGATTCTTGAACCAAGTCATACACCAAGGAAACCAAAGTTGACACCTGAGCATAAAATCTGGTCAATCTTCCAGTCTTTGGATTAGAGTCGAGCTCTATGCATCTTTTGAATTTTTTTTGTTCAACTTTTTGGTTCATTAAAGTATCCTTTTCTGCTAGAACTATGATGAACGCAGTGCACGAAAGGAATATTGTGCTCTATGCATCTTTGTACTAACACTCTCTCGACCACCGACCTCATCCCCGATCCCACCACCGATCTCACCACCGTCCCTCTTCTCCTGACCACCGTCCTCACCACCGATCTCAGGTATACTACATTAGTTTTGTTAGGTTTGTGTTAGATGGTTTAGTTACAATTCTCATCTAAAGATTGGATTTTTAGGTGCATTGTAGATTGGATTTTAAGTGAATTGTAGTTAGAATTTTAGTTAGAACTGTTAGAATTTTTAGTTAGAATTGGTGCATTTGAACAAGTAGCTGATGGTTTGTTTGTTTGTTTGTTGGGTTTGTGTTAGATGTTGTTAGATTTCTTTGTTCTCTTCATTTATAGCCAGAAAAAGAAAGGAAGGGAATACAAAAGGGAAAATATCATATAGGAGGCAAAGCATATGCAGGGACAAATCCAACTCTGATGTACATCTCCAAGTTGTAGTTCAGACAGTAAGAAATCTTATAAAGGGAGATTTTAGATTCGAGATTAGATTACGACGTAGCCTTTATTCAGAAGAAAAAAAACGATATAGGCTTTCATGTGTTCTCTGCATAGAGATTCTTCAAAATATATGAAGATTGTCATGACTTTGGGGAAAATATTATGCTAAAAATATATGTTGTTTAAAGTTCTTCTTTGCTTTCTTTTTTGATACATTTTAGAACTTAACATGGTCATGCAAAAGATTCCTATGGATCAATGTGGGTTCCTATTATTTTAGCCCTAAATAATAGTTGATTTTTGATTCATTGTGTAATGCCCCATAATATTTATTAATCAATATTTATATATTGAAAGAATTAAATAAGGAAGATCTATGCTAAGCAGGAGTTTTATGCAAAAACAATTATTTAGGGCTATTTTATAAAAGTATCAAGAGGGGGGGGGGGGATGCTAAGCAGGAGTTTTATGCAAAAACAATTATTTAGGGCTATTTTATAGAAGTATCAAAAAATATCAAAAAGGGGTGGGGGGGGGGGTTACGAAAGAAACTTTTGTTCTTTTTTTTCTCCACTCTTTCTCTGATCCCTTTCTCTCTTTCTTCCCGTCTTGGGCGCCGCCATCGATCAAAAAAAAAAATGAAGGGAAGAATAATGGAAGAAAATGTCAGGATGCCGGAGGAGAGCTGCCGGAGTGATCTACAATGATTTCGACGCAAGCTCATATTTCATGGTGTATTCCACGCGAGCTCAGATTTTGACCCCTAACAACTTGGGATCATAGTGGACTTTCACCGATGGTGACTTACGAGACGTCAGAGGCACATCGACGGTGAGGAAAGGAATCCGATGGGTGAAGCGACAGGTGAATTCGATGAAGAAGCAACTCGATTCCCTCAATGAAAATTTTGAGGCATTGTCGACCAAAATGGAAGAGAGATTTGAGGCTATGTCGACGAGAATGGAAGCGATGATGTTGTCAATGCAGCAGCCAAATTCTCAGCAAATTCTGCAATCAATTCCTCAATCGGCTCCTCATTCAACTTCTCATCTAAATCTATCAACCGAGGTAACTAACTCTAGCCTCATCTCTATTAATTTAAAAGGGTGTGGTGATGGTGGAAGTGTGATTAGAGCTCCAAGTCATATGATTTTTCTGTTTTTTTAAAGAAGGAGATCCAACAAAATGGATTTGTGAAGTTGAGAAATTTTTTCGATTTTTATGTGATACCTGATTTTTATGAGATCCCTGATTCTAAAAAATTGAACTGTGTTCGCTACATCTGAGAGGTAGAGCATCACAGTGGTTCCGTAGGCACCTCAAACCGCAAGTTCATGATATTTCTTGGTCAGTGTTTTTGGAAGAGTTAATAACTAGATTTGGCTCTACTAAGTTCGAAGATTTTGACGTTGTTGGGGGTGGAAATCAGGAAGCTGACGAGTCTAATGTTGGAGATGAAGTGAGTGTGGGTGATGGGAATGATGTGATAGGTTGTGATCGTCTGTTGAATATTGAAGTTGATGGACAGAGTAGGGAGAAGCCTGCAGAAGGAGTGAAAAGGTCTCGAACAATATCTATTGACGGCTGCCAAGTGTTTGTGAGCTTGCAAAAGGAGGAAAAAGAGCTCAAACAACACATGTTGGTCAGTTGCCAAGTGTTCGTTATAATGCTTCAAAGGTACATCTACCTTATCTTCAACTCCTACTGTGTGTTCGACGAAATGTCACAAAGAAGAAATTAGAAGTTCTAATACATAATCATGACAATGTAGTGCTCAATGGATGGGCCCCGCCTATTCAAGAAATGTTGTTGAAACAAACTTCTTGCAACTCTTAAAGTCCAGTGAGAAGGAGGAAGAGTCATTAAAAGAGAAGCTTGAGAAAGCAAAAAGGAAAGCTTTTAAGGAAGATGTGTTCGTGGGTGTAAATGGATTAATGCCTAGTAACCAATCTTTCATACCACTAAAACTTGTAACTGATGCAAACAATTTATTTGATGAAGAGGTAACAGATGAGCAAGGGCGTAGAAGATTTCATGGTGCATTTACAGTAGGATATTCTGCTGGAAGAGGAACCCTTCTCTTCGTTTTTGTCGTTCTCAGGTTCATCAGAAGTGATGCAATGGAGAACCGTTATTGTGTGTTGGTTAAGTTTCCTGATCAGAAAAGTAGTGATGCTTTCTATCGTGAACTCACTGGATGGCGCATCTCTTCGATAGAGAGACAGGTTAGCCATATCCTATATTTAGCATCTGTTGAGTACACTGAGTCGACAAAGATAACATGTACTCTACCAGTTTGTCCACAAAATTGTCCATGTGCCATGTATGCCTTGAGAGACTAGACCAAGATATTAGCAGGATTGTTGCAACCACATGCGACTATTCTTTCCAATGTTCATGCATATCTAAGTTGGCTAATTCATCATGCTTTGTCTGTCATTTTTGTCAAGATATCTCTGAGAAACATGCATGCTCCATTTGTGGTACTTTTGGTAACCTCTCGATCTGTGAGATATGTGGTTTTGTTAGATGTGGAAGATACAAAGAAGGTCATGCTATTAAGCATTGGAAAGACACTCAGCATTGTTATTCTCTTGATTTAGAAACACGTGTTTGGGAATATGGTGATGACAATTTTTTTCAATCGGCTTAATCATTTAAAAAGTGATGACAAGGTAGATAAATCAAAGTCGAAATGTAGTTCTAATGGAGACAATTGTGAAAGCTCCGAAAGTAGTGAAGACTCTGGAATTAATGGTGTAACACCCCGAATTCCAAATAAGACCGAATTCGAGATTTCACAGGATCTTTACTTCACTTCGTACAATTTTACAAGGAAATTAAATTTTTTTCAACAACATCAGAGTTCTTTACATTTTGTTTACACAGCGGAAGAATAAAAGAAATACAACAATAAAATAAAATACAACTTGTACAACTTTAACAATGTAAGTCATCAACTGCATCATAACATCTTTACTTCTTCATAAAAAGGTCATTACCTGCATATTAAGCTGTGGGCACGTTAGTCACTTACAACTGACGAAAAATGTTATACTCGGTCATCCTCTCTATGCCGTACATATAACGATCTCATTATTTTAACAAACCACAAAAATTGAAAGAAAAATAAAGTGCTAAATTGTGACTACGCTAAACATGTAAGTGTTTGCCATGCCTTAATGCCTAATGCACACATTTTATACTAGGATGACACTAATGCATACTTGTTCGAATTCTATGCATCCCATACTACATAAGTTCGAAGGCAAGCACCTACGTACTCCACATTTAAGGGTTCGATCCCTCGCCATGAAACTACCCAGTAATAAAACAAGGTTTAGATCATTCCACGAATATGGATCCCAGCCACAGAGTCCACCGCCAGCTGTTATAACAGATCCCTCATCGTGCGAACCATCCCGCAAGTGCCCCTCTAGCCCTGGTATACGTATATACATTGGAGTATGGCAAACTATCCACCCGATTACTTAAGATCCCGGAATCCACGCCTGACCCGTCCTCATAATTCTGGATTTAGAAATAAAAGTCTGTCTCCCACAAGCAACCACAGTCACGGAGTCAACCGCCGACTGGGACTATAGCCACAGAGTCCACCGCCGACTATATAGAGGCAACCCACTTACGTTTTCCCAGGTTTACTACATCTTCACTTATGTGCCTAATTATTAAGTTCAAGACATGAATAAATTTTCAAGCCTAGAATTAGTTTTACCTCCTACCGGACTTAATCAACAAAATACGAGATAGCTCCATGGCCATATCTCAAAATATATCTCAACTCTTTTCAATTCAATAGTGCTGGTACCCGAGGTCTCACAACTCTAAATCACAAACTTTTTCATGTACAAGAAACCATGGGTACACATACCCTTAATAAACATGTCTTAAACTTAGATATTTTCATTTTCAACTTATTCACAAAAGATCAATATCTTGTCTTAACACTTATCCACAAGTAATCATCTCTTAGTCTTGACACTATTCATGATCTAGTTATTCATTCATAATTTTTATAAGTAAATAATTTCTTTCAAGAACACAACTTCATCACATGAAACTCTATCAACAAATTCAAACTCTTACAATATCTCAACTCACTTCAAAATATTCTTCGAACAAATAAGAGTATAATTCTCTTCAAGAAAATCACTTCATAAACTAATACTTTACTCTTCTTAATAAAAGAAAGATCTATTCTTAAATAATAGATTTTTAAGTTCACATTATTCATCATTCTATCTCAATTGTATCTTAATACACTTGAGAAATTTTGCAACTCTTTTTAATAAACTCTATTTCATTTTATAGAAATTCTATTATTTTTCTGCAAATTTTATTCCCATTTAAAACCATTGAAAGTGTCAAAAAGAACTCAAAAAAATCAAAGTGCAGCCAAGGGGTTTCGAACCCAGGACTGCATGCGAGCTACAGTGACCGCCCATAGGCCCAACCCGCTAGCCACTAAGTCCAATGAACTTTGCCGTCAAGATCTTATGCCGAATTTGTCATATACCGACTCTCGGTTTCGGAAATAATTTAAAAGAATTAAAAATAGATGTGACTATCAAGTTTTGAACCCAAGATCTCTCACAACAGTGCTCTGTGTTGCACTAACTAACCAGTAAGTCCAAGTATATTTTCTGTTTAGGAATGGTACTCATATACTTTTGTTTAAATTGTTTAGAAAGTTGTTCTTTTTCACACAAACTCGTTTATCTAAAGATCCAATCTTTTTAAGATTTTGAAATCAACTTTCCCTTGACTGAGATTGAGTTTTTAAAACCGTAAACAACAATTTTAAGTTCATTAAAACCATATTTCCATTTCTTTAAAAAATTCTTCTTCTCATTTTTTTCACAAAGACTTGTAATTTTCTCAAAACTTGAATTTACAAAATAGTATTCATGAAAACTAGTTTTTATATGTCCACACATTTCATAGCACTAACTAAATTTATTTTCTTTCTTCTTTCTTAGTCATCAAAGCATGATTTGAATATAAATTTCTTCAACAATTTTCATATACTCAACATGTAAAAAAATGCAAGCATACTAACATGAATCATAGTATAAAAGAATTCTTCTTTTTAATTAGCATGGTAGCAAATATATATTTAATCACAACAAGATTGTTCTCATTCATGGCATACTACTCTAGCATGGATTTTATCTACAATTTTCACTTCAACAATAACTTATACTACACATTTACAGTTTTTAGCATGCATATTTTACAACTAGAAAGTAAAGAAACCACCCACCTCTAATGAATGATTTGAGAATGAGAAAGATGGAACCCACTCCTAGCTCCTAGCAAGACCTTCTCCTCCTAGCAAGAACTTCTCCAAGCAAGAACTCCTCCAAAATGAGAACATTCTACTCTCTTTCTTTTTCTTTCTCTTATTTTGATTTGTTTTTTGTGCAAAAGAGGAGGAGGAATTAGGTTGTATTTATAGGTCAATGTGAGGGTTCAATTTGCATAAACCCCCACCTAATAACCCTCTCTTAATTGTCCACTCAACCCTTCATTTTCTTAACTCCTAAACTCCCAACCCTTCATCTCACCACCTCTCCAAAGCCCTGACTCCCAACCCTTCTTCTACTCCACTCAAAAACCGGCCTACCCCTAGTGCATGACCGGCCAACTCCCATGTGTGCAAATGCACACATGCACATACAAAATAAATACATTTCTTATTGTTATCATGTATTAGTCCAAGCTCAACTTAAATTAGGATTTTATTAATGGGCTTGTCCCATGGGCTTTTATTTTAATTTACTAACTTAATTATTCTAGTGGGCTCTTCTTTTAATCAATCTAATGGGCTAGGATTTATCTTTAGGTCCATGGATTAAATAAAAGGCTAAATAAAACTATGCAGACTTAAAATTAGTAAATGAGAGTAAGAAAAAGAGTTAGATAATTTAGCACGTGCATCATACATGCAGAAAATCGAAAAATGCATTTTCAATTAAAATTAAAAAATGTGGGGTGTTACAAATGGAGTTATTCTGAACAGCAAATTTGATGCTATAAAGGAAGAGTACAACCATCTACTGGCAAGTCAGCTTGAAAGTCAGAGACAGCACTATGAGCTTAATCTGGAATACAAAGATCATGATATAAGGAAGAAAATATTAAATTGGCCCAGCAGGTCAAATTCAAAATTGTTTAAGAGGATTGCAGGCATAGGAGGTTTAGTTGCTGCTATGTCTAAGTATCTAGTTTGGGTTATCAAATTAGTGAACAAACACTCTTGGTGTAATCTTCGAGCATGATCTTTTCAGGACGTACATGGACTGGTGTGAAGCACTTTCCACTTATGCTTGAAAAGATGATGTGATCCATGCTAATGGCATACTCATCACGTATAAGCTAATGAGATATTTACCATATACAAGGACAAGTGTTTACCTCCTCAATGCAATGATTTATTGTGCTTCATGGGTGGATGTTGATGAACTCTGCAGAAAATTTTCACACTTTGAACTTGGGACAAGTTCTTTTTTTTTCGGGGGGGGGGGGGGGGGGGGGGGGAGTTATCAGGGATGCCGGAGAAGAGCTGCCGGAGTGATCTACAATGATTGGAGGGCGAAGCATTCCTTAGTATTGTTGTAATAACTGCTATTGTGGTTGTATCTGTTCTAAGAGTTTGTATATGCTTTCTACGGGTGTTGCGCACTCTTTCTTTTAAATTGGTAGTTGGTGGGTAGGTTTGTATGCGGGTTGTACGTGCTTTTGTTTTGTTCGTCATCTAGCTTAACTGCTAACTCCACTGCCTATAAATAGGAATTGTAATAGAGTTTAATAAGGAATGAATAATCAAGAATCTTAATCAGAGTTCTTCTTCCCCAATTCTCCAATTTCTCAACTCTAATTCCCATTCATGGTGTTTTCCACCCGAGCTCAGATTTCGACCCCTAACAGGAATGGTATTATATTTTTTTATATTATTAAATAGATTAAACATTTAATTATTCTATTTTGATATTCGTATTAAATCTTGGATTTGTAGAAGATATCTATAATTAATCTATACTTGTATTATTTTTATGTATTGGGATAAAGAATAGATTAATTTGTATGTATATAAATTTGAGATTTTGAGTATGTGTCATTGTAAATTAAGTAATAATTATTTTCTAATAAGATAATTGGAATTGAGGAATCATTTGGAGAATCTATAGTCAATTCGTGATTTTCGTCAACCACTGTAAGTAATTGAATATTTATACCCTGTAGAATATAATTTCATAACATTTTTTTGATATATCGGATAGAGCCAAAAGGCTCCAGCCATCAAAAAATATATTAATCGATAAAAACAATAGCAATACAAATAAAGTTACAATGGTTTTACGAGTAGTAAAACAGAAAGAGAAAAAAATAAATAATACAATAAGCGAAAGACAAGCAAGTAAATAATAGAAATGTGGTACAAAAAATGAGACATCTCCGATAAGGGGGACTGTTCCAGAAGCTAGGAAAACTGAGATTGAAGACAAGCGCCCTGACGCGCCCAGGAGGACTGCAAACTCACACTTCGGCTCGCTGCCGCAATGCACAAGGAGCTGACACAAACAAGAAGCGAAGGCACTGAGCACTGACCACTCACCAAGGGGGAAAGGCTGGATAAAAAGAGCAGACAAACGAGACCGAAGCTCAAGGAGACTCTATCAGCCAAAAAATGAAGGCCCTGATAGCCTACCCCGCAAATGGCCAAGAGACGCCTAGACTCATCTGTGCGGAAGCCGAGGATCCGACACAGAAACTGTTTTCCTTGCTAGAATACGAGCGCTCACCCGATTCTGCAAATTATAATAGACTTTCTTATTATATTTCTGCTTGACGGTGGGAGGGATGACCTTCACCAATGGAGGCAAATCTGCAGCAGGATCAGACCTGCTAGCAACATCTTTGATGATGCAATAAGATGGAAGTAGCAGACTAGAATCAACTAGAGAGATTATTGAGATGGAGTTAGAAAGACAAGGAGAAGAAGAGAAAGAAGAGTTAACACGAATCAGAGATTGCTTTAGGGGAAAAGAGTGCGGTATGTGCACGACCTCCATTAGGAGGTGATTGAGCCAAGCTTGAACCCCTAAAACTTGATACAACGAATAGATGCAACCCGGGAAATGAAAAGAGAATGTTGAAATTTTGGGAGAAGAAAACATCATAGAGCAAGGATAAATAAAACAAAAAGAAGACGCCTTAGAGGAAAGATACGCCTTGGCAGTATGCCTCTGAGGGCTAGAATAGCGGCGATGCAAAGCGTGCCTAATCGCACTTTGAGTCCAAGAAAGACCGGGGACTAAGGATTTAAAAAATCCTTCGAATTTAACCAGGTTCAAACATGGAGAAGGTGCCACCGAGGAAAAAGGGCCACGAACCTTGAAATAGTTCAAACGAGAGAAGGAGACCAGTTGCGAGAACACCATGCGATCCTTAAAAAGGTAAGCACAATTAGGAGGCTGAAGATTAGCAATGGAATCACAATAGGAAGTGGAAGAAGTAGTGGATATCGAAGCTGGTAAAGGCACAACTACCAAGGAGTTAAGATCCTTTCCAGATACAAGTCTAAACTTGCTTGCCAAGCTAGCATGAAGCTTGCGCTTTAAAAGGGGGCAGTTTAGAAAGGAAAGAAGTTTGGCCGGTAAGAGATGTCCCCTAGGAAAACCTAGGAGTTTTTTAAGGGAAAAACATCTACTGCGCGCATGTCCAAACTTATCACAGAAAATGCACCTGATTTTATTCACGCAATCACGTTTATAATGCCGGGGAAGGAGGCACCTGAAACAAACCTTAGGAGGGTTGGGCCTACAATGAGAGGAGGAATTAGAGAACATAGGAGAGTCCTGAGAAAGATATGAAATATCAAACTGAGGAGAATACATCTCCCTCTGCAATCCTATTGTCGGCATAACACTTTTAGACCTGGCATCATTAACGGAGAGATGCATGGTAGGAAACTGACCAAAAAAAGCCTTAGAAGTTCGCCATCAAAGGAGGAAACTATACAATAAAAAGGAGGCAGTACAGATCCAAATGCACTAAAAAAACCACCACCATGAACTTAAACAGTGGAGTCCGAGGGGGCAAAAAACTCCCTCAAAATAGAGAGAAAAGGAAAGAGATAAGATTCGAGAAGAGAATAATAATCGAGCTATCAGAGCTCGAGTGAATCTGTTGCTCAGGTTACAGCAAATCGCTGAAACCAATCACTGACGGAACGGAGCAGCCCATGGAAGAGGAAAATCGTTGAAGAAATAAACTTAGAAAGACAAGCTGTGCCACAACACAGGAACTCCGAAGATGCACACACAAGATTCTGAATAGCACTACCAAGTACCCAACAACACACCCAGCACACACTTAAGCAGAAAACTCACAGAATACGAAATCTAGTGAAAAATATGCTATTACAAATCAATAAAGCAGTAGTCTTCGAGGTGGAGATCAAACCGATAAAGCAGTAATCTACGTCTAGAGTAAGATATGCTTTTACGAGCTAGAGGAAGAAGAAGTGGAGATCAAGCCCATAAAGCAGTAATCAACGACTACTGAAAAAAATGCTATTATATCGGTTTCATACTTATTGTATGTAATTTCATAACATACTTATTGTTTTGTAGTGATATTATATTATGAATATTGTCTATGGTTGTTTTATGTGATGTGGTGTGATGATGTGCAAATATGATATATTGTTGGTATGTTTTTGTGAATATTAAACTGTAATTTGTGAGTGTTATTTGTATGTGAACTTGGGTTAGTAATATCGGTGGATTGTCTATTTAAACTATAACATTATGCATTATTTTACATAGTTTGAGTACTGATATATATACATGAGTGGTCGTATGATGTTGAGAATATTGAGATGGTTATTTTAAGTTATTACCCGTCTATAGTTGTGTTACTTATGTGTTATGCATCCAAGTTATATATCGGTATATGAGTCGGAAATCTAAGTAACTCATTTGGGCTCTCAATGTGTCCACTCTTTTAGTGTTGAAAAGTAATTGCGCAATTCATTGTTCCAACCACTGACGATAGTCAGATATGTCTTGTCAACCGGAATATGGAGTGTTGACCACATTGAGAGATGGGCTTGCTTAAATTTTCTTGCATTCTAGAATATTTGTATTTGATTATTTATGTAGTATGAGATAAATAAATTATTAGACAATTACTGCACCAGACATCCTGCATTGTTTGTTTATATGACCACCTTAATTATTATTGCATTTATATATAACTAGTTGAAATTTATCGTGCACCAAGTGCACGTGACTTGGTGGACGTGTCAGCTTAATATTTTAACAATGTTTTATGGTTAATGACTAACAAGGATTTGGTAAAGTTCAAAAGGCTATAGTTTAACGTCTTCAATACTCGAAATTCCTCATATTTCTCAACAAAATCTCACATGGCTTAATTTTTTTCCTTAATTCTCCTAAATCCTAAAAATCTCTAAAAGCACTCATTTAAGATAAAATTCTCCCATGAATTCATAAAGTAGTTAGGAAAGATTTTAGGATCAGAAGAGAACCCGGACGACATAAGTATGAAATGACTGCACAACTTGCATGCCCATTTGTTAATAGGTAAATGAGTAAAAATTAAGAGGAATACAAGGAACTGCATAATTCAGAGCACTTACATAAGCAATGACACCACCATACATAGATTATCTGAGTATTTGATTACATTGTAAACAGATCGCACATGCACATAACTTTTTAGGGCTCATGGCGTATCAAAAGAGATAAAGAAGTTCTAGAGGACAAGTTCATGCGACATAATATAACGTATGGAAATTTTCATGCCGTTCTAGAACAGATTACATTGAAAGATCGACATACTTGCTCTTATATACGAAAGTAGAATTTATATATAGATAATATAACCGAAATAGAAGAATTAGAGGTGATCATGTGACCCAAAAATTGCAGTTCAATTGAGATGTTACAACATAATTGAGCGATCATATCCGGTACAACACCAATGATTTTCATAAATTAGAAAGGATGTATTTTGGTTTTCAAATTGGGGACTTGGGACACTGAAGCAACTTTTTCTTTTCTTTTCTTTTTGGGAGACAAGACAATAAAAATGAAATAAAAAAATAAAAAACTACTACAAAACAGAAGCATGAGCAACCATCATCGATCCCATAACAGTGTGGTAACCATAGAAATATGAGATATATGTCACTTAAATACTAAGTACTGCACTGTGTATCATGTCAAGATTTCCTAATCATAAGAAAATATAATTAGTACCCAAAGGGGAATTTTATTTATTGGGAGAAAAAACCCATCGACATGGCTATTGAATACACAACAAACAGCTAATACAATTTCCACATATGTAGAAGTTTTCAAAGATAATCACGCATTCAAGGTACTCGCATTAAGATCCATAGAGACGGTACGGACATAGAGTTCATGAAACTCTGAGCAGGGTCTGTATCATTTTTTGCACAAACAGAACATTGCCACAATAAGCATAGATCAAAGTAAGTGAAGTAGCAGGTAGTGATGGTCGTGAAAGTAGAACCCCTTGTAACGCCCCGGATTCCCGTTATCGGACATCCGTGACATCACCAAGATCATTGTCTTCAAATGCATCTCAACACAGTAAATAACGTGGAAATTTAAAAAACTTTTATTGTCATCAGAGTTGTTACATTAATAATTACAAATATCAAATTGTCCTTGGACAAGGAATACAAATTACATAACTTTATTACAACTGACTACAAGAATACTTAAACATTTCTTGTGAAGCCATTAGCTGTCTTTCAGATCGGCAATCCCTTGGTAACTACCGAAACTCCGTTGAGTGGTCTATCTGCCCCCTCTGGGACTTGCCCCTCGGCTTGAGCCTTCTGCTACGCGACCCTGATAATTCTGCACCCGCTCGAAGGGTAGATGTGCATACTGCCACTACTTGGATGCCCTGCTGATCTTGGCTCCCCTATACTCGTGACCTAATATCCATGTACCTAAAAGGTGGGGTACGTCAGTAATTCTACTGACGCAATGCTGATAAGGAAACAGCGATCCTCAAACTATCACACTCACAAATTCATCTTGAATGGAAAATTCAACGTGCATCCTGATTTCCTAGTGTTCGTGTATGCCATGACCTAAAGTCTATTCAAACACAAGGTACAGAACAGATGCACCTAATCTACTATTAGCAAAACTCTGGACACACATGCATCCCATACTACATATGCCCCAAATCAAGTTGTTTCTCCAGTTCAGGGATTTGAACCCTCACTATGCAATGCATTCTAATTTGGTCTACTTCCTGTTCCTGATAGTATGACATGGTTGAGGAGGTGAAAATAAAATAAAAGAAATAATGCGGGGCACTACCCCGAAATCACCAATAATTACTGCGTCGAACCATCCTCGAAAGCTGTGACGAACTTACAGATATACCGCAGTATATCCACTGCGCAAAGATCCTTTATGATCCGTTCGTGTCCACCAACATAGAACATAACGACCTCGGTACCCCCGATCCGCCAGGATATCAGCATCCCGTTCTTACCATGGTACTTCAGGAATTAACAGTGCAAGATACGCACCGCAGTGCGTATCCCTAATGACAGGAAGAGACAACCAGTATCACCACTTAGTGCTTACTCTCAGAACAAGTTGGATTATAGGGAATCACCCCTAACACCAATTCGGTCTTCAAGCGAAACAATAAAAGAAAAACTAATCAATGCAGTTCACTGAAACAAGTTGTTACGCAATCATACTCGGTGTCAATTAATAAAGTCGAGCCTGACTGGTCTGTCAAGGTAACAACCATCCTGGAATCACATCCACTGATTCCCAATACCTTCATAGGTCAGCGACCCAAAATAATCCCGGCCCGTGACCCTCAGCGAGTGGTCCAACGACACCCTGATGGTGTAATACAATTTAATGAAGGTAAGCACGCACATAATTATCCATTCTTGACTATTGACAGACTCAGGCATCGAGACACCCAATACAATCCAACAGAGCTATATCCCAACTCACTCATGTCCACCATGAGTACATGCACAGGAACTTGCCTAAGTTTCGAATAAAATGCTAAAAACCCATCTTTTAAATCTGATAGCTCACGATCACCATATTGCGGTAGGCAGAGGGTTCCTCATCAATTGTCCGATGGAACAATCAAGAAATACCAGTAGCTGTGATCCCAGCTACACTCATCGGAAACCAATACGCTCAGAATATCCTAGAAGGGTGAGGAGATCTGTTGCCATCCCCTAGTCGATGATTCTCTCAATTTCCTTTTAAGGGACTCAAGTCTCCGAGTTAACTCAAAGCTTGAAGTCAGTCTAGACAATAGGTTTCTAAACTCATCATGTCCATAATTTCCAGCACACAAGTCAGAATTGCTTGGTACCTCCCATTCTGGAAAGGTAAGACCCTAGTTTATAACTCTTCAGTTGACTATTTTCTCAAATTCAATCGTCTTGTCATCCAATAACCCTTATATACTCTTAGTAGTACGTTCCTTTTCACACTTGCTGCACTTGTCCGATATCATAAGAGTTCACTTAGTTATCGAAATTTACTCGATTCCGGGTCCTATGGGAAGGTGGGATTGTCTACTTTAACTTCCTATTTGGACACGTCCTCAGATTCAATTCTTAATGTTCTCAAAGATACCAATTTCCATTGGGTGCATGACAAGGGAAAGGTTTATTTCTCTAGTAAACATTTTCTCGACAAGGCCAAATTTGTCCCACTTTGAAAAATCATAACTTCCAACCTACAACCTGGAATTTCAAAATCCCAGTTGGGTTAGAAGGCTATGATTCCCTACTGCCAATCTCTAGTTGGCCAGTCGCCCAAATTTTAACAGATAAGTCTAGGAATATCTATCTCCACGAACTAGACAACTCGTACTAGGCTGAACGTACCCTACTTTAAAATTCAATAGTAAATCATCCCTAAGTCCAACGATCATAAAATTTGAGATTCTCTATCTAAACATATATCATTTCATCGTGTCCAAAATTCACATTCAAATTCATTTCACATAACGATCTACGACTCCTCAAACATAGCTACATTTCAGCTGTTCATTTCCAGCAGAGTGTTTACTGCCCCTCACTAATTACCCTTGAAACCTCATCAAATGACTTCTAAAAATTCTAAAATTTGAGATTCATCAAATAGACTCATACCCCAAGCTACTCCCAAAATTTCGTAGCAAAATAATAAGTGTACACGAAGTTATGGCTTTTTTAACTTCAGCACAAAGCACAGTCAGCTTCAGCCGACACCTACGGACCAGTCGCATTCTACTATTTTTTCGGGGCATCAAACGACCTCGGAAAATTACGAAATTTAATACTGTGGTTTTAGACACATACAAGGGCGTCCAAAAAAATTTCCAGCTCAAAATGCTCTGTCATTTCCGAGATATAAAATCGGAAAGACACACAAAAATCATCACAGCCAGCAGCCATTCTGGCTGCTTACTGTCCGGACTTGGACCCGCTGTTTGGGCTACTAAAATGCATCCAAATATTATGAAAAAAATCATGGAAACTCTACATACATAGAAGAACAATACCCCAAAGTTTTAGCTCAAGATCCCAAACCGTTTGGGTGTAAGAAATTTCCCAACATATCCTCACAATCATGCTATTTAATCAAAACTCAAAAAAAAAGAGTAATTCTCCACCATACAATTTATCTTTTCCTAGCACTACTCATACCCAATCACGGTAACCAAATCATATCTAACACTACTACTCATCCATTCATACCAAAACAAAATAAATACAAAAAGTTTAAGAGATCACCCACTTGAAGTTTGCAAAATCTCCTTGTAGCTTGGCTCCTATCTTTACTTGCTTGCTTGTCTTTGCTCCTTGTGCTTGTGTAGCTTGGCCAACACTTCTTCTTCTCCTTCTCTACTACTCATTCTATTCTAGTAGACTTCTTCCTTTTTCCTACATATACATATATATGTATATGTATATATTTTTTTTTTTTTTTGAACAAGGAGGAATGGAGAAAGCTTAGGAGGAGAATGGAATGGAGTTTGAAAATGGAGTGAGGTGAGAATGGGAGGGGGATTATATGGCCGGTTGATGAAGTGTGGGTGTGGGATGGATGGTGGTGAGGTGTAGGGATGAGATGGAGAGTAGGATGGGTGAAGTGATGAAGGGTGGGATGGGTGCCAACACATCCAAGCTAGGAGCTTCTTGGAAACTTCCTTGAAGCTCCTAGGAAATTTCCTTCTTCATGAGTCAACTATCACATGGTGAATTAATCCCACCATTGGATCTCATCAAGATCCAAGCCATGATGTGATGCTAGGGTTCCTAACCCTAGGTTAGGTCAAGGTACCCTAGGTCACCATATTCCTATTCTAACCCTAGTGTACAAATACAATTCATATTTAACCCAAGCACTAGCCTTAATTGAAAGTAACCCATATATTAAAATCTATAAAATATAGGTTTGTAGAAATTATAGCTTCCTCCCGACAATTGTCTGGTCGGAATAATCGGGATGAAACTACAGTTTAATTGAGAAGATATCCCGAGTTTATCTCATCGGGTTCAGAACAGCTCGTATGTCTGAAATTCCTCAATTTAACTGATAATTTCTAGAAAAAATGTAATCGTGTGCAATACTTAGTCAATGCACGGGTTACAGTGCAAAATAGCCATATGCTATTTTGCGGGGTATTACAACTCTATTTTCAAAGGTGAGGTGGTTAGCAAATATCTTTCCACAATTTTCCCATCTCTGTCCACGAGGAACTTAGTGAAGTTCCACTTGATGCCATTTGTCAAGAACCCGCCTTTCTTCGATTTCAAGAACTTGTAAAGAGGCGCCGCATCCTTCCCATTCACTTCAATCTACAAAGAAATATGAGCCAGTCTCATTTTATATATCTAAGCTCTTTCATCAAATTTTTTAAGTTGGCTTCAACGTTTTTTGAGTCGTTAGATGTTCTCATGTGTATTGACATAAAAACAATCAAAATGCAAAGAGGAAAAAAGTTCATTTATAAACATATTTTTTAATTGTGTAACTCGAGGAGGGGTAGAGATGAATATGAGAAACTTCAGAATGCTTAGAAGCTGTACTAATTGAAAAAACAAAGTTATTATTAAGTAACATGTAAACTCGACTAATAAATGACAGTTAAGTTTATGCACACTAAACAAACAGGTTAACAATGAGTACATGAATTAAAAATTTTAAATAAACTAAAATAAATGATGCACTGCTTGCATGATAAAATTGGGGTGCAAGAATTGTTGAAGTGCAACTGATAAAATTGGATTAAAAAAAAAGTGAGTTATTGTAATCTTGCTCGGAAAACTAAAGAAAACTAGGTTTAAGTTTGCACAAGATAAACAATAAGTGGATCAGGACTTCAATTTTGTTTGAAAATCTTGTTTTCTTTACTAAGAAATTGATGGGATTTTTCCATTCATCACAACTATAAACAACTTTCATATATGACAATACACATTTTATATCTATAAGATACCATTTCTTTTCTATTTCTCTTCACATCATGCAATGCACTAAAAAATATCATCAAATTACTTTCATAGCACATGCATTCTCAAACTAAACACTTCAACATACAAATCCATAAAGTCAAATTTTCCATACACTTAGTTAATCCTATTACATAAAACCAAATCCACACAAATACATTTTTTGTACCTTCTTCATTTAAAACTACAATAATGATGATAATCTTCTAATTACTAAAGGAAGATTAGAAGGTAAAGTTTCTCAAGAAGGACACTTACAGCATCCATTAAGATCTTAAGATTTGGATATGGAATCTGGTGGCCAAGCTTGTGAAGATCCGATGTCAACTCCACCAATGTAATTTTGCCAGTGTTATTTATGTCCAGATTTGAGAACATCTCCTTTATGTCTACAACTTCTTCGACAGATAAATGCTCAGCAATTACCTGCAATTAGTTCAGCTATGAAATTACTAAACTGTTCAAATACACAAGAAAACTAACAAAAGAGGTAAGAGGAGGGCCAAAATTTTACCCTAAGAGCTGTCTTCTTCAGTTTGTTCATTACAGAGAATTGTTGGAGTCTAGCTCTCACATATTCACCCAGATTAACATTTGGTGCCTTTTTCGCATGCTGCAACCAAAGATGATCTGCAATGGAAAATAAGTAAAAGAGAAATGTCTAAAAGTGCTTTCATATATGAATCAGTAAATCAGTGCAGCACTACACCTCCATCATCAAGTTGCATCGTGTTGAACAGGTATTATACCCATTTCGGATACCGGCTCTTGAAGTACACTCCTTGGACAAAACCAAACCAACCTTTTAATTCATTGATTTTGAGTTAAAAGGACACTCATTGATTTTATATCTTTTAATAAATTCATTGATTTTGAGTTCATAAAGTATGGGTAATAATAATACTGATACATAAAGGACTGACAACATAGTTTGAGTATAATGTTCATGGAAATTCTGTTTTGTTAGAATTTTGATACAATACTTAAAATCCAAAAGGTGGAGAATACTTATAAAACTACTCTACAAGAAGGATATTCAATTTTGAACATTTCATACAGTCACCTATTCTTGTAACCTTTTATCTACATACAATTCTAATTATGCAGGAAGAGTCTAAACTTTTTTAGTGAAAATTGAAAAAAAGAATATATATATATATATATATATATATATATATATATATATATATATATATATATATATATACTCACATTAAAAGACATGTTCCTATGAGTAGCAATGAAATTGTCCGAGGCTTGTATGCCCATGCTGTCCATGGATCACAGTCACCAAGATCATTCTGTAATCTGACACCATTAACCTCTCCAGAGGCATTGTATCTCCCACTTTCCATCAGGCCATTAACCTCCATGAGCACATCTCTAAAATGTAGAGAAAAATATTAATACAAAGACATAGAAAGCTCTATCACCCATACCGGCTCTTGAAGATATTATTACCCATACCGGCTCTTGAAGGAGACTCCTTGGTACAATTACTTTATGAACTTAAAATCAAAAAATTTATTAAAAGATATAAAATCATGACAATTGAAAATGAGAATGAAATCATTATGGAAACTAATATGATGTCTTCTAACTAAATCAAGTAAGCTCAATTATTAAACCATTCGTTGAACACAAAGAACTAACACCATTAATCTGAATTTTCATTTTATTTTACGAAAAGCACTAAGATTGTTGGTTGTACCGACAAAACCTCAATGCATTCAGCACTCACAATTCACAAACCACACACACCGACACCCCCACTAACCTAACTGAGATTGGACCAGATTCCACCTTAAACTAACCATAAAATATATTGTAAAGTTCACTTCTTGCAACAAACATTAGCCTACTCCCTAGGAATAACAGATAACACCACAGATTGCAGGAACTATTTACCTACAGGACAAACTTTTGTGAACTATGAAGAAAAACAAAGACAATTACATACTTCATTGTTCAGAGATCCCAAAACTGATGTGATGAATCACAGATTGCAGCAACTGCATTCAGTCATGCGGGTCCCATGCTCCTCTAGATAAGCTATGAAGCATACCGACAGATTCTTGAGATATTACCTACATCTAACAAACTTGTAAGAAAATGCATAAAATGTTAAGGGAGATAAATAACTGCAGCAAATCAACAAGAAAAATCATGCAAGCAAAAACATACCATTTTCCCCAATTCATTAATGTAGGCAACATCAATCCTTATTCACCATTCAAAATGGTTAGCCTAAAACTGTATCCATCATATCATGAATCAAATATACACTTCAGTATATATTTGAAGCTATCTCTAACATCCTAAGGTTCATTCATAACACTACAAATAAGAAGATAAAACAAGAAACCCTAAATCGTAGGTAAAAGGGAGCGAGATTGATTGACTCAACAATGTCTTACTCCTCTCGGTTGCACCTCTAAAGCCTTCAATGAGTCAATCCTACACGAAAACACAAAAAAAACTCAGAACCAGTTCTAGGGTTTCAAGTTTGAAGCCTAGAAAATTGAGGGGAAGGAGAGGGAGAGACAGAGAGAGAGAGATTCATACACATGAAAGCATTTCTAAAGCCCTTTCGAAAGATTCAATTGAAAATAAGCCTTGCTAAAATCATTAAGCGAAAGGCTACATAACTAAGATTAATAAGTCATGAACTGTTGCATTCTTTTTGAATAAAATCTATTCTAAATGTTTTCCCTTGTGAATATAGACTTGGCACTTGCAAGGAAGAACAGTGCACCTTCTTCTCTACCTGACCTATTTTATCTTTTCCTAATCGGATTATTTGATGAATTGTTGAATCTGAGTCTTTAATTCCTCTTCACACACATATCAATTATAAGGACTGATTCCTCCTCCTGAAATTGTGTCTGTTGGCCTCTTAAGTAACCACATCCTTCAATTTTTAAATTACTTTGAAATTTATTTTTTTCCATTCATAAGTATGAGTTTTTTTGTGACTAACATCATTATATGGTTTAATTGTTTATATAAAAAACAGACATTATAATTAATCTATATACTATGAATCTGTACATTCTAAACCATTTGATTTTCTGAACGGTCATTCTACTTTCCAATGTAAGAAAATTAAATTTAGAAGAAACAACCTCCAAAAATTCATCTTGAACACAAATCTATCATGACATGATTGGTGCCTTAATTGGCCAACATATAAGTTTGTCCACATCAACACGTGAGTTTCTTTTCAAAGGAACATAGTTGACCCATCTAAAGTAGAAATCCCTCGCCTTGACTCATCTCTACAATCTACCTATCTTTCTAAACCCGAAGTTGAAGTTTTCCTAAACACCATATCGAGGATTTCTGTTAGTCAAAAGTACCCAAATCATATAAATTAATCATCATTTTTATAACTTATAATATAACTCAGTGGCCAGAATTGAAATCAACATAATTTCACGTACAATTCAAATTAAACCCATAAGATTTTAACCTCAAATTCAACTTGGTTGCAACTACAACAATCTATTAAAAGAAATAGAAAATGAAGCAAGGATAATTGGGCATCTAATAATCTACCTTGAATAGTCGTCGAGAATGCTATATGTAAACTGCTAGTCTGCTACTATAGAAGCAAAACTCCATTGCAGACCAACTAAAATACTACATAACGCATTTAAAGTGTAGTGTAGCCAAATGGAGATATGTTTAATATACAATAATCACCATTAAACTACATTTACCAATATTTTCTAACCTCATATTAATGCCAAATTCCTGATCACATTGTGATTAACTACCCTAATCGTCGAAGTAATCCAAAAAAAGGAAAACATGATGCAACTCATTACATGATTAGGTTCAAAATTCAAGTAACTCTAAATTACAAAATGAAAAATCAAATGTTAAAATTTGCTTCATTTTACTCGCAAACACCAGATTAATGAACCAATCTACGAAATACAATAGATACTAATCTCCAAATGATCCACATTACCAAAAGCCCATATCTAGAACTACAAATAACAAAATCATTATCAGTACAAAATCTACAAAATTAAGAGAATATAGAGGTTTATATGCAAAAAGGACCTTGTTGAAAGGGTTTGATCGAGCAATGGCCCAAGATGAGATACCAGCAGACCCGAATCCAACATGGTGGCTCCGATGGAAGAAGAGGACGACTGGTTCGAATCAAGAGCCTCAGATGCTTTGCCTTGTGCTTCAGATGGTGCATCTTTCAAATCCTAATTGAGTCGAAGATTCTCTTTATTGACAGAGATTATGAATTTTGGTGTTAGGGTTAGTGTTTGGGGCAGCCAGAGGGATTGGGGGTTTTGGACTGGCGAGGGATTTTAGGGAGAGATCGAGAGAGAGAACTTTGGAGCGGTTGGGGTTAGGGTTTTGATAGAGATCGTAATTTTGGGGGGAGAAGAGATCGGGAGAGAATAGATGGAAGGAATAGATGTTAGTAATTTTAGTTAGAGAAATATATAAGTATTTGGATGGTTGAGATTTGATCTAGAAATGTAAGATTTATGGTTCAGATCTGCTCTGGATATATTTATTTTGAATGGTTGAGATTTGATCTAGAAATATGAGATCTATGGTCCAGATCTACTCTGGACAGATTTATTGTGGCTTTTATAATAGAAAATAGATAAGAGCTTTAGTTATAACATAGATATTCTGCAGTTATATGATTGTGCATTAACATGTTTAATTGTTAATATGGTATTTTATGAATTACCGACTACTTGTTATATTTATTCAATTACTATTGGGTGTCAGCTCATTTTGTTGTTAATAAATTTTTCAGATTTGTGCATAAAGATCGGATGCTTGAAGAGAATAAAGCATCTGAAAATTTATGTCTCTTTGGAGTAAATTTCATTAAGAACTTTTAAAGCTGATAAAGTGTATTTCTGAAATTGTTTTAAATTATTTTGTTAAAGTTATAAGGAGACTCATTTCTTAAATAATTTAGTTATTTCTTCTATAATAAATTATATACTTTTGTTAACCATTTAAGCTATTTTTTATTGATAAATTTTATCGGCATAAGATTTGATAAGTATTATGTAGTTGAAATAGTTGTTCTCGTTTTTGGGGCGTTACACATTGTACATCAAACATTGATTACATGTTTTTAATTTGTTGTACATGAAGCACTGAACTTTTTTTTTATGTAAGCGGATAGAGTCAACCGACTCCAGCCCGATCAAAAAATATATTAGTAATGCTGTAAAAACTGTACAAGACGATAATAACGGGTTTTACAAGAAGTAAAACGAGACGCCAGCTGACGAAAAACGCGGCTACAAATAAATACAGGAGACAAGCATAAGCTAGATACAAAACAATACAACAGGATTAAATAAATCAACAAGCTGAAGAGACGGGCTGGTCGGAGAATGAAAACGTGACAGAACACCATCAGCTCGAGCAGTCATCGGAGCAGGAGACAGTGACGCTTGCGCGCAGACGGTCCAGGGTCGTGATCCGATCGCGAGCGATTCATCTGAACGCCGAAACTCCAAGCGATGAAAAGAGGAGCGCCTGAAAGCATAAGGCACAGCTGGAGGAGGGAAATAGCTACCGCAGTCTAAACCAAAAAAACTAGTGCCAAAAGCCACTAGAAGGGGACCTTGATAAAGGTTCCGAGCCTGAAGCACTAAACAACTGGAGGCCTCAAGACTAGAGAGCCAAAAGGAGCTCAGAGAGAGGAAAATAAACCCAGGTCATTTCAACCTGGAAGAAGGCCTAAAACAAACACTTAATCATATAGCCAGTATGCCTCGAGAGAACAATAGCATGAAAATTTAAAAGCCCAAGAAAAAACATAGCAAGCAAACATAGCATGATAATAAATCAACCCCTCAAAGAAACACAGCACCTGCATTAAGAGTGGAACGAAATGAACCAAAACACAGCAATCCACCACAGCCACAACAACACAACTAAAGAGAACAGCACATTAATATGCACAGCGGAGGGGAGATAACCCTCTACTAACAACAGTCAAACACAAACAGCACCAGGAGACCCTAGGGGGATAATAGCCAAATAGGAACATAAGTCAAAGAGATAGAACGCTAAAACCCCGTCACGCGCTCACCCTCCTAACTTGTGATCACATTCCACTAAAAAGGAACAAAAACATACAAAGAGAAACCACAGTAGCTAAAAACACAGAGCTGCACTGAAACAAAAGCACAATCAGCCAAGAGGATCCCCGACCAAAACCCAGTCATCGACAAAAAGGAATCCGCAAGCGACGCAAGCAGCTAAACACCAGGATCAAAAAACATCAGAGAAGCCTCAGAGGCAGATCCAATATAACAAACGATTAAACCTGCGATAGGAACAGCAAAGAGAATAAAAAGCCAGTGAATAGATGATGGAGGATAACAACACAGGACTGCAAAGTAGTGTACCAGAAAATAGAAAACAAACTCAGAGAAAAAATAAACCAACAACAAGAAATAGAGTTATTCATAATGCATTAAGACTAGAAAGAACAGTAAGGGATTCATCTAAATGATGATAGTAGTAAGACTGTCTATCATCGTCTTTCAACTGAGAAGTCCAAAAATTAAAAAGAAAAACAAGTTCTTCTATAAGTGACTTGATAGAGGAAGCTTTGTGCGAGAACAATCTACGGTTCCTTTCCATCCATGCTATCCACAAAATGATATGGACGGAAAGGTTCCAACTCTTGCTATATCTAGGGGGCACAGCTGGGGATTTCCAGCAGGAGATAAGGTTAGATGGTAAGGCTGGTGTGGTAGGGTAAAAAATGGCTTGGGGCCCAACCAGGGCCCAATACAACTCTCACTCGAAAATGATAAAAACAGCGATCTCGTTCGGCTTCGAGCCACTAAAGGGTCGGCGCCGAGCCTCAAGTGCGCCCCCAAGGAACTGGTCTCCTCGTGTCCGAAGAGCCTCGATGGTCCTCGGCCTCCGATCCGTGACAGCCCCACAGGCCTTCCCCTCATCCTGGCAAGGCATGAGGGTGACCTGGCACAGCCTAGGCCTTCTGATTCTCCCAGGGGCACAGGAGACCCATGATCAGCCATGTCAGCTCCCAATACCACCCAGGGTTTTGCCACGTCAGCCCTACACCACTCCTGGTATTGCCACGTCTGCCCTAAACCCCCTGGGCCTTCTGCCATGTCAGACCCATGGGCTTTCGGATTCAGAACCGGCCCCCAAGCGGATCCAAACCCGGTTGGAATTCTCTATAAATACTAGACCCTCACCCATCTTTTCAGGTAACCAATCTTTTGCCACTAAAATTCACCTAGTTATTGCTACTCTCTCACAGAGACCGACTAGATCGTCGGAGGGTCCACCACCGGGATAAACCCCGGTGTTTCAGGACCGTCTGCAGGTACACAAGACCTCGGATCCGAACCCTCTGATCCGAGCCCAGACATCCACCTCATTCCGAGCCTCTCGCAGGTTCCGCCCGGTCAGCCGAGGGTCGTCAGACGAGCAGCTTTCTCCTTCAAAACAAATCGAGTCCGAACTCACACCTGGTGCATCCACACGTCTCCCAGAAACAAACCGCATCAGGTTGGCACCGCCTGTGGGAACCACTGCTTCAGAAGCCGACCCGAGCCGACCATCAAGGGACCTCGACAGCCGAACTCTCATGGCCTCCAAGGGCAAGGGGGCTGCTTCCTCTGTCAACCGACGGGACTCGCCCCCGCCAACTGCCAATGTCGGGCCACACATTTCAAAACACAAGACTCTCCATCAGGGGTCCGAAAGGAGCGTCACCCGTCAAGTCCAGCCCGACCTACGGGAGATAATCGTCAACCGACAGATTAGCCGCAGTAGGGGAAGGGCCGCTTCCAACCCGGCCCCGAACCACCCAAGACCGCCGCCCGGGGGACGGAGGCCAGCGCTCAACCGCGTCGGAAGACAACCTTCGGACCGACCAAACAGGGTCGAGGGAGCCCCCGTCACTCATAAGGAGTTCCAGGACTTCCGAAGAGAAATTCTTGGGGCTCTCCGACGGGCCCCCAGGGAAGAAACCCTCCATTCCCAAACCGGGTCGGATGCCGAGGCCAGCGTATCCCGCCCATCAACAATCCAGCCAGAGGACGATGGCGTACTCCTAAGACGCCTCCAAGAAATGGAGGATCGCCTCGATCACATAGGAGACGGCGACCACCGAGCGGCTCAGGGTACAGACCTGTCCATCCTCCCTTCTTCGCCCCCATCCTCCAAGCGGAAATACCCAGAAATTTCCGACCACCTCAATTCGAGACCTACGACGGCGAGGGAGATCCTGCTGATCACATGGAGGGTTTCAAAACCCTCATGATGATTCACAGCGCCTCAGATCCCCTGCTGTGCCGAGCCTTCCTAGCCACCCTTCGCGGTCCGGCTCGTGAATGGTTCTCGAAGCTCACCCCCGGCTCCATTTACTCCTTCGACCAGCTAGAGGGCAATTTTCTCGCCCACTTTGTCACCAGCCGGAAGGCCGAAAGAACCAACGCCTCTTTACTTGGGCTCAGACAGATAGAGGGGGAGTCACTCAGAGTGTTCGTCCGGAGGTTTACCGCAGAGGCAAGGTCGGTCTCCTCCCTTGATCCTGGCGTCGCCTCCGCGGTATTTCGGCACAACGTCCATCATGGACAGCTAAAGGCTTCGCTGGCGAAGAAACCCCCCATCGACTTTCCCGACCTCCTCAACATGGTCGAGAAATACATTAGGGCAGAAGAGGCCCTCAACCCCGAAGATGCCAGGGAGGCCACCGGGAAGGGAAAGCGAAAGGCCGAAGAAGTCGAACCATCAAGGAAAGCTCCGAGGGATGCGGGGGCCATGAAGAAGGTCCCGCCGGTCCCCCGCTTCGAGAGGTACACTCCCTTGACGCATAACGTATCCGCCATCCTCTTAGAAATCGAAGACAAAGGCATCGTCCGACTACCTCCCCGATCCAATAATAACAAGAATCGAGATCAGCGCTTCTACTGCCGCTTCCACAGAGATCACGGGCACGAAACCGACCAATGCCGGGCCCTGAAAGACGAAATTGAGGAACTCATCTCAAGAGGGTACCTCCGAGAATTTACCCGAGAAGGCCCACGGGATAGGCGAGATACTAAGAACCGGAGGCTCTCGCCTCCGAACCCCATTCCGAACTGCATCCAGGGTCGGGATCCCGAGTCCGAAGGAGCCGCAGATATGCCATTCATCTTGCACTGTGTCCACGGAGGGCCAATGGGAGGAGAATCAAATACTTCCCGAAAAGCCTTCATCCGATATGTGAATGCTGTCCAAGACAACCCCTCGCCCAAGCTACAACCGATGCCGGTCTCCTTCTCAGGAGAGGACCTCGAAGGCGTTCGCCTACCCCACTGCGATGCCCTCGTCGTTAGTCTCCACATGGCTAATTGTGAAGTTCGCCGAATCCTCGTCGACAATGGCAGCTCCGTTAACATTCTTTTCCTCGAAGCCTTCGAAAATCTCAAGTTACCTAGAGGCAAACTCAAGCCGACCGGATACACCTTGCATGGGTTCTCCGGCGTCCCTGTCGTGATAGAAGGGATTGTGACCCTCGACGTTACAGCAGGATCGGCTCCTGTCAAGAGGACCGAATCCATGGACTTCATGATAGTCAACGTCAAGGCGGCTTACAACGCCATACTCGGCCGACCTGGACTATGCTCCCTCCAAGCGGTGCCTTCGGCTTACCATCTGAAACTTAAATTTCCCACCCCGCAAGGAGTCGGCATCGTCCGAGGCAGCCAAGAAGCAGCGCGATCGTGCTACATGACCACCGTCGGGGGAGGTGTGTTCCCCCTCGATGTCGTCGAATTCAAACCTGAGGTCGACGGCCCTGCTCCCAAACCGGTCATCGAGCTGGAGGAGGTCCCAGTCGATGCCGAGCACCTAATGAAGCTCCTTGAGGGACGAACATAGGTTCCGGCCTAGCTAAATGTAAATATGTTTTTGTGTAAGCACTCGTGTGTAAAGGGCCGTCTTAGCGGCCCCCCCTATCTTATACAAAAGAGATCTCTTTTTGTCAAAATCCAAACGCCTCGGCAGATCCGACCTAACGCCAGATAATGGGATCGGCACCTGAATCCTCACTCTGGTATCGTCCCCAACACCTCGGTAGGCTCAACCCGAATCCAGACTAGGGACTCTTCCTAAGGCCCCCCTTCGATCCCTCGCGGATCGGCGGAGCCGAACCTTGCCTCCGCCATCATTCGCTACACTACTAGCCGGAGCGAAGAAGGAAAAGGATTCTTTATTCATACCCTTTTATTTTGCTCTAAGAAAACAAACAAAGACCGTTACAGGACCACTCCACTCATCTCAAACTAGAGGAAGACGCCATCTTAGGACCCCTCGGGTCCGACGAAGGGCGGGATTACTCCGACCGAGCGACTAGGAGCCCTCTCCTCGTTATGAGGTCCTTAGGCTCGGCCACGGTCGACACCCCAGCCACGGAACTCTGGGCGTCATCCGGTCGCATGCGCTGCAACAGCAGCAGTGCAGAGGGAACCCCCTCCGCTTGCCGACCCACGGAGGAAGATGGCGAGACACCCAGCATCGTCTTGTAACGGTGTATCTCCATCTCCTTCTCCACAATGACATCGCAAAGTAACCTCTCAGAAGAGGACCTCTGCACCGAGGCACTTGACATGGCCTGTCCAAGGCTTGCACCGCCGAGTTCCCGATCCACCATCGCCCTCCTCAGCCGGCTCGCCTCCTCACTCAAGGCTTTAGACTTATTCCGATAATAGTTAAAAGCCGCATCAGTGTCAAGAGCCCCCCTTCGGTAGCGAACCAAGGCGGCCTCCAGGGCCTCAACTTTGCACCGGAACCACTCCACGTCGGAACGACGGGGGTCCACCTCGGGAAGGGGAGCCGCAACCTACAAGAGAACCAGCCAACTCAACACACATACGCAAGAAGGTTCGGAAATATCCAAGGTCAAAACACTTGGCCGGTCAAAAATCTTTTTCTATAAATTCAGTTGCTTCTTACAAAAAAAGGGGGGCGGTGGCCAGTCCACGGGAGGCAAATACAATCGAGAGAGGGAAAAAGAAAGACAAAATTATACAACTTATTTTCCCACCTTAGCGTCGACAGACGGGTTCACAGGAGGGTCAGCAGGCGGGTCGAGAGCGGGCCCTTCTTCGCCAGGAGTCTTCGACGTCCCCTCGATCTCCATGTCGTACTCGAAATTGGACAGATCGACGGTCGGGTAGAAGTGCCTCACATGACTGAGGGCCTTCGCATAACATTCGTCCTGGGCCTTGATCACCATCATCTGACCCGCATTCGTCAACTCCTCCCTCTCCTTGGCGAACTTCTTCTTCAAGGAGGCCACCTTCTTCCCCCACTCCGCATCCTTGGCCTCGAGCTCGAGCTTCATCTGCTGCTCCCTTTTGAGCGAGCCCTCGAGCTCGATCCGCATCTCCTTCATCTCCCGCTCGCTCTTATCCGCCCGAGCACGCTCTTGTGCCAGGGATGCCTCGTAGAGGTTCTTTATGTTAGCCCCCTGCACGCAAGCCTGCGACCGACAAGCGCAGATAAGGAAAAGGCTTCCGCAGAAAAAACAAAGGGGATAGGGTCGACGAGCTTACCAGCACGGTAGCCTGCTCCAGGTGCGTAAACGCCACATCCACGGGCTCGCTCTCCATCGCCTTACGGTCGCGAGGGGTTGCCAACTTCTCCACCACCTCAACGGCCTGGGCCTCCTCGGTCAGACAGTCCCCCATCCGAACCGACCAGTCCGGTGCCCACCACTGCCGCAACATCTCCACCACCGGGTCCTCTTCCTCGACCTCGACCAAGGGACCTTTCCCCTTGTCAAGAACGGAGGCCCTCACTTGGCCCTGGCCCCTCGAAGTAGCCACCCCCCCCCCCCCCCCCGCTCGTCTCCGAGCGAATCCTCGTGGTCCTCGTCTCAAGCTGGGCCTCCGAGATGACTAGGGACGACTCCCTCGGCCTCTTCGTCGCCTCCCCCTTCTTCTCGGCCTTCTCCTTCCTCAGGGCGAGCCTCTTTGCCTTGATCGATGCTTCATCCATATCTGCAGAAAAATCCATTAAGAGCAATGAGCGAGAAAGTACGAAAAGTTCGAAAGAAAAGAAACAACTACATACACAGGACGGCTGGGCTCAATCCAGCACTTTCCAGGTGGACCTCCGTCACCTTCGTCCAATCGATACTATGTAACAGACGGAGGCGCTCGACAAATCCCCACTCCTCGGCCGTCAGATCCCTCGGCCTCGGTGGTTGATAACTCGGCTTGAAGTGGTTCCATCGAGTAGAAATGTCCCAGGGCTCTTCACTCCGGATCACCAGATATTTTTTCTTCCAATCCTTGATGGAGTCCGGGTGGCTGTGAACGACCTTCCCCTTACTCCGGGGCGAGATGTAGTAAACACCCTCAGCCACCGAGCTGATCATCAACATCGCTCGGAACACATTCAGCCGCAGGGGTACCTTCTGTTCCTCGCACATCAGTACAAAGCAGATAATCTGCTTCCAAGAGTTCGGCTCGTACTGCATCGGCGCCAAGGAGGCCCAGTTCAGCACATCCCGAACAAACGGGTGGACTGGCAGCCTCAGTCCGGAGATGAAGGCATCCACTGGGAAGACGCAATACCAAGCAGAAAGAGGATCAGTAGGGCGCAGAGTAGAGCTCGGCAACAACAATTCGTAGCCAGGCCCTATGTGGTACGCCAGCTACAAAACCTCCAAGTCCCCGCCCTCCAAGACGGTCGGGATCGCGTCCATCATCACCCTCTTCCGACTCGGCGAAGAGGGCTGCACGCCGAAGAGCTCCTTGTCAGAGAGATCGTCGGGATATTGACGGAAAGGCTTCGGCTGAACGGGCGAACCTATCATCAAATTGCGGAAAACAGGCGCCTGGCTCGACCCTGCCTTCCTCGGAGCCCTCTTCCTCTTCTTGGCTCGCTCCGACGAGGGCTTAGATAATGGCCCCAGGCCAGTCGGCCTGGAACTCGAACCCGCACCCTGAACCGTGGGTCTCCTTACTGAGTCGCCCTCGCCTCCCTCCTCCTCGGAAGACAACTCCAGAACACGGACACCGTCCGAACCATCACTTGCTTCCTCCGACTCGCTACTCCCCACCACGAAGGGATGTCGGGAGCATAACGGCCTCGCCTTGTGTACCTCCTCCCCCTCACCTACTGGTTCCTCCCACGAAACTGAATCGGAAGGCTCCGCAGTGTGTACCGACTCCTCCTCAAGAACGGGCTCCTCCCATGACGTCGATTTGGAGGCTGGTTTCACTTCCCCCCTAGACGTCGACGCTGACGAACCAGAATGAGCCCTATCCATCTGTGCCTAAACTAAACAGACTTACTAACTAACCTGGGGTCGTGTCGGAAGGACGAGCCTAGCACAGCAAACTGCAGAGACAAGCGCTGAAGGGTTGGAAGATTTTTTGAGAAAGAAAGCAGCGAGAAAGAAGTGGGCGAGAGGGGGAGAGGGGGGAATACTTATAGAAGATAAAAATGACTCCTCGACTTCCGCAATTACTATTCACTGATTGACGTGCAACTGCCGCCTAGAAAATCGTGCCACGTCCTCGAGACGTGCGCTGCTGACGTCATCAGGTGCCAGGCTGGCAGCCAGACGCAGGGGTCGGTTCAGATGGAGTATTCGGCAGAGAAAACATTTTACTTAAGATTTAAGGTGCCGTCCTTCGACAGACGCCCCGGGCTCCAGCGCTCGGTCGGTTCCCCTCTCACCCACGAGCAGCTCGGGGCTTACAGCTTCGGCAGCCGAAACCCCGAACTGTTCGAGGGTGGGACAGAAACCACCATCCCCTGGAGCCCTATCGGAAGACAGATTGGCCAACCTCCAATCGGAGACGACCCCTCTATCTGAGGCTCTTCAGCCCCAAGTCCGGAATACGGTTGGTGCCCCTCCCGTCCGGATCTTTCTCGGGCCAAACAACCGTGTCAGGCTCGTCTGACCCGAAAAAGGATCCAGACGGTAGAGCCACCACCAATCCGAAGCTCCTTATCCACCGGTCCGGATTTCGGTCGTTACCCTTCTCGCCCTAATCTCCCCTGGATCTGGCTACCGTATCAGAGCCATCAGATCCAAGAGAAGATCCGGGCGGCAGAGTGACCACCTCTCCGACACGACCGGGGGTAAAATTTTGCAAGAGACAGGCGTCCGTCGGAGTAGACACCTCTGATGGCCAATGGACCACCCTTGCTGTGATCAAACCCGCTGCGGAGGGAGGGGTACTTATAGCCTCCCCCATAGGCCGGCCTTTATGACATGGGGAAAGCCAAACGACGGAAACCCATGCGCCATGCATTTATTAGGCGGCGCATTTAAGGCCCCTGGGAAATCGGAACATCGCACAGATCTCGGAGCACCTTCAATGCTCCGCAAAAACAGCGGGCTACCCCGCTCAAACATTCTAAGGCATAACGGTTCGCCCTCACCCTTGCCAACCCATAATCCCTCGCCAGCTCGAGGTCAGGTCTAGCACCAGGGTGGTCTTCTCAGGAAGGCTCCACGGTTCGCCAATGCCCTTGCCGACTCGTAATCCCTCGCCAAGCTCGAGGACAGGTCTGGCACCAGGGTGGTCTTCTCAGGAAGGCCCAACGGCTCACCACCACCCTTGTTAACCCGTAATCCCTCGCCAGCTCGAGGTCAGGTCTAGCACCAGGGTAGTCTTCTCAGGAAGGCTCCACGGCTCGCCATCGCCCTTGCCGACTCGTAATCCCTCGCCAAGCTCGAGGTCAGGTCTGGCACCAGGGTGGTCTTCTCAGGAAGGCCCTACGGCTCGCCACCACCCTTGTTAACCCGTAATCCCTCGCCCGCTCGAGGTCAGGTCTAGCACCAGGGTAGTCTTCTCAGGAAGGCTCCACGGCTCGCCATCGCCCTTGCCGACTCGTAATCCCTCGCCAAGCTCGAGGACAGGTCTGGCACCAGGGTGGTCTTCTCAGGAAGGCCCAACGGCTCGCCACCACCCTTGTTAACCCGTAATCCCTCGCCTGCTCGAGGTCAGGTCTAGCACCAGGGTAGTCTTCTCAGGAAGGCTCCACGGCTCGCCATCGCCCTTGCCGACCCGTAATCCCTCGCCAAGCTCGAGGTCAGGTCTGACACCAGGGTGGTCTTCTCAGGAAGGCCCAACGGCTTGCCATCACCCTTGTTGACCCGTAATCCCTCGCCAGCTCGAGGTTAGGTCTAACACCAGGGTAGCCTTCTCAGGAAGGCTCCACGGCTCGCCATCGCCCTTGCCGACCCGTAATCCCTCGCCAAGCTCAAGGTCAGGTCTGGCACCAGGGTGGTCTTCTCAGGAAGGCCCAACGGCTCGCCATCACCCTTGTTGGCCCGTAATCCCTCGCCAGCTCGAGGTCAGGACTAGCACCAGGGTAGTCTTCTCTGGAAGGCTCAACTGCTTACCATCGCCTTCCTTGACCCGTAATCCCTCGCCAGCTCGAGGTCAGGTCTAGCACCAGGGTAATCCTCTCAGAAAGTGTCAACGGCTCGCCGCCTCCCTTGCCGATCCATAGACCCTCGCCGGCTCGAGGCTCACTCCAACATCAGGGCAACCCCCTCATGAAGGCCCCGCGATTCGCTATCCCATTTCTAACAAACCATAAACACTCCTCCACGGCTAGCTCCCGCACCTCCGCAGGAGTGGGGGGCTTGTGTGGAAAGGTAAAAAATGGCTTGGGGCCCAACCAGGGCCCAATACAACTCTCACTCGAAAATGATAAAAACAGCGATCTCGTTCGGCTTCGAGCCACTAAAGGGTCGGCGCCGAGCCTCAAGTGCGCCCCCACGGAACTGTTCTCCTCGTGTCCGATGAGCCTCGATGGTCCTCGGCCTCCAATCCGTGACAGCCCCACAGGCCTTCCCCCCATCCTGGCAAGGCATGAGGGTGACCTGGCACAGCCTAGGCCCTCCGATTCTCCCAGGGGCACAGGAGACCCATGATCAGCCATGTCAGCTCCCAATACCACCCAGGGTTTTGCCACGTCAGCCCTACACCACTCCTGGTATTGCCACGTCTGCCCTAAACCCCCTGGGCCTTCTGCCACGTCAGGCCCATGGGCTTTCAGATTCAGAACCGGCCCCCAAGCGGATCCAAACCCGGTTGGAATCCACCTTTTCAGGTAACCAATCTTTTGCCACTAAAATTCACCTAGTTATTGCTACTCTCTCACAGAGACCGACTAGATCGTCGGAGGGTCCGCCACCGGGATAAACCCCGGTGTTTCAGGACCGTCTGCAGGTACACAAGACCTCGGATCCGAACCCTCTGATCCGAGCCCAGACATCCACCTCATTCCGAGCCTCTCGCAGGTTCCGCCCGGTCAGCCGAGGGTCGTCAGACGAGCAGCTTTCTCCTTCAAAACAAATCGAGTCCGAACTCACACCTGGTGCATCCACACGTCTCCCAGAAACAAACCGCATCAGCTGGGTTAACCCATGCGAGAGCTACTACTTTTCAGATAGGAGAAATGAAAGAGCAAACAACGAAGAGATGATTAACATCTTCCGCGGCAATCGAGCAAAAGGGACAGAGCTGACCCCACGCTAAATTCCTTTTGTTGAGCACCTGGACAGTAAGGAGCTTGTTGTTGAGGGCCAACCAAGAATTAATTTTAACCTTGAGAGGGGCATAGGATTTCCAGATAAAATCAGCCGAAGGGGAAACGATGCCTCGGAAATTGAGAAACTTGTAGAAAGATTTAACTGTGAAAGATCCAGAGACACTCCATCGCCAAGCGATATCCTCCGATTGTTTCCACTCGTAGAGATTGAGGGATGCAATCAAAAGTTGCAGATCGGCTATCAAAGGGGGAGATAACTGGATGGTAAAGGGGATATTCCAAACCCTAGAGGAGTGAATCCAAACGACGGATTCCTCGACCGATGCATTCGGAAAGGCCGCAAGACTGAAAAGAGAGGGGTAGGCTGAGGCAATGGAGGTGTTACCTATCCAAAGATCAGTCCAGAGTTTGGTCCTTGACCCATCAGCAGAATGCCTATAAATGTTAGACTGAAACGCAGGAGAAGCCTTCCAGACTCCTTTCCAGAATGGAGAAGCAAGACGATGGGTAGGGGCGTTGAATTGCCACCAAGGAGTGGAAGCAAAATAAAACTCCTTGATGCACTGAACCCAAGATAAATGAGGAGATTTATGGAATCTCCATAGCCATTTACCTAAGAGGGCGAGATTTTGGTCGCGAAGATTTAAAATGCCCAGTCCACCGTTTGCTTTCGACGAACAAATAATGTCCCAACTGCACAGATGCGAGCCCTGCTTATAAAGAGCCGCACCAGTCCAAAAGAAATTGCTACGAATTTGATCGATTCTTTTGAGGACCCAGGAAGGGAAGAAATAGAATGACATCATATATAGAGGAATAGCTGAAAGAACCGAGTTAAGAAGAATTAAACTTCCTCCTCGGGAAAGCAGTTTACCTGTCCAAACGTTCAGCCTAGATTCGATTTTATCAATAACAGGGAACCAGTCCGACCTGTGGAGCTTACCCCATCTAAGAGGAATGCCCAGGTAATGTAGGATCCTGTAGGCTAAGCAACAAACACTAGAGGGGGGGTGAATAGTGTTTATCAAAAGTAAATTGCGGAATAAATAATTTCTCTCGGCACAGTCGACTTAGTGGTGAACCAGTCGACTGATATAGCCAAAGTAAAAGAAATTTAAACTCTCGATGCAGTCGACTTATAGATAAGGCAGGCGACTGATGAGACAAAGAGAATAACTAATACGAGACTGATCAGTCGACTGATACGAAGCTGAGTCGACTGGACAGACAAGTTTTGCAGAACTTAATTTAGCAAAAGTAAATGCAACCACAAGAAAATCAATCACAGAGTACACAAGATATATCCTGGTTCGGTCCTCCCGACCTACATCCAGTCCCCAAGCAACCCACTTGAGATTTCCACTATTCTTGAAAAATTACAAGAATACCCTACGGCGTTAGGACAACAACATTGTCTAACCCGTAGTCCTTTCTCTCAACCAGAGAAAGCCGACCCACTCTACAACCAAGAGTGAAAAGACACCGACTCTTCAACCAAGAGTCAACAACCACTCTCCAACCGAGAGCAAAAGTACAAGAAGAATTTTTACAATCAACCTATAGCCTTGTTAGTGTATGTGTTGATGCACGAGGCTAAATCACAAGGTTGACTTCTATACTCAGTCCAAAGCGAATTCAATGCTATACTGGACTGAATGTAGAGAACCAAAGTGTATGAACTTTTAAAGCTTTGTTTCTCACAGAAACTCTTAGAAAGTTTTTCACTAGAATGCTCGGAAGTATATGAAATCAAGTTGCGTTAAGTTCTGTACTTTTCAGAGAGATATGAAACTCTATATAAGGAGTTTTGATCTTCTGAACGTTGGAAAACGGTTACATAACTGTCAACCAACGGATCAGAACTTTTGAATTTGAAAAACTTCGATTTTGAAAATCAGAAAACGGTCAAAAGCTCTTTAACAGTCGACTGGGTTGCCATATGAGTCGACTGATCAGAGTTTGAATAATTTTAAACAGTTTTGTACTTATCAGTCGACTGGCAAAAGCTTAAGTCGACTGGTACTTAAAAGTTAAAATTCTTCAAACTGTTTTGACTTATTTTTGGGGTTTTTAAGAGACACACATTATGAAATTTTGAGTATGTGTGTGTGTGTGTGTTGACAAGGCTTTACATCATACTAAGACTCAACAAGAAATAAAATACAATGTTTACGAGACAAAATAAGATAACACATTTGAGTTTGAAGTCTTGAGTCTTGAGTCTTGAATTTGAAACTTGATCCTTGTCTTCTTCATCTGTATCTGTTTGAGCTTGTTTGTTTGTTCAGCTAGAATTGTCTTTAGTCTCTGCACTGCAATGTCAGCTGTATAATATAGACACATGTTGCATTGTGTTGTGATCATCAAAATCAAGAACCAACATTCTCCCCCTTTTTGATGATGACAATACAATAGCTGATAACAGTTTATAAACAGTCATACAAGCTTTGAAAACTCCCCCTATGAAAAACACAATATGCATACATAAAATAAAAACTCTGATATACAGAATGTATCAGTCGACTGGAGAATAGATCAGGCGACTGACCAGAACATGCATACATTATATCAAATATCACAGATGCAGCAAGTTTCATAGCTGCAGCAGCAGTCGACTGTATCCTTGGGGAAGTCGACTGACCAGAAAGATATTTGGAATACTCAAAATATTATATACTGAACAGTTGTATCACAGATAAAACATAACACATAGACAAAAATACATACTTTCTCTCCCCCTTTGGAATCATCAAAAAGCATAATAATAACAAGAGTTTGCATTAAAAAGAAGGTCTAATACATGGAAACAAAATGCATTAAAAAAAAATTACATAAACATAAAAAGTCTTCAATCATCATCTTCATCGGAATCTTCATCTTCAGCTTGAGAAGGAGGAGAAAACTGAGAAGTGAAGAGATGAGAGAGATGGGCTACCTCAGAACCAATATTGTCTAGTTTGGAACCAAGGGAAGAAAGATGTCTATCGACTGTGACTGAATGGTTCATTAGGTAGGTCACACAGTCGTACATGGTTCGAGGATCATCATAATTGGCTTGAGGGAGAGGTGGATCATCAGAAGTAGAAGGTTGAGGGGCTCTAGGTCTAGAAGATGAACCTAAAGGAGCTTGGGATATTGGAGGAGACCTAGGGGGTGAGCGAGTAGGAGCATCAAGGAGTTTCATTCGTGCCAAACTAGCACGATCGAAACAGTCATAACGAGAGACTATATTTGTCTCAGAATCTAGATCAACTCCAAAAGAAAGAAAGACTCTAGTAAGGAAACCTCCAAAGGGTAGAAAATGAGTGTGGTCTTGAGAAAGTTTGGAAAATATAACTTGACCCCAATTAACAGCTATCCTACCAAAAATTGCATATATAGCCTTTTGTAACTCAGTAGAATATTGATCATAACTTCCCTTTTTAGGAAGGATGTTATAAGCTAATATCCTACCGACAAGCTTAGCAATTGGTCTTAGATTTCTGCTAGTCATGGGAAGTTGAGAATTTGGTAAGAGAATTCTAGACAATATTGAGGCATCATCTAGAATAACATCATCAAGATGCATTCCACCATCATCTATACCCAACATTGCATTAATCCTAGTCGGTGTTATAGTCATTTTCTGATTTTTCACAGACGACCGGATTAAAACATCCCCATTTGGTTTTTGAACAATTTTCATATTTGTATAAAACAAATATATGAGTTGTGGGTAGTAATTTGGTTGGTTGGATAAAGATAGAAACTCATAAAGGCTACAATTTTGAAAAAGTGGAGTGAGGTTAAAACGATCTAAATCACCAAAATTTACAAATCTTCCAGGAAAGATTTGAATGGTGCAAAATAGATACCAACGATCAAGTAGATCGGGACTCAAGAGGTATTGGGTGTACTCTTGGGAAGAGGATGTACCCTCATGAGTTCTCTTAGATCTTTTGGGTGCCATTAGAGTTTTGAAAGGAGACAAGAAATCGAGATTTTACCAAGATGGAAGAGAGAGACAACACCAGCAGTCGACTTGAGATCTGGTCGAATGAGCTTCTTCTTCTCTTGCCTTAGGGTTTTGAAAATTTGGGGGTGAAATTGAGATCGGTAAAAGTGAGAAAGAGGGGCTGGTAAAGGGTTTTTAACAGAGAATTGATGGCTTAGATGCAAGGAATAGATCTCAACGGCTGAGATAAGAAGTCACGGGTGAGAATTTGAGCAGTTTTATCTCAAAAATTGTGATGAAGACTCGCTGAAGACAATTTATCTCGCGACAGTCGACTGGTAGGGGTTATCAGTCGACTGAGTCGAGAAGAGCATAAAACAGATATATCTATTAATCAGTCGACTGGTATATGAACCAGGCGACTGGTCAGATAGAGAAAAAAATGTATATGTTTTAAAAAGTAGTTCAGTCGACTTATACACATAGACAGTCGACTTAACAGAAACCATGTTCAACAAGTATCAATAAAATCACAAATTCCAAGTTCTCTTCTTAACTTGATGAAAGTATCTTCTTTAAGGGGCTTGGTAAATATATCTGCTACTTGTTTATCAGTAGAGATAAAGTCTAAAGATATATCTCCTTTTAAAACATGATCACGTAGAAAATGATGTCGAATATCAATATGTTTCGTACGTGAATGTTGAATCGGATTTTTAGATAGATTAATTGCACTGGTATTATCACACATAATTGAGGGTTTCTCAAATGAAATACCATAATCTAACAAGGTTTGTTTCATCCACAAAATTTGTGCACATGCCAAACTTGCAGCGATATATTCAGCTTCTGTGGTTGATAGGGATACGGAGTTTTGCTTTTTACTGCACCAAGATACTAGGGAATGTCCCAAAAAGTGACATGTACCACTAGTACTCTTGCGATCAGTTTTGCTTCCAGCAAAATCGGCATCGCTATAAGACAAAAGTTGAAAGTTATCGGTGCGTGGATAAAATAAACTATATTCAGATGTGCCTTTAATATATCTTAAAATTCGTTTCACTGCTTTTAAATGAGATTCTTTAGGACTAGATTGATATCTAGCACATAAACATACGCTGAACATAATATCTGGTCTACTTGCAGTAATATATAAGAGTGAACCAATCATACCTCGATAGAGTTTTTGATCAACACTCTTACCTAATAAGTCTTTGTCAAGAGTAGTAGTAGTAGCCATAGGTGTGGATTTACTACTAGTACTATCCATGTGAAAACGTTTGAGTAATTCCTTTGCATATTTGCCTTGATTTATAAATATGCCATTTGAAGACTGTTTAATTTGCAGTCCAAGGAAATAATTGAGTTCACCCATGTGACTCATCTCAAATTCATTTTTCATGGTATTAGCAAATTCTTGACATAGATTATTATTTGTAGAACCAAAAATTATATCATCAACATATATTTGTATGATTAAGATATCATTCTTAACTCTTTTGATAAACAAAGTAGTGTCTACTTTACCTATTTCAAATCCTGTTTCTAAAAGAAAAGTTTTTAGATGATCATACCAAGCACGAGGTGCTTGTTTAAGACCGTATAAAGCCTTTTTCAATTTATAAACATGATCTGGAAATTGTTCATGTTCAAAACCTGGTGGTTGTTTAACATAAACATTTTCCTTAATAAACCCATTAAGAAAGGCACTTTTCACATCCATTTGATAAAGTATAAAATTCATAAAGCAAGCAAAAGATAATAAAATACGAATAGATTCTAGTCTAGCAACAGGAGCATATGTTTCATCAAAATCTATACCTTCTTCTTGATTATATCCTTGGGCAACTAATCTAGCCTTGTTCCTTACAACTTGTCCTGATTCATCTAACTTATTCTTAAATACCCATTTGGTACCAATAATAGTCTGATCAGGAGGTCTAGGAACTAAATCCCATACATCATTCCTTATAAATTGGTTTAATTCATCTTGCATGGCATTCATCCAATATTCATTCTCACAAGCTTCTTGTATATTTTTCGGTTCAAAATCCGACAAGAATGCTGTATGAGAGATCATATTAACATGTGAACGTGTCTGAATACCATGGGAGATGTCACCAATTATTAAGTCATGAGGATGATCTTTAACTTCAACAAATGACTTTGGTAAAGTTGAAGATATCTCAATCGGATCAGTCGTCTTGACTTGTTCTTCAGTCGACTCCTTTAAGTCAGTCGACTGGGAGACCTTATCAGTCGACTTATCAGACAGATTAGTTTGCTAAGGATTTAATCACATTATCTAAAGGTGATAACTCAGTTTCATCATCTTTATTTAATGTTGATGAAAGTAAGGATTCATCGAATGTAACATGCATTGATTCTTCAATAGTCATTGTAGACTTAATGAAAATTCTATATGCCTTACTCCTATTTGAGTATCCCAAAAAGATACCCTCATTAGATCTAGGATCAAATTTGTCTAAATTATCTTTTGTGTTTAGAATAAAACACTTGCAACCAAATGTCTTAAAGTAAGAGACTTTAGGAATTTTATTAAAAAATAACTCGTAACAAGTCTTCTTTAGTTTTGGTCTTAGAAGAATTCTATTCAAAACATAACAAGCTGTAGCAACAGCTTCAGCCTAAAAATGCTTTGGTAGATTGCTTTCAACAAGCATAGTACGTGCGCATTCTTGCAAAGTCCTATTTTTCCTTTCAACCACACCATTTTGTGGTGAAGCTCTAGGAAATGCAAATGAATGTGTTATACCATTCTTGTTGCAATATTCTGTAAATGTTTCATTTTCAAATTCTCCACCATGATCACTTCTAATAGTGACTATGGTTAGAGATCTTTGATTTTGAACACGTTTACAAAAATATGCAAACTCTTCAAAAGCATCATTTTTATGTTTTAAAAAGAATGTCCAAGTGAATCTTGAAAAATCATCTACTAAAACAAACACATATCTACTTTTATTTAAAGAAGCAACTCTAGTAGGGCCAAATAAATCCATATGAATTAATTCAAGTGGCCTACTAGTAGAGATTACGTCTTTTGTTTTAAAAGTGGATTTGATTTGTTTTCCTAGTTGACATGCATCACATAACTTATCCTTTTTAAAGGATAGTTTTGGCAGTCCTTTAACTAGGTTATATTTAGATAATTTTGAGAGATTTTTCATGTTCACATGTCCAAATCTTCTATGCCATAACCAAGATTCATTGTTAGAGGCTATTAAACAAAAATCATTTGAAAAATCAATTGCATTCAAACATAATTCATAAATATTATTTTTACGAAAGCCTTGAAAAATAATATTTTGAATAGTAGAATCATAAATTAAGCATGCATCTTTTTCAAAAACTATTTTATAACCTTTATCACACAATTGACTAATACTTAAGAGATTATGCTTTAAACCATTAACTAATAGCACATTTTCTATAATAGGGTTAGATATTTTACCGACCATGCCAATACCGATAACTTTGCCTTTGTTGTTATCTCCAAAGGTGACGGTTCCTCCATCTATACTTTGAATGGTGGATAGTAGGTTGGCATGCCCTGTCATATGTTTTGAACAACCACTGTCTAATATCCAGCGTTCTTTCTTGGGTACCTATAAAAATTTGAAGGTAAATATGGTACCCTTTTTATTGGGTCCAAAGCACATTAGTTTGGGGGAAACCAAACCCATGAAGAGTTTGATCTTCCTCCATAAGCAGGAATATAATAGGCAGAATTACACACATTCAGCATATAAGAATTGATATAAGCAATTTTATCATTCTGATTAAGACTGACTGGAACCCATACTAGTTTGTTCTGTCCAGTCGACTTACCAGTGTTTCTCAGTCGACTGTTGATGTTCATCAGTCGACCGGTAGATGCACTAGGTCGACTTATAGGAGGTTTTGATCTCATGGAATAAGATCCACTTTCTCTGGACAGACGACTGGTGGTATGGTTCAGTCGACTTACCCGAATGTTAGTATTACTTTTATCACTGAAAATAACAACCTTTGGTTTTGCAAAGAAATCATACAACTTGTGTGTAACACTAGAAATAGATGCTGACTTATTTTTACTAGTGTTTACTACAGGAGATTCTTTAGAAGATTTTTTAAAACCAAGTCCAAATTTTTGACTAGAAGTAACTTGATGATGAAGCATATCATTTAAATTCTCTTTGCCTTTGTTAAACTTAGATACATTCTCTGAAATCTCTTCATAATTCTTTTTGAGAGTTTCAAGATCAGTATCTAGGCTTGCAAGACGAGAATTTAAGGATTTGACTTCCTTATCAAGATTAAGATTTTCTTGATTAAGTGATTGATTCACTTTTTCAAGATTCTTAACTCTAATCTTTTCTTTCTTTAACTCTTGGAATATTTCATTAAAAGCATCAAGAAGATCTTCGGAATCATAATCATTACTTACATGTTCTTGTGTCGCCATGAAACATACATTTGCCACTTCGTTATTTTCATCCGTTTCTTCTTCGGACGATGAATCACTATCATCCCATGTGGCTTGATAAGCCTTCTTGTTCTTGGCAAATTTGTTCTTTGGATATTTGTCCTTCTTGTAGTTGGATGATTTTCCCTTGTTCTTTGCATTCTCTAAGGGACAATCCTTCTTCATGTGACCTATTTTATTGCACCTGAAACATGTAGGAGGGTCATTAGAATCTTTTATTTTAGAATGAAACTTACCCTTCTTTAAGAACTTCTTGAATTTCCGAGTGAACATTGCTATTTCTTCTTCATCTTCTTCCTCATCTTCTGAGTCTGTCATGGCTTTAAAAGCCAATGATTTCTTCTTTGCTTGGTGTGATTCTGTATCTTTCTTTCGATCTTCGAGTTGGACCTCATATGCCATGAGATTACCAACAAGGTTCTCGAGAGTAAGTGTTGACAAGTCATTCGCTTCCTCTATTGCTGTGGTTTTCTTTTCCCATTCTGGAGTGAGTGCACGTAGGACTTTTCTGACCATCTCTGCTTGAGTATAAGTCTTTCCAAGCACCACAAGAGAGTTGGTGATGTCTGTGAATCTTGTAATCATCTCAGACACAGTCTTATTGTCCTTCATTCTGAACATCTCAAACCTGTGGACAAGAACAGAAATTTTAGACTCTTTTACTTTATTCGTTCCTTCATCTGTTACCTCGAGTGTATGCCAAATTTGATATGCTGTTGTAGCATTGGATACACGGTTGAATTCTTCCTTCGTCAGTGCACAGAATAAAGCATTCATTGCTTTGGCATTGTTCATAGTCTGACTCTTTTGATCATCATTCCATTGTGCATATGGAATGGTAGAGGCAGTGTATTCCGTCTCTGTCATTTGCCATATCTCGTAGTTGATTGATTGGAGATAGATTCGCATTCTGCACTTCCAGTAATTATAGTTCGTTCCATCAAATAGTGGTGGCCGTTGTGTAGATTGGCCTTCATGGTACTGATTTGTATTTGAAGTAGTTGCCATAGCCTGTAACCTTGCTCTGATACCAAGTGTAGGATCCTGTAGGCTAAGCAACAAACACTAGAGGGGGGGTGAATAGTGTTTATCAAAAGTAAATTGCGGAATAAATAATTTCTCTCGGCACAGTCGACTTAGTGGTGAACCAGTCGACTGATATAGCCAAAGTAAAAGAAATTTAAACTCTCGATGCAGTCGACTTATAGATAAGGCAGGCGACTGATGAGACAAAGAGAATAACTAATACGAGACTGATCAGTCGACTGATACGAAGCTGAGTCGACTGGACAGACAAGTTTTGCAGAACTTAATTTAGCAAAAGTAAATGCAACCACAAGAAAATCAATCACAGAGTACACAAGATATATCCTGGTTCGGTCCTCCCGACCTACATCCAGTCCCCAAGCAACCCACTTGAGATTTCCACTATTCTTGAAAAATTACAAGAATACCCTACGGCGTTAGGACAACAACATTGTCTAACCCGTAGTCCTTTCTCTCAACCAGAGAAAGCCGACCCACTCTACAACCAAGAGTGAAAAGACACCGACTCTTCAACCAAGAGTCAACAACCACTCTCCAACCGAGAGCAAAAGTACAAGAAGAATTTTTACAATCAACCTATAGCCTTGTTAGTGTATGTGTTGATGCACGAGGCTAAATCACAAGGTTGACTTCTATACTCAGTCCAGAGCGAATTCAATGCTATACTGGACTAAATGTAGAGAACCAAAGTGTATGAACTTTTAAAGCTTTGTTTCTCACAGAAAATCTCTTAGAAAGTTTTTCACTAGAATGCTCGGAAGTATATGAAATCAAGTTGCGTTAAGTTCTGTACTTTTCAGAGAGATATGAAACTCTATATAAAGAGTTTTGATCTTCTGAACGTTGGAAAACGGTTACATAACTGTCAACCAATGGATCAGAACTTTTGAATTTGAAAAACTTCGATTTTGAAAATCAGAAAACGGTCAAAAGCTCTCGAACAGTCGACTGGGTTGCCATATGAGTCGACTGATCAGAGTTTGAATAATTTTAAACAGTTTTGTACTTATCAGTCGACTGGCAAAAGCTTAAGTCGACTGGTACTTAAAAGTTAAAATTCTTCAAACTGTTTTGACTTATTTTTGGGGTTTTTAAGAGACACACATTATGAAATTTTGAGTATGTGTGTGTGTGTGTGTTGACAAGGCTTTACATCATACTAAGACTCAACAAGAAATAAAATACAATGTTTACGAGACAAAATAAGATAACACATTTGAGTTTGAAGTCTTGAGTCTTGAGTCTTGAATTTGAAACTTGATCCTTGTCTTCTTCATCTGTATCTGTTTGAGCTTGTTTGTTTGTTCAGCTAGAATTGTCTTTAGTCTCTGCACTGCAATGTCAGCTGTATAATATAGACACATGTTGCATTGTGTTGTGATCATCAAAATCAAGAACCAACAGGTAAGAGATGGGGAAGGACGCTATACGGCAGTTAAAAAATTAAGAAACTTCTTGATGGCGATTATCATCCCCACCGAGCCAATACACTGAAGATTTGTTGAAATTGATGGCAAGACCAGAAGCCTGTTCAAAGCAGTAAAGCAAGAGTTTCAGGTTGCGCATAGAAGTACGCTCGGGTTTGGTGAAAATAATGGTATCGTCAGCATATTGCAAGTTGAGGATACCATCAAAGTTACGAGAACGGCCAATACCCTCAATGACTTGGGCTTCGCGAGCGTTGCGAAGCAACTTGCTAAAAACATCTGCTACCAGAGAAAACAGGAGGGAGGAGAGTGGATCTCCTTGGCGGAGACCACGCTTGACTTTAAATTTGTGGCCCTCCAAGCCGTTGATAAGGATAGAAGATGTACCAGCGTACAAACTGGATTTAATCCATCCCATCCATTTCGGACCAAAGCCCCGGTGAGCCATGATTTCAAGGAGAAAGTCCCAATTAACATGAAGCACTGAACTTAGCTATTATCTTTTACATAAAAAAAAAAACTTAGCTATTATCTTCTTCTCCTTTTTCTTTTTGGTGGGACATAATTGTTATCTATACAAAAACTAGTAATTCACACGTGTGATGCACGTCTTAATAAATTTAATTTTTTAAAAGTAAAAATTCAGATATAGTATGAGTTTGAACCTGAAACCTTCTTTATATTAGATATGTACGTGTGTTACACATGTTGGTAGATTTACAAATTGGTAGATTTACAAATGACACTAAGGCCTTCTCCCATTATAGTATTAGAGATTAAACATGAAAAGTAGGTTCTGAGAACAATTAGCAGAAGATGAATGTGCTTCTTTCAAGCAAATTAGTGATGTTGCAACAATGTAGAGAGAAATATCCATTAGGCTTTTTTTTTGAGTAAAAGGTGACCGTGTCACCTATTCATTAATAAAAAATTAATGAAACAAAGTAGTACAATAATTACATCTAACTGTTCCTAAACGGAACAATAGAGAAACATTACACAGCTAAACCTACAATAATAACTTGTCCCTCTCCAAGGTAAACGTGTAGACGAAGATTCCTGCAACATGTTCTCCCACCTACCAGATGGCATGCCTCCAGTTTCCTATCAATCAATCAGCTGACAGCTCATCGAACACTAATCTTAGTGTCAACTTGCCAATTCACCTTCTAGTAACGATTCACCCGACCACCACACCAGCGACGGCTTTTGACCTTCATTCGGTGATGCCTAGTCATTACGACACACCGTGAAACAACTCGCCTAATCCCTATTCTGCTAACGACTTGCCTATCCACCCATCTAGTGACGACTTGTCCCTTCTCTAACTCAGACCGATGAGCTCAATCACTGTCATGATGGCAGTTTCGCCGATCATAACATCGATGATGACTAGCCCAAGCACCATCTCTGTGATGACTCGGTCATCAACTAGACCTGAAACGACTCACACCTTTCTCACCACAGCACTAACTTGCCCAAACTTCCAAACTAGCGACGACTCACGCAATCAACCCTATCGGCGATGACTTGTACCTCTAGTACAACAGTTACAGCTCGTACATCGACCATCATATCGACGACTCGTACAACAAACGTAACGATGTCGAAAAACTTGTACACCGCGTCAATGCAGATTTGTCCCTTCACCAATGATCAATACTAGGGAGCTACTACGACATCTCAAAATGAGTCCTTGAAATCAAACAAGAACCCAACTCACAACCAAGATCACGCTCACCACTCTCCGAATCCAATTTGAATTTCCAAAAAATTCTAATTTGGAATTCGAATAGCACAAATTTTACTCTCGACACTTCCCCCATTCTGATTTGAATTTCAACAATCTAGTATGAAATTCAAATCACTTCACAAATTTCCCCCTCCATACTCCCCCAGATCAAATTTTGAATTTCAAAAATCCAATTTGAAATTCAGAAATAAATATTCATCTCTATCCCTCCCTTCACTCTCTCCATGCCCGAAGTTGTCGTCGATCTCCTCCGTCGAACCATCCGGCAACCCTCAAAGCTGACCCTTGACGTGGACAACACCCCGACGTTCCACATCGATCGTCAACACCTCCACTCTCCGAAAAGAGCAGCTCCCGCCGATGGCAGCTGCCTTGACGCCGCCTCCACTTCCCCTAGCGATGCAACACCCACCCTCGATGCCAGCCACTTGGCGTCGATAGTTCCTATGCACCGATCGTCTCTACAAAATCTGAAATCAAGAAACCCTAGTCGGAATTTCGATGACACCTACACTATTCCAATAGCGGGAAGAGGAAGGGGGAGGGGAGGAAGAGGAGGAGGAGGTGGCGAGGGACTCCTCCCCCCTCTCCGATCGACCTTTCGTTTCTGATTTTTTTGGGGATTATTTGGAAAGATTCTCTCTCTAGAATTTGTAGAGAGAGACCCATTTTTTCTTTCTATAACTGATTCCATTAGGTTTCCTTATAAATGATTAACATAACAAAAGCAAAGTGCTTTAATTAGTTTGCAGTAAGTGATGACAAGTACTCATGAAAGAAGTGTAGAGGACAAGTTCCAAACTTTTGAAATAGACAGCCAAATACATCAGTACTTAATTCAAATTGAAAGAAACATATGTATAAGATTACAAACATGATTAAACTTTAAACTACTCCTAAATGGCTAAACTTTTTCAGGGCCTTAAGGAAGAGATCAGCCAAGAGTTTGAACTCAGAATCAAAGCTTACCAAAACAAACCATAGCTTCTTTACACATTATCTAACAGGGGTGTATTTGATTGGAACTTGAAAAGAATTTAAAAAAATTGAGAATCCCAGTATTTAAGGGATTTATGGGAAATTCACCTAAAACTTTGACTGGGATTTATAAGGATTTTAAAATAGTTTGATGAAATTCTTATTATGAATTTGATGGAATTCGAAGGAATTCGATGACAATTGAACTTTCATAGACATGCAATACACGTGCACTCAAAGAGACAAAGAAGCAACAGCAAAACAGCAAGGGCCCAATCACCAACGACAGCCAGAGCAAGGCAACAAGGGCCCAATCACCAACGACAGCCAGAGCAAGGCAGCAAGGGGTCGACGGCCTGTTCTGAAGTAAAGTACTTTGGTCACTTTTTTTTTCCTTTTGATTGTTGAATTTTCAGAAACAATTTATTCTACTTGAAGATAAACATTAAATTATAGTATATAATTTTTCTTTGCTACTTCCTATCTCAATGAGGGCTTTTTCTGACAATGATTTTAGATGATTGCAATAAAATTTTGGGATTTCACATCAAAGATTATTAGCTTTATAACTGAATTACATTTGTTATTATGGAATCAGAACTATAGATAGGTTGAAGTTTCTTAATCCTAGTATCATAGTCACATTTCAGTATAAAACAAACAATGATAGTTGCAGAGTTCATTCATTTGTCAAGCTTTTGATCCCACAATTAGTTAACATGTCAAACTCTACTTAATCCTCACTACCTAATCAAAGCTTTTAGCAAAGTAGGATATGATCGTTAATTATTTGTGTTATTATGGTGTGTATAATTCATTAATTGATTAATCTTTTCATCTTTGTGTCTGTTGAACAGGCCTGAGCATATGCAAGAGCAATGAGAGCAACCTTGATTTTTTCAAGCTCGACGCACAACATAAATGTGAACAAAATTTTCAAGTTCATCATTGCCAAGCTCTTTAACTTGCCATGGACTGTAGAGAGAAATTTAACAATTGGGGAACCCATCATTGATTTTTAGAGGTCTTTCTTTTTCTTTTTTGTATTCCTAATTTTTTTTTCACTTGCCAGTTTTGTTCATATGAGTTTGACCTCTTCATTTCAGCGTTGTCGGGCAAGATTGTAAATATCGAAGTCAAAATAATTCAATTTCAGATGAGTTGCCCACAATTCTAGTGATATGTGTTTATGTCAGATTTACGATGTGCATTGCTCATTATAGAAGTCATCCACATGAATACAGAGTGAATAATGAGCTCAATTGGTAATCAAGGAAGATGTTAGAGTCCAAGGTTGGGGGCAGTGCTAATAATCTTGGAATGTAAAGACGAGCACAACATATTGCAGAGGAAACCAATTGAATACAAGAGACTATTAACTGGTGCAATCATTTTGCATTTTCAAAACGAACTACACTGCCAATTTTGCGGAAAAAAGGAAAAGAGGAAAAGAACAGAGAACTTTTCACATTTCGTAAGTACTGTAGAGAGATAGATGCCCACAGCTTTCTAGAGATTGAAGGCCGGTGATTTAAGAGAAGTTCGGTGTCCTACAGATGGAAAGCCAACAAATCTTTCTACGGCAATTACTTTTTCTTCATCACGATGACCGAACCAGCTAAATTGTGCAACATCCAACCCTTCACCTGAATGCGACACTTGACAACAGCACCTCTCAGCACAAACGGGAGTTTTCATCTTTGTTTATCTCATCCTCCAAGTTGAATATTTGTTTATGGGTCACCAATCTCACATACCCCAACAACTGCATGAATGTGCAAAAATGCCTTACAAGCAGCACAAAATATGCCACCAAAATTGTCCAGAATCTGAAGCTGATCGAGCATCAAATTCAAAAACAATGCATATGCATCAAGCTGATCGAGCATCAACATGCCACCCAAATTGTCCAAAATCTGAAGCTGATCGAGCACCAAAATCGACACTTGACAACAACACCTCTCAGCACAAACGGGAGTTTTCATCTCGTTTATCTCATCCTCCAAGTTGAATATTTGTTTATGGAGGGTGTCACCAATCTCACATACCCCAACAACTGCATGAATGTGCAAAAATGCCTCATAACCAGCACAAAATATGCCACAAAAATTGTCCAGAATCTGAAGCTGATCGAGCATCAAATCTGAAGCGGGGGCGTCGTCGACGGGGCGTCGACCGGCAGGGCTCGACGATAGGGAAAGGAGGAGCAGATGGAGCAGAGGGTTTGGGCGAGGCTGCTGTAGACGACGAACGGGGAAGGAGGACAGGGTCGGGGTTGGGTGGCACACGTCAGGGGGGTTGGCGACGGGGTGGCCGGAGGTGGGGGGTGGCCGAAGCTGGTCGGGGGAGATGGTGGAGAAGATGAACAGTAACTGACAATCAATAACTTCTTCATATGAGGGGTGGATGCAACTATAGGAAAGAAGAACATCTAGAGAGAATACAAATGACTTGAAATTTTCTACGGAGAATGAGAGAATTGCAAAGCCTTTTGGTATTTATACCTCAAACCCTAGATTCCATCTAAATCCTCCAAATTCTCAATTCTATCAAAATCTATAACTTTTTGAATATACCGAGAATTGAATGAGGTCATTTAAAATCTCAATTGAATACACCGAGAATTGAATAGAATCATTTAAAGTCTCAATTGAATACACTGTGACTTTTATAAACTCCTTTAAAATCCTAATTGAATACACAAGGATTTTCACATTCTTTTAAACTCTTTTCAAATTCCAATCCAATACACCCTGTAAAAGTCGAAGATCTAAGCTGTCTATGGCAAACATGAGCGGAAGTTCCAGAAAAAAAGGAACCAGAGTTCTCCAACAAACCAAATTATAAAATTTTCACCTTTTGAATGTTTTGTTTTGACGACAACTATGACTTTTTCAAAAACTTTAGGTTCGCGTGTTCACGATAAAGATTTTTTTTTTTTTTTTTTTTTTTTTTTTGGGAAACAAGGTCGTAGCCACAACACGAATGCTTTATCCTGTATATATACTAGTAATTTGCACGTGCGATGCACGTCTTAATAAATATAGTTTTTTAAAATTAAAATTTAGACATAATCTGGATTTGAACTTAGAACCTCCTTTATAATAGTTATGCATGTGTATTGCATGGGTTGGTAGATTGACAAAATATTTACAAATGACACTAAGGTCTTCTCCCATTATAATATTAGAAATAGGAGTATTTCTTAGTTTTTAAAAATAGTGGGGGTATATGCTAATTTTCACATTTTAAATGGGGGCATTTTATAAAATATCTCTTTTTTAGGAGCTGCACGTGCATCAGACGGGTATGCTTGGTGGATTTAGTTTGCCGTATATTGCACGTGTTTACTCAGTTACAAAATTAGGGTTTGTTTGTTTACAACCCCAACTCTCCCATTAAAATAGTAGAGATTAATTGGGAATTTTCTAGTGCAAGTATGAATTGAACTCCTGATATTTTGCTCACCAATAAAGAGGCTTAGGTATTGTTCTTTTTTTTTTATACCTCTTATAAGAGGTAATCTTTTATAAGAGATTTACAGTAAGACCCTTTTGTAAGAGCCTCTTTTTGATGTGTTCTTTTTATATAAAAATAACCTCTTATAAGATATTTCTGTTATTTTTTCACCTCTTACAAGAGCCTATATTACCCCAAAGTCTATATTACCCCAAAGTATAAAAATAGTGAGATGAAGGACAAGAAAAGAAGGAAATTTGAGATTGAATGTGGCCTTCCAATAAACTGAATATAAACAAAAAGAAAAAAAAAGTTAATTAATAAGGAATACATCACAATCCTTAGAAGGTATGCAAAGGTTGGAGGCGACAATTGATGCTGAAATGAATGTGTATCTACACTTCTAAATCGATTACTTATAATTGACAGGCCCCATCTAAAGTAAAATCAGCAATATTGAATTCAAAAATATTTGAGGCGAGCCAAGAAGTGGCAGTCAGATTGAAGAAGCCATGAATGACAAATAATCAAAACAACTAGATGGAATCCTATGATAACAATTGTGATTCTAACAGCCACTACTGTACCCTTCGAAAAGAAAACAATGACATAAGCAAAGTATAAAAATAGTGAGATGAAGAAAATTTGAGATTGAAATTAATAACAATTATAATATAGACTTTGGGGTAATATAGACTTTTTAAGTGATAGAAGTCTTATAAGAATTTGAAAGAGGCTACTAGAAGTCTTTTAGGCTTATAAGAGATTTTGGAGAAAATGTCTTATTAGGTAAAAAAACGCTAAAAAAACTCTTGTAAGAAGTGGACCATTTCTTACAAGAGATAAATCACTTATAAAAGGAGAAAAAGAACACTACCTTAGCAATAGACGACAGTAACACTTGCTACAATAAAGAAGATTGAGGGGGACTCTTTGATGAAAAACAAAATGAAGTATTTATTTGTGTTACCGCTAAATCTGGTGTGGGTGCAAACAGATAGTATTTGTGGATTCTTGAAAAACCTGAATAGCAAACCTGAAACCTGTTCCGCCGGAGTTTGACCGTTGACTCCCACCGTTCACCTGCAAAAAGTGCGAGACACCGGGGTTGATCCCGGCGACGCACCCTCCGACGCTCAAGTCAGTAATCAGGAATGATTATGAGAGAGCGTAAATTGGCAAAAGATTGATTACCTCTTAATGTAGATGGATTGGGGTATTTATAGCCGCCTTAGGGATCAGATTAGGAATGTAATGCCTGTGATCAGATAAGGAATGTAATCCCTAATCCCAATGAAAGGATAAATGTGAATCAGGGCCGTTGATTAGTATTAATCAGAAACCCTAATTCTATCCTGCTGGATCGGGTTTGTTGCGGGTTGAAACCCGCACCCAGTGGGAGATGGATCCGTTCGCGGGTTAGTGGATCTTCGAGAAGGAGACCCAGTACCCGCTTCGGGCCCATTGGTAGGTAAAATTACCATTTTACCCCTAAGCTTTAAGATTCGTTCTTGATTTGGACGGTTCCGATTTAACCCCATTTTTAGCCATATCAATTTGTAATTAATCCAAACCTTTGGGGGTATGGTAAAATTTAGCCTGTACGGAACAGGTTTTGAGTGAACATGGCTCGAGCCAGAACTGCCAACCGACCTGACCAGAACTCCGCAAACAAAACATATTGGTTAGAACCATAGTTAGTTTGCCCTAGCGACAAACAGAGACTCCTCTGTCTTCCCCAATTCCGTTGCTGTGTAGAGAGAGAAAGAGATGAAGAGCAGAGAGGCGACGGAGAGTGGTGGGGATGGAAGAAGAAGATTTGAAAGCCAAAGAAAGAAGAAGAATAACGAGAAGCGATTGGGCGGAGGAAAAGCCCTCTCTCTCCAATCCTTCGCCAACGCCAAATCCATGACTTCCGGTTACAATCCTTCCATCGTCAGTAAGTTCTTCTCTCTTTTCTCTTCTTTATTTCAATAGTTTTCGTAGATTGCTAGATATGTTTAACCCTTTTTTCAGTAATTTGCGAAACTGATGCGAGTTTTTGATGATTGACATCAAGTTGTTATTTCAAATCTGAACCCAGAGCAAACTTGCATAAGTAATAATGTTCTAGGTTGCATTCGGGGATGGAATTGGGTTAACGAAAGTTTATTTTTAAGCGGAGGTAAAGGCTTGCTAACTTTAGTTGTCACACATCTATACCTCCCCTCCACACAAAAAGTTATCTTATCTCCACTTCTTTGGGGGTGTTTGGTAAACAAATAAAGGTAGCTAAACTTCATAATTTTGGGGGTGTTGGCCATACTTTAGAAAGAAAGAAAAAAAAAGGTCTATTGGAGTTAAGATAACTAGAGTTATCTCAACTTTTGGGCTGAAAGAAGTTGAGATAATTGTAGTTATCTCAACTCCAAGTTGGCTCCCAAACAGCCGGAAGTTGAGAAAACTCCAATTTTGGAGATAACTCTTCAAAACTCCAATTTTCCTAACTTGCCCCCATTCCCAAACACAGCCCTATTTGTTAACGAAAGTAGATTAAAACATCACACTAGTCACCAAATGCAATTTTACACAAAAGAGCTCGTAGTGTACATAAATATATAAGTCATATCATGGAAAGAGTAAGAGAAGAGATTGGACGTCTATCAAATCTCTAGTCATTTTCTACATTCGCTTCTCCTTGGTCTTCCATTCTGGATGTTTTGGGATATGGAATAGTATTGGATGGTCACCCTTAATCTAGCTTTAACCTTTGTTAGTACCCCTTGTGGAATGAGCATATTCTTTAGCAAGTGTTTATTTTAATCCGTTCTCTTTGGCTTTCTCTCCAAGTAGAACAAAGTGTTGGGTTATTCCAATATCCAAGTATGGGTGCAAAATAGCATATAAGGAACAGCCATAGGTGTTACCATATTTGTATTCATTTTCTTCTTGAATAATGAATAGGATAGATTGCTCGAATAGGTATCCGAGTAATTGTGCTTGATAAAAACAGATTCGAATTCGGATTGAATGTAGACATTAGTCGGATATTATTAAATATTAGTATATTACTAATGATTAATAAGAAAATGGGTAAAAAGTTCAATTTTAATCTATTTTTAACTTAATATATGTTGTATTTAAATGTTATACTAAGTTACTAACTATTGAATATTTTGGTACAAATATAATCTTAAAAAGACTAGAAGCTTTTTATGTACTCCAAGTTATTTTACATTCAAATATGTATTCGGTTATTCAGGCATTTTGTTTAGCGATATCTCCAAAATGAACCCCTTTATTTTAATCAACAATGAATTTTTCTTCAAAATCTCCATAATTACTCTTGGAGTTTAATAAGATTATTTCTCTTATATTTAGTAATGCATGTAATAATGCTTTTATATGTTATTTTTCTCTCGTGTTTATCTCCACATGTGCGCACAAGGTAACGAACCACGATCTCGTACTCGTATCACAAATCGAAATGTACTACGAACCTGGTAACGCTAATATGGTCTATCAACTCCATTTGCAAGTACAATGAATGATATTATTGGGGTCACACTTCCTTGTAGAGAGGTTGTCTTTTATCAAGTGTGCAACTTTGGTGTAAGCTAAAGGAAGGTGTTCACCTTTAATGGGACTCTAATATTCCAATGTTCTCCATATTAGATCTTAAGTCACTATGCTTCAGAATTCAAATAATCATTTTTTAGTAACCCATCAGTCTAAACCATCTCTGATGATTAAATTCTGTGGAACACCCAATAGTTTGTAACTTTGGAAAGTAATAGTCAAATGTTTACTTCTCTCAATCAACATTCTTTGGACTATAGAGATTATGGTGCAAGGAATTTAGTTTGTTTCCATAAATTCATGTGGACTTAGTTTCATCCATTGTAGGTTCAAATAATTAAGAGAACATGTTTGTTAGATCCAAATAGACTGTGATGAAAAGTGGAGGAGCTGAAGACCATTCGTTGAACTCATCTTCGAAGACTACCCATTGAAGTTTACTCGCCTGTTTTCAAAAACTTGGTTTCTAGGTTTACACCTTGATGTATTACTTTATACTTCACCGTGGCTGCAATATTTCCTTTCAATTGTTGTGATAAGTTTCAAAAGTGATTATGCTTAGTAATGCTTCTACTTTCATGTCACAAAGATTGTGATATCTGGTTCTCCTTATTGAGATTAAACACATTCTTTAGTTGACAAATGGGTTAATGACCTAAAGGCACCCAAAGTTCATATTAATACCCTATACACACCCGAAGTTATAGTAATACCCCAATACACCCAAACTTTTTAAAATTGGACCAAAAGGCACCCATCGTCCACTTCTGTTAATTTTTTAACAACGACATGGTGAAATTACTTTTTTACCCCCATGCCTTAAAAATCCTTTAAATTCCTTTAAAATTCCTATACAAATTCCTTTTCAAATCCTTAAAATTTTCTTACAAATTTCTTACAAGTTCCTTAAAAAATATCCTTTAAATTCCTTTAAAATTTCTATAAAGATTCTGTAAAAAATCCTTCAAATTCCTTAAAAATCCTTACAAATTCGTTACAAAAATCCTTTAAAATTCATTACAAATTCCTTAAAAATTTCTTGTTTATTCATTCTCATTCACATCACAACTAAATATTGACAAAATGAAAAATATGATTCACTTCACAAATAAATGTATCCAAAACAGGGTGTTTATAACTTAGATATCACTCACAAGTTACAATCCACTTGAACCATATATACATCATACTATTCTCACTAACTATCAAGATAAGGTTTAAAGTGGGTTAAAATACAAACATATACAAATAAGTTCCCTACTTCTTCTCCTACTTCTGCACATGTTCTTCTTCTCTTTCTGCTGTTGTTCTTCTTCTCTTTCTGCTCTCTTATGCTGTTGTTGCTTCTGCCCCTTATACTTCTTCTCCTTATACTTGAGCTTCTTCTGCAGCTGCTCCTCATCTGCTGAAAATAAAAAGAACAGAAAAGGAATTAGGAATAGTTTGTATTTGTTGTTGCATGATTTCAAACCTATTAAAATCCCCAAATTTTTGAATCTCATGCATTGTAGGCTCAGATTACACTTGTCAACTATCGGAAATATCAAAATTGCCAAAAAATGAAGTAAATGTAGCAAAAGAATATCCAAGTCATATCAATTATTTTTAGTTATCCAATGAGAGCTAGTGGTTAAAGTTTTTTTAATCAATGTTTGGCACAGCTGAACCACACTCAGGTGGTACTATAATAACTTCAGATCTTTGCATCATCAACAAGTTAAAATGTAAATCCATAATTGTTAGCTTTCGCTGCATTCTACAGACAACAAACATACATGAGGAATACAACAACTGTCTTTGGAAAATCATCGTAACTTCAACATGAAACACAAACTCAAAATTGCATCACTGCCTACAAACACAACCAAAAGAAAATGCAAGAAATTAAACCAAAATCTTAAAAGCATGTATGAGAATCAAACACTTCCTCAAAAATATTGTGAAATGGCAGTTTGGAAATGAAGAACCCAAATCCGAGCCTGACATATAACCCAACTCGGGTGCATCAAGATTGACGGCGGAGAGGAGCGTCGGGGGAGAGTTGAGGTGGGGCTAGGGTTTCGATATGAAGAGGGGCTAGGGTTTCGAAGATAGAGGAGGTTGTTGGATTTGGGGGTTGAATTTGAGGGGACGAAGAAGACGAAGAAGCTAGGGTTTCGGGATTTTGGGGGGGGGATTTCGAGTGCGGGAGATGGAGATGTAGATTGGTGGTGGCAGTGGTGAGATGGAGATGGAGCGGTGCTGAGGTGGAGCTTTGGGGGCTAGGGTTTAGAAGGAGGAAGAAGAAATACACAGGAAGAAGAGAGAAGGGATTCAGGGGTTATGAAGAAGAATGAGAGGGTATTTTCGTCATTTAACATGCTTCTTAACGGGTTCATGCCCGTTAAGAGGAATATTCGGGGATTATTTCACTAACTTAATGGAGAAGTAGACAGTGGGGGTCTTTAGGTCCAATTGTAAAAAAGTTTGGTACTACTGGGGTATTATTTTCACTTTAGGTGTGTGTAGGTAATTTCTATAAATTTTAGGTGCCTTTAGGTCATTAACCTTTGACAAATTTGTAAACATTTTGTTAGAATTTCTCCCCCTCCTAAGTTCTATACCTTAGCTATTGAATTTCTTTCTTTACACATTTGTTATGCTTAAATAAGATTATTAGTAGCTAGAATTGACTCTCTTCTAGCAAAAACAATTTCCATGAATCTTTCTGTGGATGTTTTGTTGAAGCATTTACTGACGCCTAAGGATCCTAGTCAGAGAGAAGATGGAGTTGTAAGGACAATGTTCAATAGTAATTGAGGCTGAGTTCCACCTCTTGAAAATGTATGGGAGGTTTTCGTGCACTCAGGGTCTACATGGTACGTCGCAAGTAGGTGCAAGTGTAATTGTGACTGGACTTGCAACATACAATTGCAATAATGCAACCATGAAGTTGCACTTGCATTTTCTGTATTTGGACCTTTTATGACTTTGCAGGTGCAACAAAAGTCACATCCCAATGGTTGGAATCAACTTTCAGTAATGCATAATGTCATGTGATTTTTTATTTTTATTTTTATTTTTTAAAGGTTAATTAACACATTTTTTTAAAACATAATCCCCCCAAAATGACAGAGAATTTGCTAAGATCGTAACTTTTTCCTATTACCATGACAATTAAGGTATGTTTGGTGCTTGCGCTCACTCATTGTAGTTTTCGGGCTCAACTGCAATGTTTGGAATCTCATTGCCAAATTTTGTTTGTAAAATCAATTTGCAAATAGAATTTCTACGTAAGCATTCATTCCTAATAAAAAAAATTTAAAAATATAAAGACCCGTCTGTCTATCCTATATCCAAAAAGAAGCTTATTTTACCAAATTCTTCTTAAAGAAAAAGGAAACAAAACGAAGCCGTAGTCATTATTTCTTTTACCTTTTTGTCTCAACGGCCTTCTCTCTTCATTTGTCAGTATTCTATTTACCTTCTTCCTTCTCTTTCTTCAACTGGAATCCAGTCTTTAGAGTGTATCAATTTGCCAGCCACATTCGTTCTCAGTGACCCGTGTGGTCCCTTAAATCTCTCTAAAAATTTGACCATACAGTTTTAAGGGATTTCAAGATATTAAAGTCTCATAGTGCTCCCTTCCTATGATTGGAGACTATTACTTCTTGTATAGTATGGAAGGATGCCCTAAGCGGCTTTGCTCTCTTGAAATCCCTCATCAACATAACACTCTAATTTGTACAATCCACGTTTTGGAGAAACTCAAGGGATTGGAAGAGTCACTGAAGACTAATATGGCATACAAATTGATACTCTGAAGAATGTGTAGAGCGGAAAGAAAGATGAGAAGAAGATAAATGGTGTAATGAAATTGGCTTCTTTTCGTTCGCTTAAGAAAAATAATCTGGAAACGATATTCTCTTTTTCTAGATTGGATGTGCATGTGGGTCTTTTTAATTTGTATCTTTTATGAGAAGTTAATGTTGCCAGTGTAGGACTCGTGTTTGCAAATTGAAATTGCAAACTGAATCTTACAATGTATTTCCAAATGGTGTAGTTGATCCCGAAAACGGCAGCTGCAATGGGCTAGTTACAAGCTACCAAAACGGTCCTTAATATTCTAACCAGTAGTTGTCAAATTTATTCAAGTTCCATTTTAAAGTTACCGCCTGCCCCTTGAATTATTATGGTAGTCCTAAGAATGCTGTATTGGAAAGATAAAATTCATCTTAGGTGAAAATGGCTGTAAGTTGGGAAGACCTCTTTAGGTGGGCCTGTCAGTGACTTACGTAACAATTAATTTTACAAGATTGGAGTTCTGAGGACATGAATGTGCACTCTCTTGCTTATATGTGTGTAATGATAATGCTCTCAGGAAAATCAAAATTTATCTTTTCTGTGGAAAAATGTAAGTTGGGAAGATTTCTTTGACTTGAGATGCTACTAACATATGTAAATACATATTGAACAAGATTGGACTTCTATGAACACGAAGCACTATCGAGAATGCTCTCTGGAAAGTTCTTCATCTTTTCAGTTCAAAATTGACTGTAACTTGGGAAGGTTTCTTAAGTTGACTGGTCTAACATATTTTATAAATAATTGAATAAGATTGTCTCCCTAAGGGCTAAGGACATGAATGTGCACTCTCATACTTGTTTGTGTGTTTATTGCATTCCTAAACTGTCTTAATACTGATTTTTGGCTACAAAGAGAACTTTGTGCAAATTTATCAGGACAAATGAGATTGAACCGCCAAAGCTACTGGATAATTGTAGATAGAACAGCATCTCAGTTCAAAATCTTTTAAAATGGTCAGGCCATCTCTAACCCACAACATCATTTTGGTGTAACTTTTACACCAAAATTGTGTAAAAATCACATCAAACAGTACTTCATCTTTAACCCATAACACCATTTTTAACACCAAAAATGAATATTCTCTGAATATTCATCTCTACCTACTTTTTATATAACTTTTTACTAAAATCTTTATTCTTATCTATTTCATCAATTCACCACATACAAATTTTTATTATGTATTGATCTTATGATAAGTTTCATAATTATTCAAAAATTTAAACAAAATATCATGAGTAAATTATATTTTATTATATAAAATAAAAAAATTAATATATTATTAGAAAACAAATGATGTAAAATGACAAATCTAAAACTATTCGACCAACGTAAAATATAGATCACTCAAAATAACTTGCAACTTGTTAAAATAGTAAAACTATGTGATTTTTTTTACAAAATGTACAATTAAAATTGGGTAATGCTACACCACAACCTTTTCTTACAACCTTTCTTTTACAACCTTAGGTGGCACAATTTCATTGGGATGTATTGTAGAGTAGGTTGTAGTGGGTTGTACACATCTTCAATGAGATTGCACCACCTAAGGTTGTAAGGTTGTAAAGGTTGTAGGTGTAGCATTACCCATTAAATTTTTTTTTTAAAAATTGGCGTTGATGAACAGTGCCGCACCAGAACTGGCGCAACACTGTTCACCAGCACAAAAAACGCCATTTTTGGTGCTGGAAATGGCGCTCGATTGGAGCTTTATCTAGTGCCAAAAATGGCGTTTTGCGCCAAAATGGCGCTGGGTTGGAGTTCGTCTCAAACAGTAAAGTGAACTTCAGTTTAAGTTTGCTTCTCAAATTAAAAGATTGATCGACCAACCCTAGTCAATATGAGAGTGTTAAAAAAATCCACGCTATCCAGAAACCTGGTTGAACTTGTCAGTGAACTACATTTGTAGTGTGCCCCTCTATCCTATACTTTTAGAAGAGGCCTTTCACTGTGTGTCGGCCATGTTGTACAGTCATCTGTATGCGTGCAGCAAGATATGGGTAGTGGTAAGGGGTTGCAAGATTCAAACATGGATCTAACTACATGCTGAAACCCACCCGACTTGAGCTGACTGGTGGCCCAACTAGGAGGTCTGCAGCTGATTTTAGTAAACCCTGTTTAAACTTGTTTGTGCAATATAATGGACATGCTGAAACCCACCTGACATTTTGTTTGTACAATTAAATAATAATTTTGACATTTTGTTTCTACAATTGAATGATGATGTAGAATAGATTGAATGTATGCTCACTTTTGAGTTCAGATACTATAATTATGTGGTTAATGGTTGCAGAAAAGCAAAGGGAGTTTTATAGAAATGCCAAATATTTAAGCAAGTTTAAGAAGTCCATAAACAGAGATGGCCAAGCTGAAAGCCATTCTCCAGCTGCAGCAATGCTTGAGGTTTGTTTTCTTTTCTTCTTGATTGATAGTGTTCTTGTTCAGTTTAAATGAGTTTTACATGAGATGTAATATTGAGATGGAAAGGTTGAAATTCGATGTATATCCCAAAGTTTTGGTTTTAGGACCTTTGATACACTTCTTTCTGGTGAAGGAGACAGTACAGTATGATTATCTTTGTGGGGAAATTGTTGTTTTGAGAAAATAAAATCCCCTTTTTTATCTTAAAATTGACTACGAAGATTCAACTGTAGAAAACAGTATGTTTGACTATTTGTACAATGTATGCTATCACCTCTTATAAACACATTTCATTTCACCTGTATATCTTCTTTGCAGGATCTGAATGGGAATGAAAACGAGAGGAGGCAATCAGTGAAGAGGAAGAAGAAGAAAGTTGGTTTAGAGGCTCTAAGAGAAGAAATCGAGAAGAAGCAGGCAGAAGCAGAGAGGGCAAAGAAGGAGAGGGAAGCCATGATGCAAGCGAAGCTGGAAGAGAGGGCCAAAGCTGAAGCTAAGCGGAAGGCCCAGAAAGAGAAGATGTTCAAGAAGACTCGATCTGGTCAGCCTGTTATGAAGTACAGAATTGAGCATCTTCTGCAAGGCCTACTTGCGGAGGAATCTACAAGCTAAGATTTTGTATCGTTATTCCTTATAAAAGCAGTCAGAACTATGCAGATACTACTAATTAATCATTGGATTAAAAATATATATATCAATTCTGTTTTCACTTGTACTGCATGAGGGCATTGCTGTGTTTTGTAATCTATTGATCTGACAAGATTATGTAGTCTAATGGAAGATTTGTCATCGAGAATTTTGGTGTTGCAATGATTCAGTACTATTTATCCTTCTCGTCATTCTGTAATATGTTGCACTGAATGACAAGTGACTGGGTCATTTATCAATTGAATATCAACCGTCAATTGGCATCTAGATACCCACTGACTCATCTTCGTGGCATTTCAGAAACAAGATTGACAATGGAAGGCGCACTTTCTGGTTTACTATTTATCCTTCTCGTCATTCTGTAATGTGTTGCATTGAATGACAAGTGACTTGGTCATTTATCAGTTGAAAATCAACCGTCAATTGGCTTATAGAAGTGGAAGTTTTCTGTGCTTTCGTTCTTGAGCGTAGTTTTGCTAATTCTCATTAATAAAACAGGATAATCATTATATTTAGACCGACATATTTAGACCGACCGTGTATTTTCTCAATACCTTTACCCATCCCCTTAAAACAAAACTAGTAATTTACACGTATAATGCACGTCTTAATAAATTTAATTTTTTAAAAGTAAAATTCAGATATAGTATGAGTTTGAACCTGAAACCTTCTTTATATTAGTTATGTACGTTTGTTGCACATGTTGGTTGATTTACAAATGACACTAAGACCTTCTCCCATTATAGTATTAGAAATGTAGCACAAGTAATGAAATGGATGCGACATCTTCTCGCTTGATCTATATCAATGATTATTTGGAAGCGGAATGTCTCGATATCCTTGAATCTAATCTCATTCTGATTATCAGACTTCATCACACAAGTAAGGTCCCGACTGATTTCTCAGGTACGGGGGGAAGGATATGGTCGGTTAAAGCATCCACTGTCATTTTCTAAAAACTCAAAATTTAGCATTTGAGATCAAAAGTTCTCCACTATCGTTCGCTAAAAATCCAAAATTTAGAAAAGGAGTGAACAGTCGATCACTAAAGATAGTAGCAGTTTTAGACAATTTCTAAATATAAAAGACGGAGGATCAAGCTCCGGCCGTTTATTTTTTATTTTTATTTATTTTTTTTCATATGGTCGAACGGAAGATCTTCTTTCGTCCTAAAACTTTTTCAGAATTTTTTTACCTAAAAATTACGAAAATGCCACTCAAATAATTACAAAAATGTCATTATTTATTTACGAAAATGCCATTTAAAAAAATTCCAGACGGAAGAACTTCTTCTGCCCGATCACTTCTCCACTAAACTTTTCTCACTATTACAAAATGTTATTTTAAAATTTTTTAAAAAATTTTTACGGAAGATCTTTTTCCGTCAGATCACTTTTTCGAGTAAATCTCACGTATAGGATTTTTTTAGAAAGTATTTGCAACTATAGGACACCACCCAAACTATTTACAAAAATAGAACAGTTGGAAGTAATTTTCTAAAAAAAGTCTTACCTTTGGAGATATTTACACAACATTAAAACTAAAAAAATTACATATCTCACTACCCTATTTAAAAACTGGATATTTGACAGAAAATAAATAAATTAAGACGAAAAAAAGTTTTCAAAATTTAAAATTAGATACATTGATAGAAGATTAACAGAAAGAAAGCCTATAACTGATACGGAATATCAAAATATTTGTTGATAACAACTAAAATAACTGAGAAACTACCTAAGAAAATACAAAAAGATATAGCATACAATGTATTAGATTATAGGAACGAAGAAGCAAGTTGGTATTACCAACACCTGCTAACAAATAGAATATTTAGGCTAAGTATGGTTAATAGTCCAAAAGTAGAAAATATTAAATTCAAAATCTGAATCAGAAATTTATAAGATAAACATACAAGAGTTGGAAGAAGATTACAATGGTCCAAAGTTTGTAGGAAGTATAAGAAAAGATTAAAAAATCATAAATAATAACATAAAAGAATTAGATAGATATATAACCGAAGAGACTGAAGAAGAACTATGCATTACGGAAGAAGGTATGAAGGAGTTAGAATCCATAACAAAGCTTAATATAAATATTTTAGAAATAGAAGATTTAATGGCAAATCCCAATTCAGATGAAGTAGAGGAAGCCTTAAAAATTCTAGATATAACGAATGAAGAAATAAAAATGGATCAAGAGAAAGAAAAGATTATAGCAAAACTTACAGAAATTCCAACTGATATGTATGAAATCTTAAGGTCATCACCTAACAAAAATTTTATCTCCTATCATGGAAATGGCAAAACAAAAAAAATAATAAGCTAGGAAGAGAGAAACAAACTGAAACCCGAAAATATGAACCTGCGAAACACTACGGAAAAAAAATAGCAGGAAATGGAGAATTGCTAAATATTGACTTCCTTACATCAGTACAACCTTACTCAATTCAAGAAGAAAAAATCACAATAACAGTAAACAATGAAAGTATAGTAATAAATAGAATATTGTGTAAATGAATCCATTAAGAGCAACAAAAAACACATTATACATTCTAACAGAATTTGTCTACGAAGGATACTAATCAAGAAACTATCATAGTCTAATAGACATCGGAGCAGGCACTAGCTTATGCCGCGAAAATATAATACCAAGATGGAGACAAGATGGATATAATAAAAAGGCGATAACTGGATTAACTGAACAAGCCGTCATACTTGATAGGTATTAACAAAATGTTAATATACATATAGATAATTACATACTAAAAATACCAACAATATACCAATTTGATTATATGAATAATGATGTACTATTAGGAAAAGACTTTTTCCAACAATACTATCCTATAACCATATCACATAAATGTTGGATATAGGTATATTCTCACTATATGAATAATATTATGTGTAATATTATTCTAAGGGTAACACGTGTGTTACACGTACTAACTGTATGGATATTGGAACACGGGTTGAGTGGGTTGAGAACCCAGTACCCAAACTAGTATTTATCCTATAAATATTTATCCTATAAATACTGGCTTGTGATAGTAGTCTAGGTATTCCAATTTTGATACGTAGGGTAAATATCTCAAGCACCATAGTTTAGGATATTAACCCTAATTTCTATTATTATGATCTCTAATAATCTCTAACAATCTTGAGATATTTTATATTAATTATTTTGTGAGATTAATTAAGATAGAGGTCGAAGCCTTCGTTTGACGAAATCCGTCCATCGTCGTCGATGGCTGCCGCCGCCACCTCCCCGATCGCCGGCGTCGGCAAAATGCATCGTTGCCGCCTGCGCCGTGGCCACCGTGTGGGTTACAGTCACTCCCCCTTCTTGATCTCTGTGTGAGATCATTAAGGAGGAAGACAGATCAGATCAAATAGTTCATTGCTTTCTATTGGTGAAATATCGGTGTTTGGTGTTCATTCTTTCACACCAGATCCAAACCAACCATCTCCTCCGCATTCTCTCTCCCTCGGTTCTTCCTAACTCTTCAAACTAGCCGCAGCACGAATAGGTTCGGATTCAAGTGCTGATCGAGCCTGGATAGGAAAGAGGACTACTTGATTGATGTAGAAGTTCAAATTGGAGATGGGTTCTCTTTCAGTGGAGGGAAATATTCGGATTCTGATGGAGAGAGTCCATCAGATGTGTGGTTTTCTCAGGGGAAATTGGTTAAAGCTTATCCTGTTTTTGGCAACAAAGGCAAGGCAAGGATCCAATATTTGGCCTATTTGGGAGAATCTTGGAGTAAGACTATTGGCGCTACTAGTGATGTTCCACTTCAAGTGGGAGAGTAATCAGATTTGATCTAATTTTTGTGATTGGATTAGTTTTGGTGTTTGGTATTTGGCCATAGCTGCAGATCCTTTGGTGATGTTGTTGTTGCTCATCCCTTTTCTCTCATGTGCACGTCGAATGGTTTGTTGTTTGGATTTATTCCCAAACAGACTTGAGTCTACTCAATTGGAGGGAAAGAGATGGTGAAAGATAAGTTCTTTACTTTCCTCTTATTAATTTTTTGTTAAATACTTAGCTATGTGCTGAAAGTTCAAAACCGTATTAAGCATTGTTTAATTAAATACAAATCTGAATAACTGCTTTGGCTACGTGCTATGGATCAAATATTTATTTTGAAAAATTATAGGCTTTGACTAGAAAATTGAATCTCCAATTAAATTGTTGTGAATTAGATAGTGCTAATAATTTGTTTAATTGGTTAATCTTTAACAATTTGATGAATGTAGGAACTTCAAAGTTACTTACAAACTGTGTGTATTGGAGACGATGGATTTGCATCACGGTATGATAAGCCTGCACTACGTAGGTTTCTCCATCGAATTTGGAGACACTTCTAATTTGAAGTGTCGATATGATCTACTCTAATCTTTCTTAGTATTTTCATGTGATGAATGTATTAATGTCTTGTACATTTGATCACATGATTGAGATTTTTAGATCATAGTTATTCTCACCTTGAAAACTAGCATGTTTAGTGTTGTTAAGTACTTTATCATACTATGTGTATAGATATTTTGACAAATTCATTGTTTGCAGTTCGTGTGAAATTATATATTTTCTTCTCTAATAATTAAAAAAAATTGTATAAGATGTTTAACAAATGTCTGTAAATTAGAAGAGAGCATCTCTTAATGTATGATATGACTCCATTAGTTACAATTTGTTCTTTCTCGTTCATTGTACTGTGTGTGCAAAGTTGAATTATAACATGTTAGGCATTATCTCATTTAGCATTATGAAGATGATGAAGAACGAATAAATGAAAGAACTCTTCGCTCAATGTGTTTGAGCAAGTTGCCATTGTTAGAATCAGTAGAGAAAGCAAATAGTTTTGTGAAATATGATAGAGTAACTTTGTATTAACCCATATTGTTATTATTTTATAATGGGCAGATCATAGTCAATGACATATGTAAGTTGAGTTTAACAAACAAAGCAATTGACAAAAGTAGTTCTAATTTTTGTAGTCCTTGAAAACAGCATAATAGGCTAGGACATGTGAACTATATATAAATTATATGTCACTGTTAAAACTCATAACTCTGCTAAATGACAGTTCATTAAATATGACAACTGTGAAATTTGTGCTCAGATTATGATCACTAGAAAATCATTTAGTATGGTCTCTAGGAGCACACAATTTCTCAAGTCAATACATTCTAATATTTGTGATCTCAATAGCTTTATGACTAGATTAGACAGTGATTGGTCAGAAGTATTTAGTCACCTGTGTAGATGATTATTGAATATTTGTCATATATATATGGATAATGAAGCATTTTTTTTATTTTAATGAATTGAAATCTAGTTAAATGCTAAGATCAAAAGGTTTTAGATTTGATAGAGGTGGTGAATATGTTTTAACAATTTTAGAGAAGTTTGCATTTGGCATAATCTCTAGTGCACTCTATATACTACAGTCAAAATGGTATTGATAAAAGTTAGAATCAAACACTTGGTGAAATGTTGAAATCTATATTATTGATTGTTGTTTGACTTTACGTAAGTATGGGTGCTATTGTATTGTTAATCATATTCATAATATGTTACTACACTCTTCTTACACCTTGTAGACTATGGGATAGAAACACAAATAATTTTGTTAAAGTGAAAACATGTGGTGCGGTACATTTGTTAGAGTACATAACCCCAGAAGGCCTAAAATATGACCTATAAAAAATATTTGTGTCTGTTTAGAAAGTGCATAATATGATTTTTTGGACAGATTTTAGATCTATCTAATTTGTGTTAGAAGAGTCTAGACTTTGAGAGTTCTTTGAGAATGTGTTCATCAAAGATAAATGCATAAAATTATCTAGTCCTACAGACATGGTCAATAATTCACAGTTAGAATCAAGAACCAGTCCTACTAACACTTAAACTTCAATGGCAAATGAGCCATGAAGTCTTTATTAGACAATGAGATGATTTTGTGTCATACAATAATACTTTAATGTAGTTGATCTTCCGAGAGGGGCTACAACTATAGTAAGTTAGTGGGGTTTTGTAGAAGAAACTTAATTTTGATTGTTCAGTAGAAAATTTTAATGTATTTTAGTAGCTAACAGATTGACTGAGAAAAATGGGATAGATTTATTTGATGTCTACTCATATGTTTGTCATATTGCTACAATAAGTATCCTTCTTACCGTTACATATATTGAAAATTTTGTTATTCATAAAGGATATTTAAAAAGTTTTGTACTAAAAGTTTTGTATTTGATGTTTTGTACTGAACAGTCTTGTACTAGAAAGTTTTGAACTAATATGTTTAGTGAACAAGACTTACAAATTTAGTAAAGTCACTGTATATTCTTAAAACATGTATAGCCGACAAGTAAATAATTTGATAAATTTTTTAAAGAGCCTAGTATATGAATCAAGTAATTCAGATCAGTGCCTTTAACTTTGTGGTGTGTCAAATATAGTGGCTATTATTTACTTGTTTGTTGACATGCTTGTTCTTGGAAGTGACCTCTCTATCACAAATAAAGTTAAAATTGTGCTATCCAAAGAATTCAAAATAAAAAATCTATGTATTGTGGACACCATAGGTATAAGGGTGAGTTTTAGTTGGCAAGGGATAACCCTTAGTCAAACCCATCAAATCAATAATGTGTTTCAAAAGTGGGGATATAGTGATTGAAAGTGTGTTTTGAAATACCTTATGATTATGATAAAAGGTTGATACATAATGATGGTGCACCTATGAGACAGGTAGATCATTCTAAAGGAATTGAAAGTCTTATGTATATAAAGATCTACACTAGAATAGACATGGCCTTTGAGGTAGGTATGATCTGCAGATTCACTAATAATCCTATACACATTTAAGTGCCCGTAAGAGGCTAATGAGATACCTGAGTGGTACTCAAGAGTTTGCTTTGTGCTACTCTAGTCATTCTTCGAATGAATGGCTAATCTGATGCATTATGATGCTCAGAATTTAGTGAAAGTCGATAACTAGTGGATATATGTTTACACAATGAGGAACAGAAATGTTATGAAAATTAAAAGGCAAACATGCACTATGCTATCATCCATGAAATCAGACCTCTATGTGTTATCCTCTGCAGGGGAAAAGGGTGAGTGGATTGAAGAATTTGTTGCTAGTCATCCATTAAGAAGTTTAAGTAACTCTCTAATTCTGTTATGCGACTATCAAGCTACAATGTACTGTAGCTCATAACTCACTCTACAATAGTAAGAGGAATGTATTAAGGCTGAAAGAAGCCTAGTTGAACCTTTTCATTGATAAAGTGCAATTGCGACAAGTATTGAAAGTTACCTAATTATCAAAACTGTGGGGGAAATAGAGTTAAAAGCTAGTGAGTCAAAAGCTTTAACATCCAAGTTGTTTTGAGATTTAGAATCCAATTGGAGCCATAGAGAAGTTCAAACTTAAGCATCAATTTTAGGTAGTTGACATGTTTTAGATAATTTTGATGATTCTACATAAATTTCACAAATATATAATGTCATTCCAATTTTGATTGTGTTATATATCTAAAGAATTTAATTAGAATAATCATATTATTCCAATGCGAAACATGAAAACTTGTCGATGTATTTCTGATGTTTAGAATGTCGTTATATCATTCCAATTTTGATGATATATCTCTTTTATGGAGTCTTGTTTCATTCCAATTTTGATGATTTAGAATTAACCATAACTGATTTGACTGCTCTATCATTTCAATATAAAACATATTATAGTTCTTGTAGTACCCCGTATTTTTAAATATTATTTTTAAGATTTATTAATAAATTAAAATGATTTTTGGAGATTTAATAAATATTTTTCTGAAAATTTATCTTTTTACACGTGCAAAACACGTGCAAATATTTTCTTGGGAGGTTCAAAGTTAAAAATTATTTTGTGGAAAATCATTATTTATTATTAGATATTATTTGTGAATTTTCTGGATTTTTCTGACATTTATTGGACCTATTTGCAAATATTACGAAAAGAAGGACTTTTGTGCAAAATTACCAATTGGAGTGAAAACTCCAGATTTTCGGACTTTTGGGCTGGGTATAATGCCTAATCAACTCAGGGTTAAAAAGTTTACTTTTTGTTTTGATGAATTAGATTTATTTTACAAGTTTTGATAAAAGTTGATTTTTTTGCAAAATTGCTATTTGAAGGGATGAAAATGCAAAATTGTTTTCTGGGCTTTTCAAACAGTGCCGGCTGACTTTATAATGGTTGTTTTTGTTTTTCAAATCTCAAATAAATTGGTTTTATCAAGTTTCCAAGTATATGGATCTATATATGTGAAGTTATATTTAAAAGGAGTATTTTTGCAAATGTGTTCAAAACCCTAAAAACCTATATTCCGGCCTATTTAAAAGGTGGAGTGCAGCCGTCTTTTGCTGCACAACACAAAATATTTTATTATTATTATTTCTTGGAGTTCTAAAGAGAAAATCTTGGATTTCTTACAAAGGAGAGACTTTTCTTATTTTCTATTTGTCTTTGTTCGATTTCTTCAAAACAAGGTGAGTGACATGTTTTGTTTTGTTTTATTTTATATATGTTGTATGTGATGATCTATAGATTAGAAAGCATTCTAGGAGTTTTTATGATGATATATGAAGTTTCAATGAGTAGATGAATTAAAATGTGAATCCTTTCATGAAACTATATTATTGATAATTGAAACCCTAAATTGTTGACTTGAGATTGTTAAAGAACTGAATAGAAATCATGAGTATGTTGCTTTCCCTCACATATTTGATGTTTTGACTTGTTGAGAAATGTGTTATGAAGGTATTGCATAAAGTGGATAAAAGATTACCTTTACATGGGTATAAATGCATAACTCTACTTGGGGATTTTTCGTTGAGTAGAAACTTGATTAGTGATTGTTATGATGCTTATATGCATGGATAATTTATTATGGATGATTGTGGATGAATTTAATAGCTATTGAATCTAAGAATTAAGTCTTGGAGTTTTGAGAAAAGGGGGTTTAGATTTGAATCTATGCATTATGATCAATTTGGGGATTTCGTGATTTTGTGAAGTCATGAGAAGTTTTCAATTGGATATAATTGGTTTTAGTACTGAGATTAAATCTAAAAATTTCACTATTTCTAATTGATGAGTTTTGAAGTTTTGTTGGCGTACAAACATGTGTACATATATCTTATTTCGTTGTTTTTGAAGAAATTGGGTTTTCGTGTGTTTTGATGGAGTCTTGATTGGATTTCAATTGTTTTGGTTTTGAGATAGTTTTAAGCTCTTTACTACTCTTATTGATGGATTTTTGAAGTCTAACTGATGTTAAAATTTGCATTCGAACATATATGTATATAAGATGTTGTTTTGAAAGATTTTTGGGTAAAACTCCTATTTCGAGATCTTGATATGTTTTGATGTGTTTTAATATTAATAACTTCTATATGTTATACAAGTTACAATTAATTATCTCAGGAAATTAGTTCTTCAAATTTGTGATTTTTACAAAGTGGAATCGAGTATCGATTAAAACATGCACAACCTAAAATTGCAGTCTGGAAGTCTGACAGTCGACCGACCAATGTCGACAGTCGACTGTCGGGGTCCTGGCTGAAGTATTTTCTTGAGTCTCGAATTTTCTTGCGGAATAGTCAATTGACCACCTTATACAGTCGACTGACTCTACTTTGAATTAATGTATTCTTTAAGTGTTGAATTTTCCTGCAGGACAGTCGACAATCCAGATTACACAGTCGACTGCTACTGCTCTGATTGTGGTTTTCTTGAGTCTTTGGATTTTTTGCGAGACAGTCGACTGGCTACGGTATGCGATCGACTATCACTGCGCTACTTGATGTTTTTCTTGAGTTTGGATTTCGCGCGGAACAGTCGACTGACCCATTTTTACAGTTGACTGCGTCTGCTTTGTTTTGATGTTTTCTCTAAGTGTTGGGTTTTCGCTCTGGACAGTCGACCGATTGCTGTTTACAGTCGACTGTTACCGCTCTGACTGATGTTTTCTTGAGTTTTTCTGATGTTTCTTCGAATGATTGTTCCTTTAATATTATATTATTTCAAAAGATGTTTTACTATAGATTTAAATGTTTTATAGAGATTTATGTTGGAACTTTAAATGTATTCTTTTGGACCTTATTGGGCTATATGTATTTTCAAAGGAGTTGATATTTTGTGATGTTCTATAACTTAAAAATATGGTTTTTAGTTATTCAATGGATTTAATATTTATTTGGATTCTAGAATTTTATATAAGATTTGGGTTTTTGTTGATTGGAGAAGTTTCTTTATATGATCGTTTTGACGATAGATTTGTGAGTTTTGGTCTTGATGATATATCTAGGAGTTGAGTGGGAGTCCTGTGAACCGGAAGATGAGATTTGTTGATTTAGACCAGTTGGGTCTTGGGGTTGTTGTTGAGTATTTAAGTCCAGCAGGATACACTAACTCTAGAGATGATGATTTTTGTGTTTTAATAATAACCAACTTAAGGACGGGCACTAGTGGAGATGTGATGAAACTTGGGAAACGTAAGTATATGCTTTGGTTTGTTAGTCCAACGGATGCGTTCCAGGACTGTTTGTTGTTTTGTCTCAAGAGGAAATTTACATGTTCGCGTGTCGAGGGTCTGCAGGCCTATTTACGGAGCATGCAGGGTGCATTCGCGTATCGAGGGTCGGCAGGCCTATTCACAAAATGTACTTGGTGTATCTGCACGTCGAGGGCCTTGCAAGCCTATTCGTGGGGTACACGGTTGGGAGGTGATTCTCCAGTTTTAGAGCTATTCTTACATGATGCTTGCGCGTCGAGGGCTGTGGTGCCTATTTGCGGAGTATTCTGGATCTTGTTTCCATCACCGTAGTAGGATTAGTTGCATAACGAGGGATTTAACCCTATAAAGTGGACATCGATAAGGGCTTGCACCAGACCTATGTACTATGGAATGCATAGAATCTTACAAGTATGCATTGGAGAGTCAGCATATAGCATTGATGTTTTCTTGACTTGGTTTTATGCTTATGTTTTCCTGTTTTTCCTACACTTGATACTTAGTCTAGATTCAGTTGATGTTTTCATGTATTACTATTTACTATATTATATTCCTTGATGTTTTCATGCTTTACTTATTGTTATTTCTCATTTCATTTATTGTTGTTGTTAATACATGTTGTTGATGACTCTATGCCTTATGTTTTATTCATGTTGTTTTCTCTTATGTCACTCACACCGTTATGGCTGACCCCTGTAGTTTTGGGAAATAGAGTTATCTCTAGCCTCATATTTTACAGGTGTGTGCTTATAGCTTGGGATTTAGATGCTTGTACTAGAATGTTAAAAGAGTTTATGTAAATTTGTAAAAGAATGTGTTGAAAAGAAAAGTTTGTAATTCAAGGTGTTTGGTATTCCGCTGTGTTTTGTAAATAATTGATATAATAAAAGTTGAAATAAAAATTATCTGTGTTTTTGGCTATATTTACTATTATAATTGAAGTTGATGCTGGGAATTGTGCCATATATTTCTGAGATATCATATTGGAAATTCAGGGCGCTACAGTTTTTGTGTAGAAACTATAATAGTTCTTGTTCTTTATATTGTTGAAGAAACTTGATTATGATGTTTGCGTTACATTTTGCTAAGCTATCGTTCAATTGTATTAAGTTCTTTAGTGGAACTAGATACTTTATGAAATTTGCTAGAATTCTTAGAGATGTGTATCTTGATTGTTGACTCTTAGTTTGGTGTGCACAAAATATATTTATAAATACTAATAAGTTTAAATTGAGTTGTTCAGATTTTCAGGATCAAATAATATCAGTAAGAGATCCAAGAGAAATTCAAGAACATTCAATGAAGGAAAGTAATAAAGAAAGATTGCAAAATCAAGCAAAAGAAGATATTCAAAAAGAGCACATGATTGATTAGTGTCCAAGAAAGCTATCAAGACCAGTTGCTATCATTCTATATTTGTGATATTTTATTTGTATTTAACTAATTGATGATTGATTAGTTTTTGGAAAAAAAATATAAAGTGGATTCATTATGGAACAGCGCGATAACGATTGACTGCACCTCATGTCGGTCGACCGCATCACAGTCGACTGCACTTCACAGTTACGTAAGAAGCAGTCGACCCTTCATCTCTCAACTTTACGTCAGAGAGATGAACGGTCGACTGCACCGAAAGTGCGGTCGACCGAACTTTACGCTGTTCACATTTTTGGAATGTATTGTTTCTATTTTTGATTGATACACTTCCCAGTCTATATATTTGGACGAACCCACTGTGTATTCTTCACCTATTACTTCTGAGAAAAATCTTCTGAACTAATTTTTCAACAATCAATCCGAGTGTGTGTGATAACTATTTGTATTCTTCAGTCAGGATCATTAAAGATCTTGAGCTTTTTCTTTTTCTTCCACTTCGGTGAGATTAACGGGACTTGTGTTAGAAGTCCTGTGGGTGTAATAGGTCTCTCGGCCTGAACCCGAGAATCACTGTACAAGGGTTTGAGTATAGTGGAACGCTTGTTACGGAGAATTGCTACAAGTAGGAGGTGTGGACGTAGACCTGGGGGCGAACCACGTTATATCATTGCGTCACTTGTGCTATCTGTGTTTGCTATTCTTATCTCTTTTTATTTACTCTGCACTTTACTTTAATTTTTTTAATTCCACACAATCACCCTATTCACCCCTCCCCCCCCAGGCTGAATTACAGTGGTATCAGAGCGAGGTGCTTATCAAAAGCTTAAAAGCTTAAGCAAAAGGTCCAATAGCCAAAATCCCTCCTCCCGAAAACTTGTACTCATCGGAGCCATTCGTCTCCAATGGGACAAGTCTCACACGCTCACCATTTTTTTTATGGAAAATGTTATGATGTTTAGAAAGTTCTTATGTCTCATTTTCTACAGATGCTTGGAGAAGAAGTATGGAATGTGTGCATTAATAAAACAGACATTCCAGTTAGCGACGGAAAGACAGCTTTCACAAAATCAGAGCTAGCGCTCAAGACGGCAAATTCCAAAGCTATGACGGCTCTCTATGCAGGGTTGAATAACGAAGAACTAATGCAATGCAAGCGAAATTGTAAGACAGCATATAAGATTTAGAATAACATGCTGAAGTGGCATGAGGGAACCGCCTCTGAGGTAAAAGCTAAAATAAATTTATATTTTTATAAGTTTGATGTGTTTCGTATGTTGCCAGGAGAAAATGTGGATAAAATACTTGTCCGCTTCGATATTATTGCCTACGAACTTGAGAGCTTAGGTAAGGGGTTGGATGATGACCGAAAGGTCAGAAAACTCATAAGCTGTCTCATGCCAGAATGGGATTAAAGGCTGCTGCAATGAGGGAGACCCTTAAAGAAAAGGGATTTGATTACTACACATTCTAAGGAAAGATGAAGACATACTAGATGGAGCTGATGGAAACCAAAAGATACAGACAAAACATTGGGATTGAACCAAAAACCGAAGAGAGAACCATCGCCCTAAAAGCAGAAAATATCAACCATCAAAAACTGATTCAAACCGTGAGGAGTCAGACGAAGACATCGCCCTATTGACTAAGCAGTATCGTAAGTATCTCAAACATAAAAAATATGGCAGGTACCAAGGAGAAAGAGAGAATGATAAGGATGACGTATGCTATAAGTGCAAGAAGCCTGAACACATCCATGCAAATTGCCATGTCTCACAGGACAGGAATAAGGACTACTACCGCTCAAACCCGGGTCTGAAAAAGAAGGCGTTGAAGGCAACATGGCTTGACTCAGATTCAAGTGAGGAAGAGCAAGGTTACAACGATGTCGACTTCATGGCTCTTGGGAATGGTGAGGTGCAATCACCATTCCACGAAGAGGTAATCGAAGAACCTACTTATGATGAGGTAGTAGACATGTGCAATGGATTAAAAGACTATGCAAAAGAAACTAAGTCGTAAACTAAGGCAATATAAACAAATTCCGAATGAAACACATGACTCTTGTATCGCTAGAAATCAAAAACTAAAAAATAAAAATGCTTTGCTCATGGAAAAATTCGAGTCGATTAGAAAAAACCATGATGTATTGCTAGAGGAAAATGAACTTTTAAAACAACAAATTCAAGAATCCTTAGCAAAACATGATGAACACTTAAAAGAAATTCATGAGAAACCTGTTTATATTGCTAAACTCACAGATGATTTAAAAGAATGCAAAAGAAAATTTGATGAAGAAGTGGAAGGTTGTAATGAAGATCTTGAACAAAATAGAATTCTTGATGCTACACTAGACACTTTTCGTTGGAACACAAAAGACGATGAGATGACTAGGAAAAGACTTTGTAAAAGAGTAATTGAGTTTGAAAAAATTGTTAATATTTATACTTATAGAAGTATGATTGGTAGTTTAGTTTATATTACTGCATCTCGTCCAGATATTATGTTTAGTGTTTATTTATATGCACGCTTTCAATCGTGTCCCAAAGAATCGCATTTGGTTGCCGTCAAGCGTATCATTCGATATCTCAAAGGCACACCAAATACTGGACTTTGCTACCCAAAAAATAGAAACCTTTCCCCTGTAAGATTCTCTGATGCAGATTATGCCGGTAGCTTAACAGACAGAAAAAGCACTAGCGGCACTTGTCACTTCTTGGGCAACTGTCTTGTCTCATAGGCATCCAAGAAGCAAAACTTTGTAACTCTCTCAACTGTCGAAGCTGAATATATCACCGTAAGATTCTGCTGTGCGCATGTATTATGGATGAAACACACTCTAGAGGACTACAAGGTTTTTTTTTATCACATTTCGATTAAATGCGATAACACTAGTACTATTCATATGACAAAGAATTCTGATCAACACAGTCGCACAAAACACATTGATATTCGGTATTGCTTTATTAAAGACCTTTTCCAAAAAGGTGATATTATTCTTGAATATGTTTCTATTGATTCGCAACTTGCTGATATTTTTACCAAACCTTTAGATGAAAAACAATTTTATTTTTTGAAAGGAGAATTGAATGTTATTGATATTTCAGCTTGAAAATGCGTTTTGGTCGACTAGACGGGCGACTGTACGCCTATGAGGGTGTACGGTCGACTCGGCGGTCGACTGGCTCACTCTCGGTCTTCATTTTGTTTTATACTCTATTTTCAAAATGTTGGCTTTCAGTATTTGCGGTCGACCGTGCGGTCAACCGGCTCACCCTCTGTCATTCGTTTTGTCTTTACAAGATGTGTGGTCGACTGTATGGTCGACCGGTTTGCTCTCGGGTTAATTTTTGACTTGTATGCTTTATTGGTGTTGCGGTCGACCGATTCTTTTTCTTGGTTGCTCGAACTCTCTATTTATCTTTTCTATACTATAGGTTTCTTGATATTCATTATTCACTTCTTCTTCTGTTTTATACCTCACATCTGTATTGGAAAATCTCAAATCTATGATACCATGAAGAGCTCTCCCTATATATCAAAGAGTTTCGCAATCAACGGTATCATGTAAGTAGAATTTCCACCGTTTTCAAAATTATTATATTCCTCAAAAATTATCTCATGTTTTTTTTGTTTCGCTTAATGAATGTTCTTCTCATTTACAAATTACTTTTGGGGGAGTATGTTCTCCACGTCGTCTCTTTTGCCCCCTATTGGTGTGTTCCAAAAAGGGGGAGAATATTTTTATGAATCTTATGAATGTTTTTTATACTGAAAGTAAATATTTTTTCTATCTTCTAAGGTGTATTGAATTAAGGGGGAGTATTTGTGTAACGCCCCGAATTCCAAATAATACCAAATTCGAGATTCCACAGGATCTTTACACTTCACTTCGTACAATTTTACAAGAAAATTAAAAAATTTCATCATACATCAAAGTTCTTTACAATTTTGTACACAGCGGAAAATAAAACGAATTACAACAATGAAATAAATATACAACTTGTATAACATTATCAATGAAATTTATCAACAGCATCATAACATCTTTTCTTCTTCATGAAAAGTCCAGTTCCTGCATAATAAGCTGTAGGCACGTTAGTCACTTACAACTGATGAAAATGTTATACTCGGCCATCCTTTCTATGTCGTACATATAACGATCTCAATACTTTAACAAACCACAATATTTGAATGCAAAATAATGTGTTAAATGTGACTACACTAAACATGTAAGTGTATGCGATGCCTTAATACCTAATGCAGATATTTTATACTATGATGACACTAATGCATACTTGTTCGGATTCTATGCATCCCATACTACATAGGTCCAAGGACAAGCACCTACGTACTTCACAATAAAGGGTTCGATCCCTTGCCATGAAAACTACCCAGTAATAAAGCAAGATTTAGATCATTCCACGAATACGGATCCCAGTCCCGGAATCCTCCGCCCGACTGTTATAACAGACTCCTCATCGTGCAAATCATCCCGCAAGTGCCCCTCTAGCCCCGGTTTACGTATATCCATTGGAGTACAGCAAACTATCCGTCCGACTACGCATAGGCATGGATTTAAAATAAAAGCTTGTCTCCCACGAAGTAACCACAGTCCCGGAATCCTCCGACCGACTGGGTCTATAGTCCCGGAATCCTCCGCCCGACTATATAGAGTGTCCCACTTACGTTTGCCCAGGTTTACTACATCTTAACTTATGGGCCTAGTTCTTAAGTTCAGGACATGAATAATTTATTATACCTAGAGTTAGTTTTACCCCCTACCGGATTTAATCATAAAAAATACGAGATAGATCCATGGCCTAATCTCAAAAGTATATCTCAAATCTTTTTAATTTCAACAGTGTCGGTACCCGAGGTCTTACTAACTCTAAATCACAACTTTTCTTGTACAAGAAACCATGGGTATCCATACCCTTCCATAATCATGTCTGAAACTCAAATATGTTCATATCTCCAACTTATCCATAATTAATCAATGTCTTACTTTAGCACTTAATCATGATTCACTTACACTTCAGAAATAGAACAACAATTTCTTTCATGAACAATAGATTCGTCACTTGAACTCTTTTTAGTAATTTAAGCAATTCTCAATTCACATCGAGTATTTCTTACTCATCATAAATGTTTGTTTACAACAAGAGAATTTCATAACTTGTCACATATTTTTCTTTTCAAAAATGAGAGTCATTTACTCAAATAATAATTTTGGAATCAAAACTCATTTACTATTTCAATTCTTCTTTTCACTTTCTCAAAATATACAAGAATAATTTTTAAACTATTTCTAATCATTTCTATGTGATTTCATATGAAAAATAGAATTTTATTCCAAACTTTCTTCACATCAGAAAATCCCAAAATGTATTTAAAAACTCCAAAAATCGAAAGGTAGTCTGCGGTTTCGAACCCAGGATCTGCCAACACATACAGCAGCGCCCAAAGCCCTACACACTAGCCGCCAAGTCCATTTGGACTTTGTGTCATAAATCGCAACAAAAACCCCTTATATTCAGGCTCGGGTTCCAAAAATAATTAAGTTAAAAAGAACAAAATGTGTCCATCAAGTTTTGAACCCAAGATCTCTTACAAGTACAGTAGTACTCTGTGGTGCACTGGCTAACCAGTAAGTCCAAGTGCGATTATTGATTAGGAGTCATATTAATATACTTTTGTTCATACTGTTCTGAAAATGGTTCTTTTTTGCAAAACTTGTTTATCCAATGATCCAATCTTTAGGATATTGAAATAAACTTTTCTTTTGACTGAGATGAATTTTAAAACAACAACCAAACTAATTTAAAATTCATTTTAAATATATTTCTATTTTTAAATAATTCCTTTTCTCATTTTACGTATAGATTTGTATTTTTCTCAAAACTTGGATTTAAGAATTGTATCCATTAAAACTAGTTTATGGTCTCAATTATACTAATTAAAATTTTGTAATAAAACCAAACATGCCTCTTAATCATCCATGAAATCTCAAAGAAAATTCTTTTATGCAAAATTTATATTTTCAATATAACATGGCAATATACATAAGTCAACACATTTCATGGCAATAACTAAATTTGTTTTTCTTTCTTTCTTCTTTCTTAATCATCATGACTCTAAGGCATATATTGAATATAACATTCTTCAACAAATTTTCATACAAATTATACATTTAACATGTACAAATTTACAAGCATACTAACATGATTCATAGTATTAATTCTTTTGTCAAAATTCTTCTTTCGAATTAACATGGTAGCAAATATCTATTTAATCTCAACAAGATTACTTCCATTCATGGCATATTATACTAGCATGGATTTTATCTACATATTTCTCATCAAATTTAATTTATACTACTCATTTATAATTTTTAGCATGCATTCTCGACATTAGAAAGTAAGAAATCACCCACCTCTTATGGAGAGTTTCAACTAAGAATGAAGATACCGCTTCTAGCTCTTAGCTCTAACTAGCACCTCCTTGTCCTTCTTCTCCTAGCAAAAGCTCTCCAAAGCACAAAGGTATTCTCTTTCTCTCTTTCTTTTCCTCTCTTTATTTTTGTTTAGTTTATGTGTGACAAGAGAAGAAAATGAGGGGTGTATTTATAGGTCAATGTGAGGGTTCAAATTGCATAATTCTCCACCTAATAAATTACTCCACTTAATTTCCAACTCTTCATAATCCTAACTCCTATAACTCCCAACTCTTCATGATCCTAACTCTTCAAAACCCAAACCCCCACCTCTCCATGATAAAAAACCGGCCAACCCCCCCTTTTGTCTCTTCATTTACCATGTGCACGTGTTAGGCACTAGTGCACACACATACACAATAATTAATACAATTTCTATAGTTCCAAAATGTGTTTTAAAGTTGTTACATGTCATGTGTGATTCCATGCACAACTTAAAATAAGATTTTATTAATGGGCTTGTCCCATGGACTTTCTTTTTAATCAATTTAACTCATTATTCTAGTGGGCTCTCTTTTTAATTAATATAATGGGCTAGAATCTAACTTTAGGTCCATGGGTTTAATAAAAATGCTAAATGAGATTATGCATGCTAAAATAGTAAATGAGAGTGTTGCCGCTGAATCTGGTGTGGGAGCAAACAGATAGTATTTGTGGATTCTTGGAAAACTTTGAATAGCAAACCTGTTACCTGTTCCACCGAAGTTTGACCGTTGACTCCCGCCGTTCACCTGCAAAAAGTGCGAGACACCGGGGTTGATCCCGGCGACGCACCCTCCGACGCTGAAGTCAGTAACCAGAAGTGATAATGAAAGAGCGTAAAACTGACAAAAGATTGATTACCTCTTAATGGAGATGGATGGGTGGTATTTATAGGCGCCGCTGGGATCAGATTAGGAATGTAATCCCTATGGTTAGATAAGGAATGTAATCTCTAATCCCTAGTGAAAGGATAAATATGAATCAGGGCCGTCGATTAGGATTAATCAGAAACCCTAATTCTATCCTTTCTGGACCGGGTTTGCTGTGGGTTGAAACCTGCACCTAGTTGAGATGGATCCGTTCGCGGGTTAGAAGGTTTTTTAGGGAAAAGACCCAGGGCCCACTTCAGACCCATGGGTAGGTGAAATTACCATTTTACCCCCAGGCTTTAAGATTCGTTCCTGATTTGGACGGTTCCGATTTAACCCTATTTTTAGCCATATCACGAGCCCCCCACTCCCGAAGACTGAGCTTGATCAGCCTTTGAGGAGTAGTTTTACTATTTTAATGGCTGGCGGAGTTGTATCGGAGTCCAAATGAATGGTTTCGAATCTTTGCAGGAGGCAGTATGGTGACTTTCTAAGTTAATTGCGCGCTCTAAGTTGTTCTTGAGCTCTTCTGGTCACTCGGTGATTTTTATTTATTTTTTTGGAATATTTACTTAATTTTGCGAAGTGTCGATTCGTCGTTCGGGGGCTTAATAAATGATCCTAGGCCATAATTTCTTAGTCGGGGGTTCAAAAATATTTCCCTGACTTTATAATTATTTTCCAGGATTTTTAATTAATTTTCCCAAATTTTTAACCATTTTTTTTGCAATTTTTAAATAAATAAAACAATTTTAATAAATAAAATGCCGAATTATGGCATGGCGCGATCTGGACCGTTGATCGTGAGCGAGCGCGAATTTCTGAGAGATCGGATGGACCAAGTTGCTCGGCAGTAATTTCCTCGCTTTTGTGGGTCGGATGGACACTTGCTCGAAATCCGAGCGAAGTGGCTCGGTTCTTCCCTTGCGCAAGTGGCTCGGATCGCTAGTCACTCGGCTTGAAATTCCGAGCGACGTGGAACGATCTGAGCCGTTGGTTGGATCTTGGCTCGAATCTTGAGGCAGTCACAATTCCCAAGAAAATACTATCTTGTCGTTTAATGGACGTGGTGCAATCTGGGCCGTCCATCATTTCAGGCATGAATTTCGTAATGATCCAACGGTCGAAGACGCTCGGCAGCGTTTCTCTTCACTTTCGAGGGTCGGATTGGCACTTGCTCGGAATCCGAGCGATATGGCTCGGTTTTACCCTCGCACAAGTGGCTCGGATCGCTAGTCCCTCAGTTTAGAATTCCGAGCGACGTGGAGCGATCTGATCCGTTGGATCTTGGCGCGAATCTCGAGGCGACACAATTCCCAAGAAAATACTATCTTGTCATTTAGTGATGCTAGCAAGATCGGAGCCGTCTGATCGAAATTTTGTGCGAATCTTGAGGAGAAAGTTGTTTTTCTCCATTTCGTAGCTCGGATTGGCAGTTGCTCGGAATCCGAGCGATATGGCTCGGTTTTACCCTCGCGCAAGTGGCTCGGATCGCTAGTCCCTCAATTTAGAATTCCGAGTGACGTGGAGCGATCTGAGCCGTTGGATCTTGGCACGAATCTCGAGGCATCTCAATTCCCATGAAAAAACTATCTTGTCGTTTAATGACACTGGCAAGATCGGAGCCGTCTGATCAAAATTTTGCGCGAATCTTGAGGTGAAAGTTGTTTTTCTCCATTTCGTAGCTCGGATTGGCACTTGCTCGGAATCCGAGCGATATGGCTCGGTTCGCCAGTCGCTCGGGTGTTGGATCCGAGGGACGTGGGGCGATCGTAGCCGTTGGATGATGGCACAGATCTCGATGCTGGCTCAGTTTCCAAGAAAACACTATCTTGTCGTTTAGTGCCGCTGGCAAGATCTGAGCCGTCTAATCGAAATTTTGCGTGAATCTTGAGGAGAAAGTTGTTTTTCTCCATTTCGTAACTCGGATTGGCACTTGCTCGGAATCCGAGCGATATGGCTCGGATCGCCTGTTGCTCGGGTGTTGGATCCGAGGGACGTGAGGCGATCGTAGCCGTTGGATCTGAAGCGCCGAGTTACTTTACTTGGGTTGAAACATCGCTCCCTTTGCCAACAGTTGCGGTTCTTCATTACATAGTCGTTTGGGCTTTCATAACGGTTCAAAAAAGGCCCAAGAGTCGCGTCCTTACGTTATGAAGCCCAAGAGACGTCTTTTTCACTATAAGTTTTCACCCCCTCAACACTTCACCTCATTTCTCACTTTCACTTTCTCACTCTTGGTTTTTACTTCTTTAGCGGAGTTTTTAGCTCTCGAGCGGCGCTGCTAGCTGTCGCGGCAAGGCGTTTGAAGCTCCGGTGATCTTTTCAGGCCGCACTAGTCACTTCAAGGTCAGTCCCTCTCCCCATCTTTGTAGAATGGTTAAGATTTCTTCCGCGGATGAGACCCCCTCCTCGGACCTAGGCATCAGCCGAGCGGTCAGGCCAAGCAAGGATAAGGGGAAGGAGGTAGTGGAGCCGACCAAAGAGACTACGGTCCGGCCGAGTACGGATGTGGAGGTTGCCAAGCCTCTCCAAGAGGTGTTGGTCCGAGCCAGCAAGGGCAAGGGGGTGGAAACGTAATTGAGCATCCGAAGGCTGCAGGGGAGTTGGGTCGGCAGCCGATCGTTCTATCGAGCGTTGGCGGTGTGCGGAGCTACTCCGGAGAACTGCTGGAGAAAGTGACGCAGGGCACCGCTAAGTCGATCGAGGAGAACGAGCCGAGGGAAATGTCCGAGGTGGATAAGATCTCTTCGGTGCTGACCGAGGCGGATTTACATCGGATCCAGAGCGGGTTCCAAATCCCTACGGAGTACGGACTTCTGCTCCCTGGGCCCGGCTTTCGAGCGTGCACCTCATCCTCGACCGACGTTTGTGTTTTTCCCGCCGACTCACTGAATGCCAAACTTCGTCTGCCGCTGCACCTTTTGTGGTCGAGGTGCTGCAGTGGTACGGCTTGTGTCCGGCTCAGTTAATGCCGAACACGTGGTGGCATGTGATGGCGTTCGTTCTTCAATGCCGGGAGGTCGGCGCTGAGCCGAACATGTTCATCCTTCGGAGTCTCTACCGACCTTGCCAACCCAGCAAGAATGAACAAAGGTACTACCTCTCACCGAGGAAGGGCGTGAAGCTGATCGAGAACCCAGACTCGATCAAGCATTGGATGGAAAAGTACTTCCTCGTCCGCACTCCCGAGCCGTGGGCGATACCGACGGTGTGGTCAAGGGACGGTCTTCCGAAGCGGGCGAAGAAAGAGCCCGTGCTTAGCAATGAGGAGGTGGAGGTCGTGGAGAAGTTGCTCGGCCTTTCGACCCTCAGTTGGAAGGACATCACGGAGGAGGCATTATTCCGAGGGGATCTCAATCCGATCAACCCTAGTATGACTCTTCTTTTGTTGTTTTGTCTTTGAAGTTTTGGAAAATCTTTCTAACTTTTTTCACTCGGCTTGCGCAGAATCCTCCGGCATGGACTACAAAGGTTTGATGGCGAAGGCTCGAGAGGCTAAGGAGAAGGAGGCAAGGAAGAGAAGTAGGACCATGTCCGGACCTCAAGGCGGCCGAGCGCCCAAGATACTCTCGGTTTCTCCGACCTCCGAGCGTCAAGTTGTCGAGCTGGTCGAGCCCGATCAGGGCCTTGTCACGCCGAACGTCCCTCCTACCTCGGATGCGCCGACCCCCACGGCGCGAGCGGACGCTCCAGGGTCTTCGGGCGGAGCATTCAACATCAGCGCATTGCTGGCTTTCGACGTCCCGCCGCTTACTGCCAAGGTGGAGCAGATCCTGACCGAGGAGCACAAGTGCATCTTCGTCCCCGACTGGCGTGTGATGAAGGTCGACGGGTTCTTGGGGGATGGCAACATTTGTATGCAGGCGGTTAAGCACTTGCCGACCCCCAAAGACCGAGCGGCGTTGAAGGCGGGTGAAGTTAGGGACGCCGCGATGCAGATCGCTCGGAACACTATGTCGGTAAGTGGTAGATCACTTTCTTGAGAATTTTTCTAAGTTTTTGCGCTCGTTCTTGACTGTTGCTTGTGTTGGTTGTAGACCCTCTGCTACTTCAACTATCTGCTCGAGGAATTTGCGAGCAAGGAGAAGGAGATGACCGTTCAGAACGACCGGGAACGGTTGGAGCGGTCTAGAGCGGTGAAGGAGCTGGAGGCCAAGCAATTGCGCTCTACTTCACTCGAGGCCGAGGTCGCCGACCTAAAGGCTCAGTCGCCGAGGCGCTGAGGAGCTCGGCTGCCGAGGCCTCCAAGGTCGAGACCATTGAGAAGGAGAGGGCTCGGCTCGAAGGGGAGCTGTCAGAGGCTCGGAAGGCGACGGAGGAAGCCCTAAACGAGCAAATGTCGAAGGTGGCGGCCGCAGAGAAGGCAGTTCGGGACGAGGCTGAGGCTTACATGTTGACGAACATGGAGGAGGCGTATGGCCGAGCCCTGAAGCATATCGTTGCTCGGAACCCCGGTTCGACGTCTCGTCCTACTACTTCTACGACTCCATGGAAGGTGAGGAAGAGCTGCCCTTGGCCGCGTTCGCTCCGAGGCCGGAGGGCGAGAACTCCGAAGGCGAAGGGGTTGCCGAAGGCATGATTGTAACCGTGCCGACCGATGACGAGGTCGACCCCTGACTTCGTCGTCTCTTCTTTTTTCGTTCTTCTTCTTCTTTTTTGTAATGCCTAACTGCGGACTGGCCACCGTTTTTTGTAAACTTTTGACTTTTAATGAAAACTGGTGTTTTGGCTGAAGATTACGAAATTTTCGCAAATTTATTCAACTCTTTTTGCTCGGGTTGCGTCTTTAAGTGTCGATGACTTATCTTGATATTTCTCCGCTTTGCAGGTTGAGTTGGGTCCAATTACTGAGGTCTCCTATCTTCGCGCTGAGTTGGAGAAAACGAAGAATGCTCTTTTTAGTAGTCGAGATAAAGCATTTTATGACTTCTTGAAATTGGAGGACATCAAAGCAACCGCGAGAGGGTATTTTCGCGAGTTGAGGCAACTGCGGAAACAATCTCGAGCGACTCCTCTCGAAGGCGAGGTAGAGTTGATCCGTAAGGGGCTTTTTAATGTCGAACAAAGAAACAGTGAACTGCTGGCGGAGATTCGTCAATTGGAAGTGACGGTGAAAGAACACTCAGCCGAAGAAGAGGAGTTAGCTTCGAAGGTGGGAATGTTGATGTCCGAGCATGATGAGTTGTTGGCAAGAATTGACAAACTGAGGAGGATCACGATCGACCGAGGTATCGAAGTGACTCATCTTCGTCGTGTTGTGGCCGATCGCACAAACGTCTCAGGCTCATCCAAACTTCCCCATTTCAAAGCATCGGCGGAAGACGATATTTTGAGAGATAGGATCGTCGAGCTAGAGGAGGAGATTGCAATGCTAAAACCTCAGCCTGTGAGGGCCAATGTTCGCAGTACGTCGTGTACTCATGAAGAAAGCCAAAGAGGAATCTCGTTCTATGAACTTGCAACTCGTTCGCTCATCGTTAGGTGGAGCTCGGGTGACGCTCAGAGTGGTGTAGCCGTTTCGTCTAGTGGCGCCTCGGTTGGGGCCACTACTAGAATTAGCGGCGAAGGGGGGTCTCGCTTCGCTGGTTTAGAGTCGAGCTCAGAGGGAAGGCGACACCGCCCTCGCTTGTCTCTGAACCGAAGCGTTCCCCTACCAAATAAGCATTAAATAAGTTGTATTATGCCCTTCAAGTTATTGTAAAAATTTGTTGTAGTGTCAGCCTTGTCCGGGCTCTTAATAAAAAGGTTTGTTTTGCTTCTGTTGTTTGAATGTTGCGTTGGCTGGTATTAGCTTAAGTATAACTCTTCCAACTTTTGAAAACTACTTAAAATCAGAAGCAAACTCCTTTCTTATGGGCGACCCACTTCTGGCTTGCTTGATAGAGCTCGAGAGGTGGAGTCGAGCCAAGCGTTGGGCTTTGAACTCGTCGCTAGAGTTTGTTCAACGGTTGTGGGAGCAATTCTGAATGGCGAACTACTCCTAGCTTGCTTGAGAGCGAGCTTGTGGAGTGGTTCGAACCAAGTGTTGGACTCCGAACTCGTTGTTAGAGTTTGTTCAACGGTTGTGGGAGCAATTCCGAATGGTGACCCAATCCTAGCTCGCTTAAGAGCGAGCTTGCGGAGCAGAATCAAACCAAGTGTTGGACTCCGAACTCGTCGTTAGAGTTTGTTCAACGGTTGTGGGAGCAATTCCGAATAGCAACCCACTCCTAGTTCGCTTAAGAGCGAGCTTGCGGAGCAGAATCAAACCAAGTTTTGGACTCCGAACTCGTCGTTAGGGTTTGTTCAACGGTTGTGGGAGCAATTCCGAATGGTGACCCACTCCTAGCTCGCTTAAGAGCGAGCTTGCGGAGCAGAATCGAACCAAGTGTTGGACTCCGAAATCGTCGTTAGAGTTTGTTCAACAGTTGTGGGAGCAATTCCGAATGGTGACCCACTCCTAGCTCGCTTAAGAGCGAGCTTACGGAGCAGAATCGAACCAAGTGTTGGACTCCGAACTCGTCGTTAGAATTTGTTCAACGGTTGTGGGAGAAATTCCGAATGGTGACCCACTCCTAGCTCGCTTAAGAGCGAGCCTGCGGAGCAGAATCGAACCAAGTGTTGGACTCTGAACTCGTTGTTAGAGTGAAGAGTAGAGGTAGAGAGATGCAAGTAATTTAACAAGTAACATGAAAAAAACTTTCTTTATTAATGACTAACAGTTGGCTGCTTCTAAAGTTGCGAGCCGTTATTACAAGAGAGAAATAAAGGGAAAAGTACAAGTAAAAGGAGAGGAACGGTTCGACATCCCAGAATACTTAGGGAGGCGTTAGTGCTCTCTCTTGGTATTTCAAAAGATGGTCGGCATTCCAAGTCCTAAGGATCTCTCTGCCTTCGAGGTCTTCTAATCTGTATGTCCCGATCCGAACTACTTTGATGATCTTATAGGGTCCCTCCCAATTTGGAGCTAGTTTGCTCTTCTAACCAGGAAAAGAGATGGCTAATTTTCTGAGGACCAAGTCCCCTTCTTTGAGGTCGGTAGGCCGGACTCTCTTATTGGATGCCAACTCGATCCTTCTTTGGTAGCTTTGTTGATGAATGGCAGCTCTTTCTCGGATCTTATCAATCAGGTCTAGATTTGCTCGGAGCTCTCTGGCATTTTGTTCTTCTTCATAAGCCATTAGACGAGGAGAGGGTATACCGACTTCTAGGGGGATCATAGCCTCAGACCCATAGGTGAGATTGAATGGAGACTCTCCTGTGGGGGTCCGCTTTGTGGTGCGGTAGTTCCACAGCACGTTGGGGAGCTGATCGACCCATAAGCCTTTAGAGCACTTATCCAACCTCTTCATAATACCGGAAAGGATCTGTCGGTTAGCATTCTCAACTTGGCCATTCGACTGTGGATGGGAGACGAAGGAGAAACGCTGTTGGATGGCGAGGTCTTCACATAGGGCTCAGAAGGCAGCTCCGGTGAACTGGGTTCCGTTGTCTGTAATGAGGACCCGAGGGACTCCAAATCGGCAAATTACATTCTTCCAGAAGAACTGAAGTACTTTGTTCTCGGTGAATGTGGCCAAGGGCTCGGCCTCTATCCACTTCGAGAAGTAGTTGATTGCCACGACTAAGAATTTGAACTGGCCGGGAGCTGGTGAGAATGGCCCTAGTAAATCCATCTCCCACATTGCGAAAGGGATAGGACTTGATAGGGAAGTGAGCGGAGCTTGTGGGAGGCGACGGATATTGGAGTACTTCTGGCAGGAACCGCATTGCCGAACGTGTAGCTCGGCATCTTGGAGGAGAGTGGGCCAGAAATATTCGTAGTTCAATACTTTGCGGGCTAGGGATCTGGATCCTGAATGTGCCCCGCCGATGCCTTCGTGAAATTCTTGCAGGGTGTATTCGGCTTGCTCTGGAGAGAGGCATCTCAAATAAGGCCTGCCGTCTACTTGTGTGAAGGAGCGCTTGAAAAAGATGCCCTCGATAAGTATGTATCGCTCTGCTCGGGTTCTTACTCGGCGAGCTTCCTTAGGATCTTCGGGGAGGATCCCATCTCTGAGGAAGTCAACGAGGGGTTTCATCTAATTTTCTTGAAGCAGGACAGGTAGGGACTCCATAGGATCGGAAGTTTCGTCTTCTATACTTGGCTTCAGGAGCACCTCAATCAAGACGGTCTGCTCGAGACCTTGGAGGGAGGAGGAGGCTAGCTTGGAGAGAGCATCGGCCTGGGAATTCTCTTCTCGGGGGATTCGCTGGATGAGAGCTTCTTCAAATTGAGCCATGAGATTCCTGACCTTGGCTAAGTACTTAACCATTCGGTCATCTCGAGCTTCATATTCGCCTAGGACCTGATTTACGACTAGCTGAGAATCGCTAAAGATCCGGAGGCATTGTGCCCCTGCATTGCGAGCCATTCCAAGACCGGCTATGAATGCCTCGTATTCTGCTTCATTGTTTGAGGCCTTGAAGTTGATGCGGAGGGAGTATTGGAGGATGAAGTCATATGGGCCTGCCAGAATGACCCCAGCTCCGCTTCCCTCGTTACAAGTGGACCCATCCACATAAACTGACCAGACAGATGGTCCCTTCATTGCTTGGTTGAACTCAGGGATGGTACTTTCAACTATGAACTCTGCTAGGACCTGTGCCTTGATCGCGGTCCGAGGCTGATATGTTATATCATGCTAGCTCAGCTCGATAGACCACTTCATAAGGCGACCGGAGGTTTCTGGCTTGTGGAGAACCTGCTTCAGCGGTTCGTCGGTAAGAACGACCACCGAAAGGGACTGAAAATACGGGCGAAGCTTTCTTGCGGCCATTACTAGGGCATATGCCATCTTCTCTATCCTGGGGTAGCGGAGCTCGACATCCCGAAGTAACTTGCTCACGTAATAGATGGGCTTTTGGGTCTTACCATCTTCCCTTACGAGAACGGCGCTAAGGGTCTGCTCGGAGGCGGCCAGGTAGAGGTAGAGGGGTTCACCAGGAATTGGTTTGCTGAGGAGAGGAGGATTGACGAGGTAAGCCTTGAGTTGGTCGAACGACTCCTTTTGTTGTTGACCCCATTTGAAACCTTTAGCCCCCCTGAGGGCCTTGAAGAAAGGGAGGCATTTCTCCCCGGACTTCGAGAGGAAACGCCATATAGCGGCTAGGCGGCCTGTTAGCCTCTGAACTTCCTTAACGTTCTTGGGAGGGGCCATGTCTAATATGGCCTTGATTTTCTCAGGATTAGCTTCGATTCCTCGTTGGCTAACCATGAAGCCGAGGAACTTTCCTGACGAGACTCCGAACGCACACTTGTTCGGGTTGAGCTTCATGTTGTGCTTTCTCAGTACATCGAATGCCTCCTGCAGGTCGACCACATGATCGGCCCTGTGGATGCTCTTCACAAGCATATCGTCGACATACACCTCCATATTCCGGCCGATTTGAGCTTGGAAAACCTTGTTGACGAGGCATTGATATGTGGCGCCTGCGTTCTTCAAACCGAAGGGTATAATACTGTAGCAGTAGAGGCCCTGGTCGGTCACAAATGAGTTCTTCGGGATATCTGGGGGGAACATCCGGATCTGATTGTAGCCTGAGAAGGCATCCATGAAGCCGAGGAGTTCATGACCCGAAGTGGCGTTAATCAAAGTGTCAATACTTGGAAGAGGGAAGGGGTCCTTGGGGCATGCCTTGTTGAGATCGGTAAAATCGATACAAATCCTCCAGGTCCCATTGGACTTCTTCACCATTACTACATTCTGTAATACCCTGATTTTTCAATTAATGAAAAATTATTTATTTTGCACGTATTGTGCACGTGCAATACTTTTTGGACTATTTTATCATGATGTGTATGTTTAAATATAATTTTCTCAAATTATTTTAGTACAAAAGCCTTCTTTAAAAGCCTTATTTGATTTAGCTAAAAAGCCTTTTCTTAAAAAGCCCAAAAGCATTTTATTTTTATTTATTTTTATAAATTATTTTGGCCCAAAAAGAAAGCCCATGAATTAATTTTAATTAAACTTGTCATGTAGAAGACTTTTTTAAACAAAATTATTTTTATACAATTTTAGAATGTACAAATTTGGCCTAGTTGCATGCACGTGCACTACACGTACACGTGCAATGCACACTCACTATGTGAGGCCGGTAGCATTCTTTTTGGAGGGAAAGTTGAATTTTTGGTGTGGAGAACATGGGGGTAGTTTCAAGGAGGTGGGTAGTTTTCCTAACTCCTACTTGAATCTAAGCCTTTCATTTTGCAACCACCAAGATGATCTTAGCCCTCCATTCCCCTCATTTTTTAGTATAAATACCCCCCTTCTCATGGCTAATTTTTCATATGCAAAGTGTAATTTCTAAAGCTATAGTAATATATTGTGAGTTATAAAGGATAAGAGAGTGTGTGGTTCTTTGGTTGCTTGGAGCTTTCGGCCAAGGAGGAGAAGCATTCGGCTAGGGTAGCTTTCGGCTAAGGAGGGAAGCATTCGGCTAGGGCTTGGGAGCTTGGAAGTGGTGCACTCTTTTGGCTAGGAGGAGGTGTTCTCATCTACTAGGACTTATTGCTTTTGTGTTCTCTCCAATTGAGGTGGGTAAAACAATTCATGTTTCTAATATAGGGTTTATGCTAGTATATTGATAACACTATACATGGAAAATACTAATAAGAGATCACTCTAATTAAAAAGTTAGTATGTGAATGGCTTAGAATGATGTGATTAATTGTGTATGTGAATTGCTTGCATGAAATTATACCATATGAAGCACTTTCTATGATTATTTAGTTTAATTGAATAATGATGCAATGTGATTAGCATGATGTGTTAAAATCTTTATTAATTACTTGCAAATTGTGTGGTTGAAACATGACAATTGATAAAGATATTAACACTATGGAATTTGAATAGAAAAGTGTATTGAAGGCTTTGAATTCATGTGTAGAAGTGGCATAAATGAACCAAAGAATTGCTTGTTGTCATCAATTTAGAAATATACCAAACTTAGTAATTGTTGAGTTTCACCTATTCATGTGCTATATGAATTCTTTGGCTAGTATGAGTATGGGAAAATCCAAAGTTGTATTGTGTTGTGAATGTAGATTAATAACCAGTAAATTATCATCGAAAAATTTGGGGATAAAAGATCAATCGATTCTTTTCAATGTCGAAAATAAAAGATTTGCTAGTTTTAATTAAAATAATTAATTTGGGTGGAGAAAATATGTTTTTAGTACAAAAATTTATTTTACGCTTGCTGTTTTGAAGATTAAATTAAGATGATTAAATCTGGAATTTTTCAGTGGTTTATATAAAGGCAATATGAGTCGAATTGTTTTGAACATCGAGTTAATTTCTACAAACAGTGTGAATATGAGTCTAATGGGTTTTAACCCATACTGTGACAACCTGAGCCAGTGGCTCAGGCGGTCGGTGGCTCTGTTCGGTTTCCCTGAGCGGTGTGGTTCGAAACCCGGCCTCACCATCTTTTTAATGGACTGTGTATAAATATATATATGAACAGCGAATGACAGTACTTATACTTAACGCGCCCTCTTCTAATCGCTAGCACCGATTGGCCTATCGGCGGGTGCTCTGGCCTTCTTCTCTACCGTGCTGGGTTCGAATCCTTCCCCTAGCACTTAGGGAAAAATATTTATTTTTAGGAGTTTTTGATGTCCAAAAAATGTGAGAAAAATATGGTAATTTTCATAAAAATACAAGGAATTTTATGGGATTGGTTTGGGGATTATTTGAAGAAAATATAATATAGTTTGTGAACAAATGGTATAGTAAAGCTATGGTTCTAAAATACATACTTATGGAAATTTTCTCTTTATAAAGATATATTGAAATGAATTTATTAGAAAGTATTTGACACAAAAGAGTTTGTGGTGTGACATGTTATTATAAATTTTTCCTTGAAGATATTGTGTAAAATGTGAAGTATGAGTGTATGATTATAAGTGCATGAGTCCATTGTATGACGATGGAATTTAGAAACTTTGTTGATGAAATTGTTGGACTTGAATATGAATTTTGAGTTATAAGTATTCACTATGGACTTGTGAACAAAGAGAAATCATGAATAAGAAAGAATATGAAATTGTGACATGAAAGTGGTTATGACTTAAAGATTGTGAAATGAAATTTGAAATAGAGTAGCTAAGTCTCCCCGGCATTGAGAAAGATGAATTGAATTGAAATTAGACCAAGGTTGGTCATGTTGAAATGAATAAATAAGTCCGGATGATGGAGAGGCTAACTCTAAGTGATTATTTTGTTCATGATTTTTATATAAAACTAAGGACTAGTACATAGTGGAGATGTGATGAAAGTAGAAGAAAAATACGAGTATGAGGGCCAACGGATAGCAGTGTGAGAGCGATTCACGGGTTGCCTGCTTGATGCGTCAAGACAGTGCGTGGGCGCTACTCCGGAATTATCGTCCCGGTGGCGACGCTCGTGGGATGTTCGAGTGGCTATGGGTGGTGCCATTGTTCCATGGCGGAGGCTGAATTGTCCATAGGTTGCCTGCTCGATGCGTCGTGACAGTGCGTGGGATTCCCCTCCAGGCTGCCTGGACATGGGCTCATAGATCATAGGACATCTAAGACACTACCGTAGTTACAGTAGTAGTTTAAGACATAACGGGGGATTGAACCCTAACAAGATGAAGAATGAATAAGGGCTTGCCCTCGGACCTATGTAGTATGGGATGCATAGAATCCGAACAAGTGCGCATTAGTGTCATGTAACATAATTAACTGCATTAAGGACTAAGCGCACAATCACAACACGACATCAATAGGGTAGTCCCTTTAGTTGGAATGTGACAAGCTTGTGTTTGCTAAATATGAATTGTTAAGTTATACTATTTCCGGCAAGCGAGGACGGCCGTGTATAATGATCGTCGGTTGAATAAACTGACGTACCCACAGTCTAACATGCAGGTAACTGTCATGCTAAAGATTAAAGAAGATTTGGATGCTTAAAGATTTTATCAAGCTGTTGTACTTGTATTTAATTGTTGTATTTTACTTCCGCTGTGCAAAAGAAAGATGTAATTATGATGTAAACTCTGATGTATGATGAAAAGTTTTTATTTCCCTGTAAAAGTGTACTAAGAAAGTGAAAAGATCCTGTAGAACATCTCGAATTCAGTGTATTTGGGATTCGGGGCGTTACAGAGTGGTATCAGAGCCACGCTTTCTACACTTTCACACTTGTACAAATTTATAGGGAACGACACCCTAGAAGTGGACATTAGAGTGTGTGTTTGAATCTAGAGATTTAAATGTAAGTGACTTACATTTGTGTTGCTCTAAGATTTATGCTTTCTCCTCTCTATTTCTAAGATGGCTGATCACTTCGACCCTGCTGGAGGCGACGACTGGCACATCATTGAGGAAGAGTACCATCCTGGACAGGCAGATTCCGAGGACGAGTACTACCCTGGACAAGCTGATTCTGATGATGAGGAGTACCCTGAATCCCGAGAGATCACCCCACCTCCGGATTCATCTGATGATTCTTCCTCCGACGAAGAGGAAGTACCAGTTCCCAGTGGTCTTGTGACTTCTCTTCAGAGGCAAGTGGAAACCCTGAAGGAGAGAGTTGGATTGTTGGAGGCTCAGCTGGAGAAGCGGAAGGCTGACTATTCTGTTCTTAGCCATCGGATTTGGGAACTTGAGAAGAAAAAGAACCTAACTGATGTGCTGAAGGATGAGGTTGATGAACTGCGGGAAGAACTTCGAGCAGCGAAGAGGACCCGTAGGAGTTAGAGTGTTGTAGCTTCTGTTTCTTTCATTCTGATGTTTAGAGATGTTTTTAAATTCGAATGTATAAACTATGGAATTCAATGAAATGGAAATATTGACTTGAAAATTCATGTCTCATACTTCGAATTTGATGGACCTTTTACATCGGAATATGGAATGAAAGCTGTCGTATTGTTTGATACTAGATCCTCTCATACTTTTGTGTCTCCAAAGTTTGCTAAAGTGTTGGGAGTGGAACCGAAGATTTTTCCAGGCAAGATCTTATCAGTAGCTACTCCATCAGGGGAAACTTTAACCACTGATCGGTATTATGCTGATTGCGAGATTGTGATTGGGGATAGAATCTTTGGCATTGATCTGGTCGAACTGACTATCTTGGGAGTCGATGTTATCATTGGCATTGATTGGATGTCGGTGTACAGTGCAAGCATCGAGTGTAAGACCAAGACGGTGACAGTGAAGGCTCCAGGTGGACCTGAAGTCATGTTCCAAGGGAAGCAGAAATGTTCTAAGCTGGTGGCTACTATCCGCAAGGAAGAGACTCCTGAGGAAGTGCAAGGGATTCCTGTGGTTCGGGACTATCCGACTGTGTTCTTGGAAGATTTTCCTGGGTTACCCCCGCATCGTGATGTAGAGTTCAGCATCACTGTTCAACCGGGAAGTGCACCCATTTCTAAGGCACCTTATAGGATGGCTCCAGTGGAACAGGATGAGGTGAAACGGCAGATTGAGGAACTATTGGGAAAAGGCTTTATTCAACCTAGTGCGTCACCTTGGGGAGCACCAGTGCTTTTGGTAAAGAAGAAGGATGGATCGATGAGAATGTGCATCGATTACCGGGAGCTGAATAAGGTCACTGTTCAGAATAAGTATCCGATTCCTCGAATTGATGACTTGTTCGATCGTCTACAAGGAGCAGCTGTATTCTCCAAAATTGATCTTCGATCAGGTTACCACCAAGTTCGAGTGAAAGCTGGAGATGTGCATAAGACTGCATTTAGAACTCGGCATGGGCATTACGAATTCTTAGTTATGCCATTCGGAGTGACGAATGCACCTGCAATCTTCATGGACTTGATGAACAGAGTTCTGAGGCCGTTTATTGATTCTTTCGTCGTGGTGTTTATCGACGATATTCTCGTGTACTCCAAGTCTGAGGAGGAGCACACTGAGCATCTGGCAGCAGTGTTGCAGAAGTTGGAAGAGCAGCAGTTGTATGCCAAGTTATCCAAGTGTGATTTCTGGAAATCTGAAGTGGCATTCCTAGGTCACATCCTTTCTAAGGAGGGAGTGGCAACTGACCCTCAGAAGATAGAGGCAGTGAGAGATTGGGCCAGGCCTACTACAGTGAAGGAAGTCAGAAGTTTCCTTGGGATGACTGGGTATTATCGGAGATTCATTCAAGGTTATACTCAGATAGCTGTACCGCTTACAGGGCTGACCAAGAAGAATGTGAGCTTCAAGTGGACCGAGCAATGTGAGGTGAGTTTTCAGGAGTTGAAAGATAGACTGACTACTGCACCTATTTTGGCTTTGCCTAGAGCTGGTGTTGAGTATGACGTTTATAGCGATGCTTCACATCGGGGGCTTGGTTGTGTCTTAATGCAAGAAGGAAGAGTAATCGCTTATGGGTCTAGGCAACTACGACCACATGAGAAAAATTATCCGACTCATGATCTGGAGTTGGCTGCGATTATCTTTGCTTTGAAGCAATGGAGGCATTACGTGTACGGTGAGAAGTTGAATATGTACACGGACCACAAGAGCTTGAAGTATATATATCAGCAGAGGGATCTCAATCTGAGGCAGCGGAGATGGTTGGAAGTGCTCGAGGATATGCGACCTGAGATCAAGTATCATCCCGGAAAGGCTAATGTTGTTGCTGATGCACTTAGCCGCAAGAGCAGTTTGGCCTGTTTGATTACGACTCAGAGGCATCTGATTGAGGAGCTGGACCGAGCTGGGATTGAGGTTGTCTTGCAAGGATTGGGAGCATCTTTGGCTCAGTTGAGGCTTCAGCCTACCTTGAATGCAAGGATCATTGCAAGTCAGGAAGTGGATGCTGATATTCTGGAGATGAAGGAGCAGGTTGGTGCTGGCAGGTTGCCCGGTTTTCAAATCAGGGATGGAGTGCTGTGGTTCGGAGATAGGCTGTGCGTTCCAAATCAGGCGGACCTGAAAGAGAGTATTCTTCAGGAGGCGCATGCTACTCTTTTGTCGGTACATCCTGGGAGTACTAAGATGTACAAGGACATCAAACAGCATTTCTGGTGGTCAGGTTTGAAGCGGGATGTGGCTGAATTTGTCGCGAAGTGTGAGGTTTGTCAGCAAGTCAAAGCCGAAAATCAGAGATCCGGAGGTCTATTACAGCCGTTACCTATTCCGGAATGGAAGTGGGATAACATCAGTATGGATTTCATCACGGGATTGCCTAAGAGTTCTAAAGGCAATGATGCAATTTGGGTTATAGTCGATCGACTTACCAAGTCCGCTCACTTTTTGGCGATGAAACTCACTGCTTCGATGGACAAGTTGGCTGAGATGTATGTTGGTGAGATTGTCCGACTTCATGGCGTTCCTTCGACCATTGTGTCTGATCGAGATGCGCGGTTTACTTCGCATTTCTGGAGGAGTCTTCAGGCAGCTTTGGGTACCAAGACGGATTTCAGCACTGCTTTTCATCCGCAAACCGATGGGCAGACCGAGAGAGTCAATCGTATTCTTGAGGATATGCTGCGGTGTTGTATACTAGACTTTGGAGGCAGTTGGGAAAGGCATTTACCTTTGGTGGAGTTTGCCTACAACAACAGTTTTCAGGCCAGTATTGGGATGGCGCCGTACGAAGCTCTGTATGGCAGAAAGTGCAGAACTCCTGTTTGTTGGTATGAAGTAGGGGAGCGTCAGTTGTTTGGTCCTGAGCTTGTGCAACTGACTTCTGAGAAGATTGATCTGATCAGGAAAAGGTTGGTGGAAGCTCAGAGCAGGCAGAAAAGCTATGCAGACAACCGGAGAAGGGACCTTGAGTTTGAGGTTGGTGACTTCGTCTTCCTGAAGGTATCACCCAGTAAAGGTGTGGTTCGTTTTGGCAAAGGCGGGAAGTTAGCCCCGAGGTTTATAGGCCCGTATAAGATATTGAAAAGGATCGGGAAAACTGCTTACCGGCTTGAGTTACCGGAAGAGTTGTCTCAGGTGCACAATGTCTTTCATGTGTCTATGCTGAGAGGTTATATTCCGGACCCGAGTCATCATTTGCCTGAAGTGCCGGAAGGTTTGCAGTTAGACCTGAATTACATCGAGTCTCCTGTTGAGATTGTTGACCGTAGGGAGAAAGTCTTGAGGAATAAGACGATACCGATGGTCAAGGTAGTCTGGAGAAACCACTTGGTTGAAGAGGCTACTTGGAAATCTGAGGAGAGGATGTTGAGGGACTATCCTGAGCTTTTTGCTTGATTGTATTTTTTGTATCTTTTGTTTTGTTGTGTGTGTTGTATTTTGTTTGTTTTCCTCGCTCTTGATTGTAGTTCCGGGGACGGAACTATTCTAAGGAGGGAGTGCTGTAATACCCTGATTTTTCAATTAATGAAAAATTATTTATTTTGCACGTATTGTGCACGTGCAATACTTTTTGGACTATTTTATCATGATGTGTATGTTTAAATATAATTTTCTCAAATTATTTTAGTACAAAAGCCTTCTTTAAAAGCCTTATTTGATTTAGCTAAAAAGCCTTTTCTTAAAAAGCCCAAAAGCATTTTATTTTTATTTATTTTTATAAATTATTTTGGCCCAAAAAGAAAGCCCATGAATTAATTTTAATTAAACTTGTCATGTAGAAGACTTTTTTAAACAAAATTATTTTTATACAATTTTAGAATGTACAAATTTGGCCTAGTTGTATGCACGTGCACTACACGTACACGTGCAATGCACACTCACTATGTGAGGCCGGTAGCATTCTTTTTGGAGGGAAAGTTGAATTTTTGGTGTGGAGAACATGGGGGTAGTTTCAAGGAGGTGGGTAGTTTTCCTAACTCCTACTTGAATCTAAGCCTTTCATTTTGCAACCACCAAGATGATCTTAGCCCTCCATTCCCCTCATTTTTTAGTATAAATACCCCCCTTCTCATGGCTAATTTTTCATATGCAAAGTGTAATTTCTAAAGCTATAGTAATATATTGTGAGTTATAAAAGATAAGAGAGTGTGTGGTTCTTTGGTTGCTTGGAGCTTTCGGCCAAGGAGGAGAAGCATTCGGCTAGGGTAGCTTTCGGCTAAGGAGGGAAGCATTCGGCTAGGGCTTGGGAGCTTGGAAGTGGTGCACTCTTTTGGCTAGGAGGAGGTGTTCTCATCTACTAGGACTTATTGCTTTTGTGTTCTCTCCAATTGAGGTGGGTAAAACAATTCATGTTTCTAATATAGGGTTTATGCTAGTATATTGATAACACTATACATGGAAAATACTAATAAGAGATCACTCTAATTAAAAAGTTAGTATGTGAATGGCTTAGAATGATGTGATTAATTGTGTATGTGAATTGCTTGCATGAAATTATACCATATGAAGCACTTTCTATGATTATTTAGTTTAATTGAATAATGATGCAATGTGATTAGCATGATGTGTTAAAATCTTTATTAATTACTTGCAAATTGTGTGGTTGAAACATGACAATTGATAAAGATATTAACACTATGGAATTTGAATAGAAAAGTGTATTGAAGGCTTTGAATTCATGTGTAGAAGTGGCATAAATGAACCAAAGAATTGCTTGTTGTCATCAATTTAGAAATATACCAAACTTAGTAATTGTTGAGTTTCACCTATTCATGTGCTATATGAATTCTTTGGCTAGTATGAGTATGGGAAAATCCAAACTTGTATTGTGTTGTGAATGTAGATTAATAACCAGTAAATTATCATGGAAAAATTTGGGGATAAAAGATCAATCGATTCTTTTCAATGTCGAAAATAAAAGATTTGCTAGTTTTAATTAAAATAATTAATTTGGGTGGAGAAAATATGTTTTTAGTACAAAAATTTATTTTACGCTTGCTGTTTTGAAGATTAAATTAAGATGATTAAATCTGGAATTTTTCAGTGGTTTATATAAAGGCAATATGAGTCGAATTGTTTTGAACATCGAGTTAATTTCTACAAACAGTGTGAATATGAGTCTAATGGGTTTTAACCCATACTGTGACAACCTGAGCCAGTGGCTCAGGCGGTCGGTGGCTCTGTTCGGTTTCCCTGAGCGGTGTGGTTCGAAACCCGGCCTCACCATCTTTTTAATGGACTGTGTATAAATATATATATGAACAGCGAATGACAGTACTTATACTTAACGCGCCCTCTTCTAATCGCTAGCACCGATTGGCCTATCGGCGGGTGCTCTGGCCTTCTTCTCTACCGTGCTGGGTTCGAATCCTTCCCCTAGCACTTAGGGAAAAATATTTTTTTTTAGGAGTTTTTGATGTCCAAAAAATGTGAGAAAAATATGGTAATTTTCATAAAAATACAAGGAATTTTATGGGATTGGTTTGGGGATTATTTGAAGAAAATATAATATAGTTTGTGAACAAATGGTATAGTAAAGCTATGGTTCTAAAATACATACTTATGGAAATTTTCTCTTTATAAAGATATATTGAAATGAATTTATTAGAAAGTATTTGACACAAAAGAGTTTGTGGTGTGACATGTTATTATAAATTTTTCCTTGAAGATATTGTGTAAAATGTGAAGTATGAGTGTATGATTATAAGTGCATGAGTCCATTGTATGACGATGGAATTTAGAAACTTTGTTGATGAAATTGTTGGACTTGAATATGAATTTTGAGTTATAAGTATTCACTATGGACTTGTGAACAAAGAGAAATCATGAATAAGAAAGAATATGAAATTGTGACATGAAAGTGGTTATGACTTAAAGATTGTGAAATGAAATTTGAAATAGAGTAGCTAAGTCTCCCCGGCATTGAGAAAGATGAATTGAATTGAAATTAGACCAAGGTTGGTCATGTTGAAATGAATAAATAAGTCCGGATGATGGAGAGGCTAACTCTAAGTGATTATTTTGTTCATGATTTTTATATAAAACTAAGGACTAGTACATAGTGGAGATGTGATGAAAGTAGAAGAAAAACACGAGTATGAGGGCCAACGGATAGCAGTGTGAGAGCGATTCACAGGTTGCCTGCTTGATGCGTCAAGACAGTGCGTGGGCGCTACTCCGGAATTATCGTCCCGGTGGCGACGCTCGTGGGATGTTCGAGTGGCTATGGGTGGTGCCATTGTTCCATGGCGGAGGCTGAATTGTCCATAGATTGCCTGCTCGATGCGTCGTGACAGTGCGTGGGATTCCCCTCCAGGCTGCCTGGACATGGGCTCATAGATCATAGGACATCTAAGACACTACCGTAGTTACAGTAGTAGTTTAAGACATAACGGGGGATTGAACCCTAACAAGATGAAGAACGAATAAGGGCTTGCCCTCGGACCTATGTAGTATGGGATGCATAGAATCCGAACAAGTGCGCATTAGTGTCATGTAACATAATTAACTGCATTAAGGACTAAGCGCACAATCACAACACGACATCAATAGGGTAGTCCCTTTAGTTGGAATGTGACAAGCTTGTGTTTGCTAAATATGAATTGTTAAGTTATACTATTTCCGGCAAGCGAGGACGGCCGTGTATAATGATCGTCGGTTGAATAAACTGACGTACCCACAGTCTAACATGCAGGTAACTGTCATGCTAAAGATTAAAGAAGATTTGGATGCTTAAAGATTTTATCAAGCTGTTGTACTTGTATTTAATTGTTGTATTTTACTTCCGCTGTGCAAAAGAAAGATGTAATTATGATGTAAACTCTGATGTATGATGAAAAGTTTTTATTTCCCTGTAAAAGTGTACTAAGAAAGTGAAAAGATCCTGTAGAACATCTCGAATTCAGTGTATTTGGGATTCGGGGCGTTACACATTCGACAGCCATTCGGGATAGTTTACCTCTTGTATGAACCGGGCCTTCAAGAGCTTGTCCACCTCCTCTTTAATAGCTAGCTGGCACTCAGGGGCGAACTTGCGCCTCTTCTGTTGGACCGGTTTGGACCCCGGAGCAACATTGAGGTTGTGGATTAAGAGCTCTTCGGAAATTCCGGGCATGTCTGCAGCTGACCAAGCAAAGAGGTCTTGGTTCCTTCGGATGCACTGGACTATGTCGGAGCATAGGGCGGATGGGAGGGTCTTGCTAACAAAGAACTTTCGGCTTGGATCCTGCTCTGAGAAGAGCTCTTTCTCCAACTCATCCACCGGCTCGGACGTTGGTCGGGCAACATCTTGGGGGATTTCCAGAGTTTCGAGGAAGAGGACTGGACTGAGGGTAGAGGTCATGTAGCACTTGCGGGCCGTTTCCTTATTGCCTTTTACTTCCCCAACTTCTGCCCGAGTGGGAAACTTCATCTTGAGGTGATAGGCAGAAGGGACGGCTCCAAGAGCTGCTAAGCCGGGGCGACCCAAAATGACATTATAAGCTGCGGGGACATCTACGACCATAAAGTCCATCGACTCCGTTCGGGTAGTAGGAGTTTTGCCAGCGATTACATCGAGGGTGATCACCCCTTCAATAGTCACTGGCACTCCCGTGAACCCATGGAGTGTGTAGCCGGCGGACTTGAGTCTGTCTTTGGATAGTTTGAGCCCTTTGAAAGCGGCGAGGAAGAGGATGTTAACGGAGCTGCCATTGTCCACTAGGATCCTCTCCACTTTAAAGTTTGCCATGTGGAGGTTGATGATGAGTGCGTCACAGTGGAGGGTTCGGACGCCCTCAAGGTCTTCATCTGAGAATGTGACGGGCACTCCGAGGCCTTTAGGAGGAGGGGTGGCGCGAACCGAATTGACTTCCCTTATAAACGCCTTTCGGGAGGAGTTGGAGGAGCCCCCCATGGGGCCCCTGTAAATGAGGTGTAGGACACGCTCCTCTTCGAAGTCAGGCATTTCATCGCGTTCAGGACGCTTGTTAGCCCCCCGAGACGGGGGAGAAAGGTCGGCTCGTTCTTTTCTTACGAACCTGGTCAGCTGTCCCCTCTGGATGAGGGCTTGTATCTCGTTCTTAAAGGCCCGACAATCATTGGTGTCGTGGCCATGGTCCCGGTGATAACGACACCACTTCTCCTTATCCCTTTTCTTGCCGGGGGTGTTCATTTTTGGCACAGGAGGTATCACCCCCTCCTTCTCAACTTCCATGAGAATTGTGGAAATGTTGGCATTAAAGGGAGTAAATTTTTCAAATCTGGGGGGAGGTCGGCGCTGGTCGCCATTATCCTTCTGGAGCTTCTTGGCCCCCTCCTCTTCTGTTCTCTTTCTCTTAGACCCGGAGGAAGACCCCTCCAAGTTGGGGCGGTGTTCAGCTTCTTTGGCCCGAATATACTTTTCGCTCCGGAGGAGGAGGTCAGAGAAATTCTGTGGGGGCTTCTTGGCGAGGGAGGAGGGAAGGCTGGAGTTGAGGACATTGGATTGAAATGCTGTCGCAGCGACCGACTCGTCGAGGGATGCTATGGACCTGGCTTCCGCTGTGAACCTTTTCACGTAGTCTCTCAGCTTCTCACCCTTCTTCTGGTGGAGGTAGAGTAGCAAAATGCTGGTCTTCTCAGCTCGGCGGCTACTCACGAAGTGGGTGACGAATAGGGTCTCAAATTGCTCGAAGGAGAATATTGAGGAAGGGGCCAGGCGAGAGTACCATTCTCGAGCCGGACCCTTGAGAGTTGCGGGGAAGGTCTTGCATAGCAGAGCATCGAAAGCTTGATGGATGAGCATGAGGATCTTGAAGCTTTCGATGTGATCTACGGGGTCAGTCTCCCCGGAATAAGTCTCGAATTGAGGAGGTTTAAAGCCAATTGGTACGGGCGTATCCATTATGGTTCGGAAAAAAGGAGGTCGACTAGGGCGAAGGGTCCTTCCTCTAAGCTCTTCTTCTCGGTCTAACTGACCCAAGCACCTCTCCATTTCGTGGAGACGGCAGTAGACAGCGTCATTCCTTCGACGGTAATCAACCGAGCCTCTAGACTCGTCTTCGTACGAGGGAGAGCGGGGGCTACGACGATGGTAGCTCCTGGAGCGGCGAGGACTTGAAATGTGCCGGGGGTTACTAGAAGCTGGGGGAGAAGTTAGGGACCTTCGGCGAGGACTTCGAACCGGAGGAGGAGTGGGAATCCTTGGAGCATTGGTGTTGTTAGGTCGGAAATTGAGAGCTTGTAGGACGGTTGCTTGGAACTGCTGGAACTCGGCACGGGTGATAGGTGCCTCATCATTCCTAGGATGTTGCCGACCGGCAGGGGAATGGGGCCTTCTCCTGTGATGCTCGGGGGACTCTCTCCGCCCCCTTCGGATAGGGGACCTTCTGTAGCCTCGGTGGTGAGGAGATCGCTCATCCAGATGTTGCTGGCAGGAGGCTCCCTCTCGGGCCCGCTTTTCATCCAGACGGCGACGAAGATCTTCATCCTTCTGCCGATTGAGGACGGTGTTGCAAAGGTCAGAAGCTTGGGGATTGTGGGAGGCCATAGAATCCGAAGAGGCATTGTGGATGGAGACGTGGTCCGGATGGAGAGGTTGTTTCTGCGGGTTGGGACCCTTGGGAGGTTGTTGATTCTGAGGAGGAGGCAAGTCCTGTTGGAGAGGGTCCTCTGCTTGAGGAGGAAGTTGCCCCTTCTGCTGAGCGGATTGGATGGGGACTTCCTCTTGCTGATCGGGGTTGGGTCCTCGATTGGACCCTCTGGATCTTGCTTTCCTAAGAGGCATGGCTGGAGAAGATCTGACCAACGGGAAGAGGGGAGGTAGCTATTCGTTTGTTCCCACAGACGGTGCCAATCTGTTGTTGCTGAATCTGGTGTGGGGGCAAACAGATAGTATTTGTGGATTCTTGGAAAACTTTGAATAGCAAACCTATTACCTGTTCCGCCGGAGTTTGACCGTTGACTCCCGCCGTTCACCTGCAAAAAGTGCGAGACACCGTGGTTGATCCCGGCGACGCACCCTCCAACGCTCAAGTCAGTAACCAGAAGTGATTATGAAAGAACATAAAACTGACAAAAGATTGATTACCTCTTAATGGAGATGGATGGGTGGTATTTATAGGCGCCGTTGGGATCAGATTAGGAATGTAATCCCTAATCCCCAGTGAAAGGATAGATATGAATCAGGGACGTTGATTAGGATTAATCAGAAATCCTAATTCTATCCTTTCTGGACCGGGTTCGCTGCGGGTTGAAACCTGCACCCAGTTGAGATGGATCTTTTTGCGGGTTAGAGGGTTTTTTGGGGAAAAGACCCAGGACCCGCTTCAGACCCATGGGTAGGTGAAATTACCATTTTACCCCAGGCTTTAAGATTCGTTCCTGATTTGGACGGTTCCGATTTAACCCCATTTTTAGCCATATCAGAGAGTAAGAAATTAACACGTGCATCATACGTGCAAAATTGAAAAAATTCATTTTTAATTAAAATAAAAATACGGGGTGTTACAACACTCCCTCCTTAGAATAGTTCCGTCCCCGGAACTACACTTAGGAGTGAGAAAAATACAAAGAAGGAAAAGAAAAAAAAATTACAAGAATTTTAGTTAAAGTGTTCAGGGTGATCTTTCATCATCTTTTCTTCTGATTCCCAAGTGGCCTCCTCAACAAATTGGTTCCTCCAAATGACCTTGACCATTGGTATTATCTTTTTTCTCAAGACCTTCTCTCGATGATCCACATCTCTATTGGACGCTCAGCATAGCTCAAATCTAGTTGCAAACTTTCTGGCACTTCTGGCAAATGATGACTCGGGTCCGGGATATAACCACGTAACATAGACACATGAAAGACATTGTGCACTTGGGCCAACTCTTCTGGTAATTCTAACCGATAAGCTGTCTTTCCAATCCTTTTCAATATCTTATAGGGTCCAATGTATCTCGGGGCAAATTTTCCTTCCCTGCCAAACCGAATCACCCCCTTGGTCGGAGACACCTTCACAAAGACAAAGTCACCTTCATCAAACTCCAGATCTCTCCTCCGATTGTCAGTATAACTCTTCTGCCTGCTCTGTGCGTCGACTAACCTCTTCCTGATCAGCTCGAACTTTTCTGAGGTCTGCTGCACAATCTCTGGTCCGTATAGCTACCGTTCCCATACTTCATACCAACAAACCGGTATCCTACACTTTCTACCATACAGAGCTTCATACGGCGCCATCTCAATGCTTGCCTGAAAACTGTTGTTGTAGGCAAATTCCACCAGAGCCAAATGCTTCTCCCAGCTGCCACCGAAGTCCAACACACAGCATCTCAGCATATCTTCCAGTACCCTGTTGACTCTCTCAGTCTGCCCATCAGTTTGAGGATTAAAGGTCGTACTGAAATCAGTCTTTGTCCCCAAAGCTGCTTGAAGACTTCTCCAAAAATGCGATGTAAAACGCGCATCTCGGTCGGATACTATCGATAGCGGAACTCCATGAAGCTTCACAATCTCGCCAACGTACAACTCTGCCAGTTTTTCCATTGACCAAGTAAGCTTCATCGCCAAAAAGTGAGCTGATTTGGTGAGTCGGTCCACTATCACCCAAATTGTATCATTACCCTTGGAACTCTTGGGCAAACTTGTAATAAAGTCCATGCTGATACAATCTTACTTCCACTCCAGAATGGGTAATGGCTGCAACATACCTCCAGGCTTCTGATTTTCTACTTTGACTTGCTGACAAACTGCACACTTGGCAACAAACTCAGCCACATCTCGCTTCATCCCTGGCCACCAGAAATATAGCTTTATGTCTTTGTACATCTTGGTACTCCCTGGATGCACGGATAATTAAGTTGCATGCGCTTCCTGAAAAATACTCTCCTTCAGTTTTGCTAGATCTGGTACACAGCCGCTCCCCATACCATAACAGTGCATCCTTCACCTGAAACTCTGACAACCTGCCAACACCAACTTGCTCTATCATCTTCTGGATCTTTGGATCGGTCTTCTGACTGTCGATGATTCTGTCTCTCAAGGTAGGTTGAATTCTCAACTGAGCTAAGGAATCTCCCAAACCTTGCAAAACCACCTTAATCTCTGCTCGATCAAGCTCTTCTGCCAACTTTTCCTGGGTTGTGATCAGTCTGGACAAACTGCCTTTCTTCCTGAGCGCATCTGCCACAACACTGGTCTTGCCTGGATGATACTTGATCTCAGGTTGGATGTCTTCCAACACTTCTAACCATCTCCTTTGTCTCAGATTCAGTCCCTCTGCTGATAGATATACTTCAGACACTTGTAATCCGTGTACATGTTGACCTTATCCCCATACACGTAGTGCCTCCACTGCTTCAAAGCAAAGATGATTGCTTCCAGCTCCAGATCATGGGTTGGGTAATTCTTTTCATGTGGTCTCAGCTGTCTAGACCCATAATCTATTACCTTTCCCTCATGCATCAGCACACAGTCCAAACCTCGATGGGAAGCATCGCTGGAGACATCATATTCGACTCCTGCTCTTGGCAAAGCCAAAATAGGAACAGTAGTCAATCTTCCCTTCAACTCTTGAAAGCTCGCTTCACGCTGCTCCGACCAATTGAAACTCACGTTCTTCCTTGTAAGACCTGTGAGTGGCACATCTATCTGGGCGTAACCTTGAATAAATATTCTGTAATATCCAGTTAAACCCAGAAAACTCCTAATCTCTTTCACTGTGGTAGGTCTTGGCCAATCTTTCACTGCTTCAATCTTCTGCGGGTCGGTAGCCACTTCCTCTTTAGAAAGGATGTGACCCAGGAAGGCGACTTCGGTTTTTCAGAAGTCACATTTGGACAGCTTCGCATATAGTTGATGCTCCTGTAGCTTCATTAGAACCTTTGCTAAGTGCTCGGCATGCTCTTCCTCTGACTTGGAATAGACCAATATGTCGTCGATGAACACAACGACAAAAGAATCGATGAATGGCCGCAGAACTCTGTTCATCATGTCCATGAAAATAGCCGGTGCATTGGTGACTCCAAATGGCATGAAACTCATAGTGACGATGCCTAGTTCGTGAAGCCATCTTGTGCACATCTTCTTCTTTTACTCGGACTTGGTGATATCTTGACTGCAAGTCTATCTTGGAGAAAATAGCTGCTCCTTGTAGACGGTCGAACAGATCATCGATTCGAGGAATTGGATCCTTGTTCTGTAATGTAACCTTGTTCAACTCTCTGTAGTTGATACAAATCCTCATTGATCCATCCTTCTTCTTCACCAAAAGGACTGGGGCTCCCCATGGTGACGCACTAGGCCTGATGAATCGTTTGCTCAACAACTCTTCGATCTGCTTCTTGATCTCATCTTGCTCAACCGGTGCCATTCTGTATGGTGCCTTGGAAATAGGTGCACTCTCTGGATGAACAGTGATGCTGAACTCTACATCACGATGACCCCTGGTAGATCATTAAGAAAAACTGCTGGAAAATCTCGAACCACTGGAATCTGCCTCACTTCTTCAGGAACCTTCTGCTCTGACAAAGCTGCTACCAACTGCTTACACTTCCCCTTACCTTGAAATATAACTGCTAGTCCTCCTAGTGCCTTTACCACAACTTCATTGCTCTTGCACTCAATAGTAGCACTGTAAACTGACATCCAGTCTATGCCAATAATGATGTCGGCCCCCAAAACTGCCAACTCAATAAGGTCAATGCCAAAGAGACTGCCTCCGATTTCAAGATCACACCCTTCATAGTATCGGTCGGTAGTCAAGTTTTCTCCTGACGGAGTAGCCAAAGATAGAACTTTGCCAGGAAAAATTTTAGGTTCGACTCCCAATCATTTTGCAAATGAGGGTGACACAAATGTGTGTGATGATCCCGTATCAAACAAAACTGATGCCTTTATTCCATTTATTTGAATGTCTCCTATTATATAAGAGTACTCTCATTACATAACATTTATTACATAAGTGAAAAAGCAACAAAGAAACTAAGCATCATCTCCCATACCTGTGATGACGTTGTCTACATCATCAGCATCTGCCTCGGTCAAAGCGAATACTCACCCCTGTCGGAACTGCTTTTGCCCTGGGTTGGACTGCTGCTGACTCGGTCCTCCCCGCTGCAGCTGAGGGCAAAATGGCTTGTTGTGGCCCTCCTTGCCACAAAGAAAACAAGCCCAGTTTGCTTGTGGCTTGGTACACCCAGAAGATATGTAGCCTGCCTCACCACATTTGTAGCAAGTGGGTACCCTTCCAGTTACTGCAACAGCATTTGCTCCAGTTGGTTTGAAATGCAGTGCTAGGGGCTGTCCCCTGAAGTTGCTCGGTGCTGCAGGCCTCTTTCCCATGCTCCAATTGTTCCTTTTGACCTGTACTACCTGGAACTAGTTCATATCTAACTCAGTAGCAGCAACCCTCCTGACCAGCTTCTAAAATCTGTGGATGCCTAGGGGTATCATGCAGGTCCTCAAGCTAGGCCTCAACCCTTGCTCAAATTTTCGTGCTTTCTTGGTTTCATCCTGTACCATTTCAGGCAAGTACCTTGAGAGTTGGTTGAATTTGGTCCCATACTCCTGCACAGACATACCACCTTGTTGCAAGCCCAGAAATTCCATAGCCTTCTTCTCTTGAACATCCAATGGAAAGTAGTGACTCCTGAATTCTTCAAGAAACTCCTCCCAAGAAAGTTGTACAATACCCAAAGTCCTTTTCAGCGATTGCCACCAAACACCTGCATCCTTCTCTAGCTGGATGGTGGCTAGTTTCACCTTGCTGGCCTCTGGGGTCTCTGGTACTTCAAAGACTGTCTCGATCTGTCTGATCCAGTCTTCAGCTGCATCTGGATTTGCCTGGCCCTCAAACACAAGTGGCTTCATCCTTTTGAATGATTCAACCAGCCTGATTGCTTTGGGAACATGCACAGCTAGTCCTGGCCCTCTATTTTCGGCAATGTTTGCAGCGACAACATTTAAGGTCTGATATACTCGAGCTAGTTCGGTCTCCAAATCTAGCTCATTCTCACCGTTATGCTATTCGCCATTCATGATCCTTTGTGCCATTTCTGAGTCATAAAATTCATCATTAATCATCATAAATAACACAAATAACATCGCTTCAACAAAATTTATTCATTCTAAAATTAAACTTTTTACATTCAGAAAGAAAAATTTTGCTTCAATACATCCATTACAAAGACATCCTAGATTCTACGGTTTCTATTGGCTTCTCTGAGCTCTTCCCAAAGTTCCTGGATTTCCTTCCTCATATCTTCAAAGCTCTGTTGCCGCTCCTGCTTGTCCCAGCGAGTGAGGTGGTCCAACTTGGCAAAGTGTCGATCATTCACGTGCTGAACCTTCTCGAGTTCGCACACTTGAAAACTCAGCACTTGGATGCGCTCCTTGTCTTCTGCCCATTGTGCCTCCAAGTGGTTAACTCTCCACTTTTGAGTATCCAATTCTCGTCGCAGAGAAGCATCAATATCATTTGGGTCATCTGGAACAAGTTCTTCGTCTGAGGATTCTTCGGGGAGATCAGGCGAAGGTACAGTAATCTCCCAGGACTCGGAGAATTCCTCTTCTATCTCCACTGGTTCTTCTTCCTCTTCTTTTGGGTCTTCTTCTTTCTCTATTGGCTCTTCCGCTTCATCCTCGAAGGGAACAAACCAATGCACCTCATTCTGGGGATCATGCTGATTGGCCATCTTATAGGAAAAAGGAGGAGAAAAATGTCATCATATAGAGCAACACAAACATAAGTTTAAATCCCTATAAGTTTAAACTCACACTCTAATGTCCACTCTAGGGTGTCGTTCCATATAAACTTGTACGACTTATGAAGCGTGCTCTGATACCATCTGTAACGCCCTGAATTCCAAATAAGACTGAATTCGAGATTCCACAAGATCTTTACAATTCACTACGTACAATTTTACAAGGAAATTAAAATTTTTCATCATACATCAGAGTTCTTTACAAATTTGTACACAGCGAAAAATAAGATGAATTACAACAATGAAAATAATATACAACTTTTACAACATTATCAATGAAATTTATCAACAGCATCATAACATCTTTACTTCTTCATGAAAAGTCCAGTTCCTGCGTAGTAAGCTGTGGGCACATCAATCACTTACAACTAACGAAAATGTTATACCCAGCCGTCCTTTCTATGTCGTACATATAACGATCGTAATAATTTAACAAACCACAATATTTGAATGCAAAATAATGTGTTAAATATGACTACACTCAACATGTATGTGAATGCGATGCCTTAATGCCTAATGCAGATGTTTTATACTAGGATGACACTAATGCATACTTATTCAGATTCTATGCATCCCATACTATATAGGTCCGAGGGCAAGCACCTACGTACTTCACAATAAAGGATTCGATCCCTCGCCATGAAAATTACCCAGTAATAAAGCAAGGTTTAGATCATTCCACGAATATGGATCCCAGTCCCGGAGTCCTCCGCCCGACTGTTATAACAGACTCCTCATCGTGCGAATCATCCCGCAAGTGCCCCTTTAGTCCCGGTATACGTATATACATTGCAGTACGGCAAACTATCCGCCCGACTACGCATAGGCCCGGATTTAAAATAAAAGCTCGTCTCCTACGAAGCAACCACAGTTCCGGAATCCTCCGCCCAACTGGGTCTATAGTCCCGGAATCCTCCACCCGACTATATAGAGTGCCCCACTTACGTTTGCCCAAGTTTACTACATCTTCACTTATATGCGTAGTTCTTAAGTTCAAGACATGAATAATTTATTATACCTAGAGTTAGTTTTACCCTCTACCGGACTTAATCACAAAAAATATGAGATAGCTCTATGGCCTTATCTCAAAAGTATATCTCAAATCTTTTTAATTTCAACAGTGTCGGTAGCCGAGGTTTTACTAACTCTAAATCACAACTTTTCATGTACAAGAAACCATGGGTATTCATACCCTTCCATAATCATGTCGTAAACTCAAATATGTACATATCTCCAACTTATCCACAATTAATCAATGTCTTATTTTAGCACTTAATCATGATTCACTTACACTTCAAAAATAGAACAACAATTTCTTTCATGAACAATAGATTCGTCAATTGAACTCTTTTTAGCAATTTAAGCGATTCTCAATTCACAACGAGTATTTCTTACTCATCATAAATGATTGTTTACAACAAGAGAATTTTATAACTTATCACATATTTTTCTCTTCAAAAATGTGAGTCATTTACTCAAATAATAATTTTGGAATCAAAACTCATTTACTATCTCAATTTCTCTTTTCACTTTCTCAAAATATACAAGAATAATTTTAAAACTATTTCTAATAATTTCTATGTGATTTCTAATGAAAAATAGAATTTTATTCCAAACTTTCTTCACATCAGAAAATCCCAAAATGTATTAAAAACTCCAAAAATCGAAAGGTGGCCTGTAGTTTCGAACCCAGGATCTGCCAACACATACAGCAGCGCCCAAAGCCCAACACGCTAGCCACCATGTCCATTTGGACTTTGTGTCATAAACCGCAACAAAACCCCCTTATATTCAGGCTCGGGTTCCGGAAATAATTAAGTGAAAAAGAATAAGATGTGTCCATCAACTTTTGAACCCAAGATCTCTTATAAGTACAGTAGTGCTCTGTGGTGCACTGGCTAACTAATAAGTCTAAGTGTAATTATTGATTAGGAGTCATATTAATATAATTTTGTTCATACTATTCTGAAAATGGTTCTTTTTCGCAAAACTTGTTTATCCAATGATCCAATCTTTAATATATTGAAATAAACTTTTCTTTTGACTAAGATGAATTTTAAAACAGCAACCAAACTAATTTAAAATTCATTTTAAAAATAAATTTCTATTTTAAAATAATTCCTCTTCTCATTTTACGTATAGATTTGTATTTTTCTCAAAACTTGGATTTAAGAATTGTATCCATTAAAACTAGTTTATGGTCTCAATTATACTAATTAAAATTTTGTAATAAAACCAAACATGCCTCTTAATCATCCATGAAATCTCAAAGAAAATTCTTTTATGCAAAATTTATATTTTCAATATAACATGGCAATATACATAAGTCAACACATTTCATGGCAATAACTAAATTTGTTTTTCTTTCTTTCTTCTTTCTTAATCATCATGACTCTAAGGCATATAATGAATATAACATTCTTCAACAAATTTTCATACAAATTATACATTCGACATGTACATATTTACAAGCATACTAACATGATTCATAGTATTAATTTTTTTGTCAAAATTCTTCTTTCGAATTAACATGGTAGCAAATATCTATTTAATCTCAACAAGATTACTTCCATTCATAGCATATGACACTAGCATGGATTTTATCTACATATTTCACATCAAATTCAATTTATACTAATCATTTATAATTTTTAACATGCATTCTCTACATTAGATTGTAAGAAATCACCCACCTCTTATGGAGTGTATCAACTAAGAATGAAGAGACCTCTTCTAGCTCTTAGCTCCAACTAGCACCTCCTTGTCCTCCTCCTCCTAGAAAAAGCTCTCCAAAGCACAAAGGTACTCTCTTTCTCTCTTTCTTTTCCGCTCTTTATTTTTTTTTAGTTTAGGTTTGACAAGAGAAGAAAATGAGGGGTGTATTTATAGGTCAATGTGAGGGTTCAAATTGCATAATTCTCTACCTAATAAATTACTCCACTTAATTTCCAACTCTTCATAATCCTAACTCCTATAACTCCCAACTCTTCATGATCCTAACTCTTCAAAACCCAAACCCCCACCTCTCCATGATCAAAAACCGGCCAACCCCCCTTTTTGTCTCTTCATTTACCACGTGCACGTGTTGTGCACTAGTGCACGCACATACACAATAATTAATACAATTCCTATAGTTCCGAAATATGTTTTAAAGTTGTTACATGTCATGTGTGAATCCATGCACAACTTAAAATAAGATTTTATTAATGGGCTTGTCCCATGGGCTTTCTTTTTAATCAATTTAACTAATTATTCTAGTAGGCTCTCCTTTTAATTAATCTAATGGGCTAGAATCTAACTTTAGGTCCATGGGTTTAATAAAAAGGCTAAATAAGTTTATGCATGCTAAAATAGTAAATGAGAGTAAAAAATTAATACGTGCATCATACGTGCAAAATTGAACAAATGCATTTTTAATTAAAATAAAAATACGGAGTGTTACAATTTGTTTCTACAAATCTCTCTTAAAAGCTCTTTACCTATGAAAATCTGTATTACAGGAAGTACTACATTCATGGAGAGTATTGATATGCCTAATTGTTTAATTTTTACTTTCCATATTCAAAGGCATGTTTTGTTCACACCAAAAGGGAAAATTGTTGACTCTTAGTTTGGTGTGCACAAAACGTGTCTATAAATACTAATAAGTTTAAATTGAGTTGTTAAAATTTTCAGGAGCAAATAATATCAATAAGAGATCCAAGAGAGATTCAAGAATATTCAAAGAAAGAAAGTAATAAAGAAAAATTGCAAAATCAAGCAAAAGAAGAAGATATTTAAAAAGATCACATGATTGATTAGTGTCCAAGAAAGCTATCAAGACCAGTTGCTATCATTCTATATTTGTGAGATTTTATCTGTATTTAATTGATTGGTGATTGATTAGTTTTTGGAAAGAATATAAAGTGGATTCGTTATGAAACAGCGTGATAACGGTCGACCACATCACAGTCGACTACACTCCATAGTTACATAAGAAGCAGTTGACCCTTAATCTCTCGACTTTACGTCAAAGAGATGAACAGTCGACTGCACCAAAGGTGCGGTCGACCGAACTTTGCGCTGTTCACATTTTTGGAATGTATCGTTTCTATTTTTTATCGATACACTTCCCAGTCTATATATTTGGATGAACCCACTGTGTATTCTTCACCTATTACTTCTGAGAAAAATCTTCTGAACTAATCTTTCAACAATCAATCCAAGTGTGTGTGATAACTATTTGTATTCTTCAGTCAGGACCATCAAAGATCTTGAGCTTTTCCTTTTTCTTCCACTTCGGTGAGATTGACGGAACTTGTGTTAGAAGTCCTGTGGGTGTAATAGGTCTCTCGGCCTGAACCCGAGAATCACTGTACAAGGATATGAGTATAGTGGAACGCTTGTGGTGGAGAATTGCTACAAGTAGGAGGTGTGGACGTAGAACTGGGGGTCGAACCATGTTATATTGCTGCATCACTTGTGCTATTTGTGTTTGCTCTTCTTATCTCTTTTTATTTACTCTGCACTTTACTTTAATTTGTTTAATTTCGCACAATAACGTTATTCACCCCCCCCCCCCCATCCCCCCAGGGTGAATTACATTGAGATTCTTGTTTTCAAGAAACTAGCAAAGATGGAGAAGTTGAATCTGTCAACATAGATTTCAAAATAATGAGTTGCTCAAAATGGAGGAATAAACATAAAGTAGTGTGCAAGGACAGAGTTTCAGTTTATTTTTTTCGAGAATAAATTAGTTACTTGCTTGGTAAAACTGCTTTTGAGTTTAAGACTCTTGTGTTCATTGAGCTTAAAACTCTTATTTTGTTCTTGAAGTTTATTTGCTTTGTTTAATTTTGAAACTATGATAGATTACTCCAGTTGGTTTAGTCATTGTGAACTATTCTATTGTGATATGGTTTGGGAACTATTTAATTATTTTAGTTTAGTCTTTTTTGAACTATTTAGATTTATAATTGATTTAGACCTTATGAACTGTACATTGAGTGATGCATTTCTTCTATTTAAAGACTGCTATCAGCCAGTCAGTTTTATGTTGAACTGATAAGATAATCCAATACGTTTATATATTGAGAATATAGGAGGAGATTGTTGGATATATAGGTATATTCTCACTATATGAATAATATTATGTGTAATATTATTCTATAGATAACACGTGTGTTACACGTACTAATTGTATGGATATCAAAATGCGGATTGAAAGGGTTGAAAACCCAGTACCCAAACCAGTATTTATCCTATAAATACTGGCTTGTGATAGTAGTCTAGGTATTCCAATTTTGATACCTAGGGTATATATCTCAATCACCTTAGTCTAGGATATTAACCCTAATTTCTATTGTTATTATCTCTAATAATCTATAATAATAAATCCGTTATATTTACAACACCTTGTCAACACCAAGCAATAGCAATTAGAATAACCCAACCTTATTCCAGGACCGACTTGCCGCATATCAGAGTTTATTCAACCCAGTCTAGTGAATATCAATATTTACCAAACAAAACTACAATACAACAAGTCTAAGAAATAACAACAAAATAAATTTTACAAAAACAATTAGAAGATTTGTGCGGAGAGGACCCTTTAGCAAACCGAGACTTAAGTAAACCCACAGCACAACAAAATAATAAAAATTAAACCTATAAGACACACTCCAACAAATTTAGAAGAGTTCAAAATACATATAAAAGAACTAATGGAAAATAATTATATAAGAAAATCATAAAGTCCACATTCATCACCAGCATTTATAGTAAGAAAACATTCAGGAAAAAAAAGAGGTAAATCTCGAATGGTAGTAAATTATAAGAAATTAAATAAAAATACTAAGAGGTTTAAATATCCACTACGAGATATGCAGATACTACTTAACACAATAAGAACAAGAAAAATATATTCAAAATTCGATTGTAACAAGATTTTACCACGTAAAACTAATAGAAGACTCAAAACAGTTAACAGCATTTAGTACACCACAAGGATTCTATAAATAGAATGTATTACCATTCGGATATAAAAATAGTCCAGGAGTATTTCAAGAATATATGGATAAGTTATTTGAAAAACACAATAATTTCACACTAATATATGTAGATGACATTCTAATAGGATCCAAAAACGAAGAACAACATAAAAAGCATTTACTAAAATTCATAGAAATGGTAAAAATGCAGGTATTATACTATCAAAAAAAATAAAATTGTTCAAAACTGAGATAGAATTCTTACGAACAAAATTATCAAATGAAAGAATAGAACTACAGCCACATATAGCAGAAAAAATAAAAACAATTCCTAATGTCCTAAAAGAAAAAAGAGAAGTACAATCCATAATCGGACTACTAAATCAAACAAGATGATACATACCGAATTTATCAGCAAAAACAAATTGGTTACAACAAAAACTTAAAAAGTTTAAAAAATGGGAATGGACCCCAGAGGATAAAGAAAAACTTAAAATATTAAAACAACAAACTTCAAAATTAAATAAGCTGAGATTACCGGTTAAATAATGTTCATGGATAATAGAAATAGATGCATGTAAAAATAATTAGGGAGCAGTATAAAATTCATTAAAACAGGTAAAAGAGAGGAAAGACTAGTCAGATATACTAGTGTATCTTTCACACAGACCCAACAAAATTACCACATAAATGAAAAAGAACTAGTAGAAATCTTAAAATCTATAAAAAAAAGTTTGAATTATCCATAATACATACGAAATTCACAGTAAGGGCAAATAATACACAAGCAAAGAGTTGGATTAACAAACTAATAGACCCAACTATAGAAAATAAAAGATTGATAAGATGGCAAATGGAGTTAGCACATTATGACTTCTCAATAGAAAATATAAAAGGAAAATATAACATCCTAGCAGATTTCTTATCAAGAAACTGAAAATTTCATTTTTACAAGATGGAAAATAGAGTCCAGCATATAGATTATGATATAGTCAACCTAAAGGAGACTGTGGAGCAATTAAAATGAGCATTTAACTAACTACAGTTGCAAATATGTGGTCTTCAAAGTATATTTTACCAACATATAAATGCAGAACACATTGAAAAAATGAGAACACATTGAAAAAATGAGCGAAGGGAATGAACCTATTAACCCACAAAATACAAGTGAAATCACAAAAATAGCCACACATGAGGGAAGCTCCACATCTATACAACCTACTACCTACAAAGAGAGTTTACTCTTGGATCCTCCAAAATATTCCAAGAAATATTTATTTTTACAATATATTGACAAATCATGTCAGACCGCTCAGGTCAATCAATTTATCAAAACTATTTATCAAAACTATTTCCCAACAACATATGAACAAAGCGATCATACTACCATAAGAAAATCCAAAGATAGTGAGAGTATTATTCGAAATAGGGCTTATCCACTGCATATATCCATTCCTAGAATGTGAAGAACTTAGCCAGCTACCAAGAAAAGTATATAAATCTGCTAAGAGTTATTTTGGCGTTACAAAGGTCTCCAAAATATATGTCCGGGTATTTTTAGCTATTCCAGAATTCCTTGAAGATGATAAAGAACAACCCGATGAGCATATTATAAAGATAGGAATGACTACACAAGTCTTGTTTGGAGCAAAAAATATTATAACATATAAAATGAAGAATTTGAAAAACTGATCTCAGAAAGAGGAGCTATGGGATTTAGAACAATATATTGTGAACTGAAGGACATACAAAATAGAGACAGTAACATATGACTCTATGATAGCCCTGACCCATAAAAATTATTGATTTACAACATAGCAAAGATTAAACAACCACAGTCAAAGAAAGAAGTCTTTGACTGCTGGTACCAAGTTCTACATAAAGGAATCATGACAATGACAGAAGAAACAACTGTCCACTACTGTAGATTGATGATGATGGAACCACAACATAAATGTGGACAATGTGGAAAAGAACAAGATAAGGCTGACAAAGAGTTATTTCTGATGTGAAGCACGTGAAGATGCTGGCCAGAAAAGAATCTTTAACATAGGCAGTGACGTAATAGGCTCCATTATTTATCTATGATATAAGCAATGATGTAACGAGAACAATAATTGTAACTGATATAAAGCTCTCTCTTCTTCTATAAAAGGGGAGGCGAGTAAGGGAGAAGGCGGAAGATCTAAGAGAGAAAAAAAAATTCATATAAGCTTGTAAGGATAGTTTGTAAGAAAGTTGGAATCAATAAAGACTATGTTTCTTGTTAAGCTCTTGTACAATATAAGGTATGAATAATCAGTCTCTTACCCTCAGAGAGAGTTTTGTAAGTCACTACCTGAAGGATCTTGCAAAAAGATCCATTTGTAACCTTGTATAGCTAAGTTGTACACCTAGTAACAGGAAACACGCTAGATAGTGGTTGTCTGTACTGAAGTGCTACTAGTTGTTCCAGACGTATATCTTGGATGAAGCTCTCTTAGAAAGCATAGTAGTCCTAAGATGGGAGGAACATAAAAGAAGCACTGAAATCGAGGTGCATAGCAGAGGTATTTCATCCACTGGTAGTAACTAGTACAGAGCAGCTCAAAGAAGTTTAGTTAGGTCAGAAGCATGATGGGTCATTTTGTTTTGATTCTTATGGTATCCTTAGAAATCTCTCTCTACTCCTGATTTCATACTTGTTGTTTTAAATCACAAAATCGGTCAAACGGAATAATGGATAATAATAGTTTCGGTCTTACCTCAGAAATTTATGAATTAATGACTAACTATCAAGGAAGTGATAGAATGTTAGTTTTTTATGTTTATTATCCTAATAGAGTAACAAGCATGAATGATTACTATGATTTCAAATTATTTTTCTTTAGTATACAACGAGTAATAATTATAATAATAAATCAAATAAATCATGGATAAACTAGCAATATTAGTGACCAAATAATTGATGATCTAACTTTTTATGAAAGATCTTTATTATTTTATGAAAATAGAGAATTTGGTAGTTATATCTGGAGTCCTACAACCGCATATAGAGAATTTCTAGAAGAAAACGAACATATTGAGGAAGGAAATGAACATATGGAAGAACTCGAAAAACCCGCATATGATAGCAGTATTTCAGAACTCGAAGAACCCGCACATGATAGTAGTAGTGAAATATCAGAGATAGATCCAGAAGCTACGAGAGATCTTGAACTTATGCTTAATTACTTTAATATTTTTGAGATGGATAATGCACATTATTTCGAAAAATATTATTTTGCAGAAAACTATCATCTTTGAATTTTTTTGATAGTCTGTTTAATTCTATTTACAGGTGATTTCACACTTCGCAACCTCAGTTGGTATCAGAGCCTTGTTTCTAAGTAAGTAGCACTCTCCTCCTTTTCTCAAAATATTTAGTACAATTTAAGTAGTTAAAAAATTGATTAGATAAGAGCATCCACAGTCGCCTGAGGTATAATATACCTATATGCATATTATACCTTAGCATTTCGATCGTTTACTGCAGTCATCAAAAAACTATAAAATGCATAAAATCTAAAAAATTTGCACAGACGAAACATGATGTTTTGTCTGTCGGGTTTTTTTTTGTTGTTGGAGTTTTTGGGATTTTTTTGAAATTTTTTAAAGTATTTAAAAAAAATTGCGTGGGCCCCACATGAGACGAAACATCATGTTTCGTCCCAGTGGGGATTGCCTTAATTAAAGCCTTAATTAAGTAATTAATTTACTAAACTAAATTAATTAACTAATTATTTAACTGAAGTTCTTATTAAAATACTAATTAAACTAATTTACTACTAACTAAGAGGTTAAGATTTGAAAAAAAAAAAAGAAGAAGAAAAAAAATGTCCGTACGATCAATTAAAAATCAACTTCGTCATGCTATAAAATACATATTGTTATATCTCGTGCTATCTTTGCCTTTTTACTGTAGCGAAAGTAGAAAAAATGGCAGTATACCTAACGACTGCAACGTCTACTGCGCGAAAATATGCATAAAATGCATTTTTAGCTAAAGACTGTGGATGCTCTAAGAGAAATAAAAAAATATTACAAAAGCAATTGTTAAATTTGCAGAAAGATCACACATCCTATAGAAAATTTTATAGGATAGAAACCATAGAATATTTATTTAAAAACTATCCCATAGTTGCAAATTGTTTGGCCATTGTCCCTTTTTCGCAAATAGTTTCAAAATTGTCCTAACAAAATAATTAACTCCACTTCTTTTTTCTTTTTTTTTTTCTTTCACATATTACTAAAATGTTTTTACTTATTTAAGATAAAACTATTAGAAAAAAAAAATAGACAAAGCAAGATCATCTGTTTGGTTTTTTTTTATTATTTTTTTTTAATTTAGTAGAGACAATAGCAGCGAGCTTAACAACAAATACTAAATACTAAATGCTATATATGAAATTTTTAGCCACGATTGTGGATGCTCGTAGCAGCTCAAGTGCAATAAACGTACACACAACCTTAAGCATTAGCAGCATGATTTGACTTGGCACTTGGCAGGCAGGTTGTCATAGTTTTATTATATTAGTTAGTAGTATTAATATATGCTAACTAGTATTTTTGACGTGCGATGCGATGTACATTTTCATAAGAGTTGGAGGATTATCACGTGCGATTTACGTATTAAAATATAGTTTTGGAGTTTGACGTGCGTTGCACATAATTGGTAAAAATATTTTGAAGAAAAAGCTACAATTTCACTGTTGGACTCTCTTCTCAGGCAATTTTCTCTTCCCCATCGCCTATTCCATTTCCCATCAGATCCGGCCGTTTTACTCACTCTCTCCCTCTCCCCCCTTCATTAATCTTGTTCCCCTCTTCTTCTTCTCCAGACCCTTTTCGTTGTGCGCCCCTTTCGTGGTTTTTGTATTCTCTTCTTTTCCTTCCCGTCTCCGGAGCGCTCCCCTCCAGCTGGTAGTTTCGTCGCTTGGCTGCCACGTATTTCTTCCATTCCGCTTGCTGGTAGGGCATTCTCAGTGCGGCGTAGGTTTCAGCTCTTTTCTCCTACTCAGCCGGTGCTTGGCGTCCTTCGTCCCTTTGTTTCCTGGTAGGCCAGCGCTGCCGTTCGTCTCGAGCTGCGCCTTCGGTAAGTCTTGATCAGAGGCAAATCGCTGTAAGTATTGTTTCTCTCTGTTGGCTTTTTGTGTGTGCTGTTGTTTGTGTCGCTCTTTTTCGCTCGCCATTAGTCTGCGCGTGCAGGATTCGGTGTGGTATTTGCTTCACTCAGTCGTCTTTCGAAACTCTCGACGTTCTCTTTTGAGAGTGTTCGATTGATTGTTCATTGAGACATTCTAATTCGCTTCTGCCTACCTTTGCTGTGTTTTCGTATTTACCTAGTGGAGTGTTATGATTATATTGTCTAGCTTCCCCCTCCTTAAGGTTCTCCTTCTTCTCTCTTTTGTTATATTCTGTGTACGCAGCCATTCCCCCTCTTAGGGGCATTTCTGCGGGTTGCTACTGCCATCGGTGTTGGCTTACTGTAGTGTTTCTATCTCCTCACCATCGTATTGTTGCAGAGTTGTTGTTGGGCCTTTTTCTATCTGAATGTTAGCCCATGGCCCTTTCATGGGTGCAAGTTGTTAAAAAAAATTCAAAAAAAAGGGTTGGTAATCAGATATGCTCTTTAGATGGGCTGAGCCCACCAGGCTTTCTTCGACCTGGTTACTCGAAGCTTCCTAGAAACTTCCCTCCCCCTTCTTCTTCATCTTCCCGCCATTCTCTACCTAAGTCTTCTTCATCTTCTCTCTTCTCTAATCACTATTCTCATCGTTCCCCGCTGGTTTGCTTTCACTGTTTGCAACCAGGCCACAATAAAAAATACTGTGTGGCAGCTAGGAAGTGCCTCTTTTGCCTTAAAGACGGTCACTCGCGCCCCAAATGCTTCGCTCTTCAAAGAATGCTGCGTATGTCGATCGGAGTCCCGATCTCGGATCAAGTTCTAGCTGTGATTGACTTCCCAGCATTACAACGAAAGCTTTCAGCGGAATCCTCTCACATCCCCAAAATCAAAAAAAAAATCTTCCAAGTCTCCTCTTCTCCCCACGCCCCCTCTGATCAATCGTATTGAAGAGCCTGTAGTTCTTCCTTCTAAAGCCAATATGTCTCCCTCTGTCAGCTCCGACTTGCCGAATGTCTTACAAGTGTTCATCCCCTCCATCGATCTCTCGGATCGATTAAAATCTTTTGATACTTATGGGGCCATATCTTTTAATGGAGGTTCGATCCCTACTTTTACTCTTAATTCGCTTCTCAGCAATTCGTGTAATGTGAAGAATTGGGATTGGTTTCTATGTTCGTGCTCTAACGGTGACGTCGTGATTCGATGCCCTTCCCCCAAGCTGCTTCAGGATCTGATTGAGAATGCTTCCTTATCGGTGGGTTCGATCTCTCTTTCTATCCATAAATGGAGTCAAGTTAATCCCCCTAAGTCTGTACCCAAACTTATTCCTACTGTATTGCCCCCGTTCTGCGACTCGTTGCATCGGATGGGGAATTTGGCGTGTTGTGTGGGTAAATTAACTAGTATCTCCTCAGCTTCTAAACTCGCTTCAGGCTGTATGCAAGTGGAAGCGATCTTTGATATTCCTGAAAGTCAAGATCGCATTGAGTCTTTTGTGCTGAAGGATGGTTTCGTTTCCTTCCTTGTATCGGTTCAATACCACAATCCCTCATCCTCTGAGGGAACTGGTCAAGTTATTTCTGCTAATCTTTCGCTCCCAAACACCATAGCCTCTCCCGCACCATCATCGTTCCATCCAGGATCTGTTTCCTCTTCTAAGTCCCAATAGAGGGCTCCTCTGAAAGCCTCGGTTAAGAAAAAAGTCCAATCTACTAACAAAGCTTTTGTTCCTTCCGGCAAGTTGAAGATTTCGCCTGCCAAACCTCCGAATCTAGTATGGATCAATCCGGATATCAATTCTCAAAACTCTTCTAAGACTGTATCCAAAGCTTCGGATCGTCCGAATGTTGCTCCTTTGGCTATTGCCTCTTTATCTGAGACTCAGGAGGTCAAGCTCCCGTCTACTACTCCCCTAATTGCTTCTAAGGAAGCTCCCTCTACCACCGAGCGTTCAAACCCTGATTCCCTCTGGCGCAAGTGGGAAGTTAATCCGCATTTTGAATCCGATTGGCAGCTGTTTCAAAAGCAAGCTCATTTCTCTTCGATCACGGCTGCTGATCCTGCTATTCCTCATATCAAGGTCAAATCAGATAAAGCGTCCCAAGCTCCCGGTTGGACTGATATCGACAATCTGTTGGAGGAGGAAGAAGAGGACCGTAAGAGGGATTTAGCCAACAGTAAGGTTAGTCTTAACTTTTATTTGTGTGTTTATTCATTATTTGATTCTGTTCTTTTGCATGTCTCGAAATGTGCGGTTGAATTTTCCTAATTCCTTCCATGGCCGAGTGTCTCGACACCGGTGCTCTTTCTTTCCTTTCGTTCTGTTATCGGAAGTATGCTGTTCCATTTCTTCCGACATTAAATTAGCGATGCACGCTTCATTAGGTGCTTTTTTACCTAGTTTCAGTGCTTACTTCTATATTGGTTTATTTCCTTATGAGGTTCTTGGTACTGGGTCTTGCTCTAATCAATGTCCACCGTCATTTTCTCACGCTATCTGCCGCCCCCCAGTGGCCGATTCTAATGCCCCCCTATCGACAGTCGGGGTTTTGATCGATGCTCAATCTAATTTTAGCTTTTCGTCAGCATCCAAATCTAATCCCCGTATGATTAGATCTAGTGCTCGTTTACGAGCTAAATTAGAAGCCTCTGCTTCGCATCCTCCTTCGGTGTCTAGCCCTCCTGACTCTTCCAACGTATCAGTGAATTCTCCTCTAGGATCTATTTTTCATCTTCAATTTGATCATTGCTCTGATAATGATCTAATTTCCATTTCTTTGAAATTTGGTTTTTTGACTGTAGCTTCCCCCTCTTCGGTGGCCTTAGCCATCAGAAAGAAAGAACGCTCTAGAGTCAAAGAGTTCAAAGTTATTTAATTATTACAGTGTCTTGGAACATCAGGGGACTGAATTGTCCCGATAAGCAAAGATCTGTCTATCATTTGATTTCTTCCTCGCACTGCGACCTCATTTCTATTCAAGAATCTAAACTTGAGGTTCCCACTCCCTCGATTCTTAGATCGATTGGAGGAACCATCATTTCGAACTGGATTTCCCTAGATGCGATTGGGTCGAGGGGAGGTATCCTATTCGGGTTTAAAGAGGTTATTTTCTCTATAGTCTCGATTCAACATCTCAACTTTTTCCTCATTGTTCAACTTCATTGGTTGCCTCTTAACACTAACCTCACGGTTATTTCAGTTTACGGTTCATCTTCGTCCGAAGGTCGGCCGTTGTTTTGGAGCGAATTCCTTTCTCTACTGCCCCATTCTAACGACTTGTGCATCTTCTGTGGAGACTTTAATGTCACGAGATTCGCCAACGAAAGATCTAATCGTTCGTCGATTGGCAATCATCGTTTCAACGAATGCATCCAAGCATTACTTCTGACTGATATTCCATTATCTGGCAGATCCTTTACTTGGTCGAACCTTTGCCATCTTCCAGCGATGGCGAAGCTCGATCGTTTCTTGGTGTCCAATGATTGGATTAACCGTTTCCACAACTCTTTTGCACTCGCCTTACCTAATCCCTCCTCAGATCACGTGCCCATTGCGTTACACTCTGACTTTCATTTCCCTCGTCACCATCAATTCAGATTCGAAAAATTTTGGTTGCAAGACCAAGTTTTTGTTAACCTCGTTCGGAATGCCTATCGGTGATCTCAGGATCTTCTGGATTAGGATCCATTCTTCTCAAACTTCATGCGATTAAATTCGGATGTAAAATCTGGCGCAATGAAAGACAATTTAACACCAATTTCCTAAAAAAGTTTTACCTCTCCTCCATTGAATCAATAGATAAAATGGAGGAGCAAGGGCCGATCTCGGTTGAATCATATTTCATCTATCATTCACGAGGGGATTGAACTTTCTTCTAACGAAGATATTCACCTATCTTTCCTCCATTTCTACAAAAATCTCATTGGCTCCTCCAAACCGAGGCCTGGATTGGACTCACCTGTACGGCGATGTTCCTACCGATCTCTGTACTCTTGAATCTCCATTTTCGTTGGAAGAAATCAAACAGGCGGTATTCGCTTTAAAAAACGATGCGGCGCCTGGCCCTGACGGCTTTCCCGCCTTCTTCTTTCAAAAGTTCTGGAATTATTTGAAAGATGACCTTTTTCGAATGTTCACCGAGCTTCATCTAGGCTCTTTTTCTTTCGACCGCATCAACTACGCTCATATTGTTCTTATTCCTAAATTAATAGGTGCGAATACCGTGGCTCATTTTAGGCCGATTAGTCTTATCAATTCCACGTTCAAAATTATCATGAAAGTGTTGTCGGCTAGACTTGGAGAGGTGATATCTCCTCTTATTGATCCAGCTCAATCGGGTTTTATTAAAGATCGTTTTATTCTTGATAGCGTGGCTTCGGCCCAGGAAATAATTTCCTATTGTCACAATACCAAATCAGAGGGGATTCTCCTCAAACTTGATTTTCAAAAAGCTTACGATAACGTTTCTTGGGAGTTCCTCTTCGATATCTTAAGCAATAGGGGATTTGGTCCCAAATGGATTGCTTGGATTATGTCTAGCCTATTTGCGGGTACCTCATCCATCCTCATTAATGGATCGGAGGGTCACAAGTTTAAAATCAAATGTGGGCTCAGGCAAGGTGACCCGCTGTCTTCCCTATTATTCTCTCTTGTAGCAGACGTTTTCAGTAAACTTCTCTGCAATGCTTGGGACGCCCAAGTCATCGAAGGACTGGGAGAGTCTCGCTCCTTCAACGGCGTTCTTAACCTTCAGTACGCCGACGACACTAGTATTCTGGCCAAACCTAATCCACATACTCTCAGAAACCTGAAACTGCTTCTCTATTGCTTTGAACTAGTGTCTGGTCTTACTATCAACTTTCAAAAGTCTTCGGTTGCTTGGTTGGGAGGTTCTCCTAATAGGCAGGACGAAATATCCACGTTCTTTAACTGTCCGGTCACTTCTTTCCCTATTACATACCTGGGGATTCCACTGAGGTGAGGCAAACTTCATAGATCGGATTGGTCTCCGATAATTGACAAGGTTGAATCCAGACTGTCAGTGTGGTCTGGGAGACAGTTGTCTCGAGGCGGTAGATTAATTCTGCTCAACTCAGTTCTTTCATCTATTCCCCTATACATGATGTCTTTCTACTTCATCCCGTCATGGGTTATCAAAAGAATCGACCGTATTAGAAGTAATTTCCTCTGGTCGGGTTCTGCTAATTACAATCCCGGTTCACATCTTTGTAACTGGAAACTTGCTTGCTCATCAAAAATGGCTGGTGGTTTAGGGGTTTTAGATCTTAGGCACCAAAACCTAGCCTTGCTAGGCAAATGGATTTGGAGATTCCTTAAAAAGGAGGACCTCCCCTGGATTAGATGCATCAAAGCCAATTACTTTGTGGCCAATGAATGGTGGAGTTTTCCGGATCGTCCTCACAGGAAGTCCTCCCCATTTTGGAAAGGCATTTGGAAAGCGGCAGCGGCTTTCCGTTGTGGTTTAAGCCATGGATGTGAGGATGGATCCATGACCAGATTCAGGTCTGATATCTGGATCGGTAATTCCTCTTTAGCTACCGCTTTCCCTGCAATTTTTCGTCTCGCCGCCAATCCTCTGGCATTGGTATCTGATTACTATAGCATCAACGACGTCCACAGGGAATGGTCGATTCCCCTCTTGTCTAATCTCCCTTCCCATTTAACTCCTGAGTTTGATAATTTACTTGATGTAGTTAACCATGTGGATTGGCATGATAAAGAGGATTTCTTCTGGCGATGGAATTCGTCTAAGAACTTCTCAGTCCGTTCTTTATATCAATTCCTCAATTTTAGAGGGATTAGATCGCCATTCTACGACGTGGTTTGAAAATCTTGTGCTCCGTTGAAGGTGAAGATCCTTGTGTGGTTAGCACTTAACAATAAACTCCTTACCGTTGAATTACTCAACAAGAGAAATCTAGCATGGGGACAATTGTGTCCACTATGCGATTCGTTTGCCGAGGATGTGAACCACTTGTTTATTGATTGCAATTACACTCTAACTCTATGGAAAATCACCGTTCTTGCCTGGGGAGTGTCTGTCACTCCGATCAGTCTGTTCGATTGCTGGACTAAGCGTCCACCTAACCATAATTTCCACAATTCATGGATCCTCTCCTTCCAGATTATTCTATGGATTATTTGGAGAGAAAGAAATCACAGAATTTTCCAGCATATTTCCACTCCATCTCGTTCATTAGCAAAAGAGTTATTACTTTTATTCAACTTTTGGTCTTCTTCTTTAAAATCAGAAGCTAGAGGAAATATGAAGGGTGAAAGGTTGGAGCAAGCTTACCACTGTCTTATTAATCTCAATGCTATTTAATGTTCTGTATCTGTTTCGCTTCAATTTCTTTTGGTAGTAGACCTCTCTACCTGCGTTATTGGGGTTTTGTTTTCAGCTTTAGCGGTGTAATCTTAAGATTATCCTTTGCTTGTTTTCTTTTGCAGGCTTAAAGGGTAGTGTTGTCTACCCTTATAATGCTTTTGGCAAGTTGTTTTGACCTCGTAGTTGGGCAGTTCTGGATGGGAGTTGTTGTTGGAGCCCAGTTTCCTCTGTGGGACTGCTACCGCTCTCCCCTTTATCATGAGTTTTGACTGGTACTGATGGTTATGTGTTTCATTAGCACTGGATCAGTTCGTTCTGATTTTCATCTTTCTGAGCTCATATGTTTTAGAGCTCTTTGCTTTGTTTAATCACTATGCCTGTCTACTTGGTTTGGTGTTTACTGATGTACCTGCTGCTGATAAGCAGTATGGACTAGTATCAGTTTTATTAAATGTTCTATCTGGTGATTGGGAAGTGCGCTGTGTTTCCGTGCGCTATCGGTGATTTTCAGTCTGGTTGTTTCATCTGGTTTGTGTTTCTCATTGTTGATTAGCATTGTTCTCTTGTTTCTTTCGGAATGATTTGCAACTGATTGTATCAGTGTTGGCTACGGCCCATTCTTTTGGTGATGTTTTCATCAGCCTGTGTTTTCATGTTGCGCTGGTAGTTTTCTGCCTTCTCCCTCTCGTGTCCTCCTGTAGCGCCCTCTCTGGCGTTGACCTGCAGGGGAGGAGGTGCTCAATTTCTTGGCGTTGGAGTTGTGACTCGGTTTACTATCGTTTTGCTGGTGACCGCTCGCGCGCGTCTCGCCTTCACGGTCAGAGAGTTCAGGCGCGATAGTCACATTGGTCATCTCCCTTCCGTTCGCTCCTCTCAGCTTCATGAGCTGCTTCTGGTCCTTGCGTGGGTCTGCTTGTTCGATCAGCTTGTTTCTAGATGGTGTGTGTTGTTCTCGGCTTAGCGACTGTTCATCTGTGGATGTATTTCTAGTTGGGATTGTATTTTAGGATGGTGGTTAATGTAGTATTTGTTTTACGCCTTGTAAAACCTTGCTACTGATATTTTTATGAATATTTATTGTGGCTGGAGTCGTTTGACTCTATTCGTTTCATCAAAAAAAAAAAACTACAATTTGTACGTGCGTATTTATAAGTAGAATTTGAATTGTACGTGCAACATATGTGTATGTTTAGTGTTAAAAAAATATGGTAAAATTATTTTGCACGTACGTTGCACGTTTTCAATAGGTGAAATTTTTTTATTTGTTTATTTTTGTTGTAATTAATGAGGGAGTTGGAGTTGCACGTGCAATGCACGATTTTGTATGTTGACAACATTACAACTCCAACTCTCCTATTATAATATTAGGGGTAAAAGAGATATGAGCAACTTGCTCATTTAGTAAATGAGCAATTGATTATATGACATGCATATGATACATTGGACAACTGATCATTTTAAGAATTTTTCATTCATATGCATGTCACATCATCAATTGCTTATTTACTAAATGAGATTATTGCTCATATCCTTTTTCCCTAATATTAGAGATTAGAGATTAAATTAACAAGTTAATAAATACTCTTGCTACGTCACATCAACCGCTTGCACGAAACCTGCCTTTTAACAAACAACTCACGCCCATTCTTTTCTCTCTCAGAATCCTCGTGCTTTAGGATTCGTGCCAGAGCTGATTCTGATGGGAGAAACTGAGACGGTGGTGGTGGTGAAGCCGTCGGGAACGACATGGGAGCTGAGCCCCAACTCCATCCCTGACGACATCGCCCTCAACATCGCCGCCTTCCTCGATGTGAGTTCAGTTATCATACTCATATTCATCATCTATTTCCAACCAAAAAAAAAAAAAACTAATGATTAAATTAAGGCAGGGTTGGGATGTGTCTTCTCTTGGATGCTGCTCCAAATTCTGGTCTCATCTTTGCAGCTCCGACTCTTTATGGATTCACCTCTCCAATAAGAGATGGCCGGAATTGCGTCTCAATCCCGCCACCTCCCCCTCCTCCTCTCTTTCGCCACAACCGCAAGTATGAATCAATCCCTTTTTTGTTGTTGTTGTTGTTGTTGTTGTTTTCAGATATTTTGGATGGTAACTCTTAATTGAAGACGATCAAATTATGATTTGACTGGTGCAAATTGAAAATTTTGGTTTTAGGGCCTTCTGATACACACATTTATTAAAAAAAAAAAAAAAAAAAAAAAAAAAAAAAAATTTCAGGCCTGGTTTGGATAAGGAGGTTAGTAAGGATAAGTGACTTGTATACCTACCTGGAAGGAAGTAGTTAGTTATCTAAACTTTGATATGTTTTCAATCATATTATAAAGGTTTGTTAGCTCCATTTTTCTTTCTTCAAAGTTTAAAAAAAAATAATTATAGGTATCTAAACTCCAATTGAACCAAATTTGTTTTTTTAAAGCCAGAAATGAAGGTACAAGTTGCATTCCTCTCCTCCATTTAAAAAATTTAGCTACAGGATCCTTCCTTTCTATCCAAACAGGGACTCAACTGTTAGTCTAGTCAGTCGTTGTTTTTTTTTCTCTTCTTTCTAGCTTGTTGCTAACATTTTAGTGTCTCTTTTTTTAATAATTCTTTTCCCAAGTGATATTATTAACTTAACCTACCTGTGGATGCATAATTGGACGGAAGGTATAAACTCAGATGCTCCAAGTCTTACCTAAGTTGATAAATTTAGCTAATTTTTGTTTGAACACTAGGATATGGCACTTTCCGCAGTCGGATACGTCATATGGGTGTGTCAAACATGGATGAACATGACATGCTGTTGTCATTATACTTTCCGCTTGTGGGGGGTCGAAATCCAATCATTTCCTATGTGTTTTGTTCAGTTGTGCATCAACAAGAAGCGTACATAGACTAAACAGAATTCTATCTACACATTTTTGTTTCATGTTCCTACTTATCTTGGTGGAAGTGGAACAACACTTTGTGGTACCGAAAAATGAAAAATGTAATGCTCGACTCATTAATTTGGAATTGTAAATTTTTTTAAAAAAAATATAAGGAAAACCTAGAATAGAGCATGTATAAGCAATTGAGCATTCAGCTGGTTGAGAAAACATTTTCTTTCACTCCGTCATGGTGGTTATCATTCAGAATTTTTTGTGGGTTCAAGGTGTACAATGTTTTTCTACATTCAGCCTAGTTGCAATACTTTTCATTTAAGGTAAAAAGGTAGGCTTTCACTCTGTTTCATTGTGAAACAATAAAAAATCGGTTGTGGTATCATGAAAGAGTATATTAATTGTCCTGCGGTCCTTGAACCAGCATTTTTATGATGTTGTTTTCTTTAACATCTGTTTGATAAAATGCCTCTTTGTACTCCTTGGTATTACAACATTTTCTTGTCAGTTTGTGTTGACATGTATCCTATATTCTTCAACTGATATTTAACTGTAGACATGTTATTGATTCTCCTTTGGCATGCATATACTTCGCTTTGTTATGTGTCTTGTATTTTGATTACATCTTAACCACTTTCTGCCGTCCAGTAATTACCAACACTCAAAATATATTCATCCTTTTGATTTCATACCTGCTGTATCAGCATATCTAGGTTGTGTTATGTTTCTGTCCCGATTCCTTGTGATACGTAAGCTTCTTAACATAGTCTCTGCCAATCTATGGATCCGTAATACTTTTTCTGATAGAGGAAAATATGTCCATATTTAATTGTGGAATCTGTGCTTATATATTGTAGGGATGGAAACGTTTTTACATATCGAAACACAAAAGTTTAGCTCGTGCTGCTTTCATTGTAATCAAGTTTGTGGAAGAGTGCACTCGTAATGAATCACTTGAGGTTGGTAGTTATTTGAAAGCAATTAATGATCTTCGATCGCTGGGGTTGGGATTCAAGGATGTTCAGCTGTTTTTATTAGCAAGAAAGCACAGTGTTCTGTTGAATCTGATTGGACTTCACTACTCCATATTTTACCTGGGAACTTCTGTAAGTGATTCTTTTCATACTCTACATACTTCAGTTATAGCAGATTGCAGGTTCATAGAATTGCCTTCTTAACAGGCAATTTACCAATGAATTTTGTATAACTTAATTTTTGAAACTTCGAGAAATTTTGTAAACAAAATTGTCATCAAACCCTGTGTACTAAATTTTTCGTCAGTGTTTTAAATGTAATGTTTTTTCCTTTCGTGATAACATGATTCCAATGGAAGTTGTAGAACGCAACGTTAAGATGCATCCAAGAATCTCCGGATCTTCCCCTTGATTCCCTATTAAAGTTGTTCCTATATGGTTATATTGAACTTAATGATTGATTGCTTTTAGAATGGGCAGTCCTTTTAGGTTCATATATCATTACAAGAAATTCATCTTAGACCACCTTGTAAATATACCCAAAAAATCTATTTTAAAAATAAAAAAATATTGTTTATTGAACTAGGGAAGTAGGGAATTGATAGTGTTATGGTTAGTTCTGAACTCTTTATCTGTTACAGCCTAATGATGTGATGGAAGCACTTTGCACATGTCAAGTGGCTGAGAGAGAAGTTTGTGTGAGCTGGTTTAAGTTGGGAAGGTGGTTCCATGGCTTTCGTCTTCCCGATGAGCACCGATCTCGAAAGGTTTCTCTCGGTGATCTTGCCAAGGCTCAAGGGGAAGAGGTTTTGCGTGTGCTCAACAGAGGTGCAGTCCACGAAGTCTTCCGAGTTCAGATCACCTTTGTTCCTGTTAGGAAAATGGCTGCACGTCCATGCTAGATTTCAGTGGAGTTTGTGTGCAAGTTAACATGATTTTCTTTCGTACTTATATCTATACTGTCAGCAGAATGTAAGAAATGTGAACCATGTATATATAACTGAATGGATCCTGTTATGGAGTAAATGTAAATATGCACCATATGTAAAGAAAATGTTAATGTTAATGTGAAGAAACTGTAAATGTGAATCATGTGTATATTATCGAAATATTGAAATCAGATGTGGGGAAAAATAATATTTTCTTCTATCTTTATTTATATGCTCAGTACATCTATATATATCCAATGGTTACTTGGATAAGGGTTACAATGATTGGGAGAAGTTTAAGGGATTAGAGAAGATATATTTCCTAATCTGTATTAGATAGAATATTTAATTGATTTATTCCATATATTCCATAAATTCCAACACTCCCCCTCAAGTTGGTGCATAGATATTGAGCATCCCAACTTGTCTACAAATTTCACGAAGAGCCGATTCGAAACTGTCTTTGTGAGAATATCTGCAAGTTGGTTTTCTGATTTCACTTTGGAGATCTCAATAATTTTCTCATCCAATTTCTCGATGATGAAAAATCTATCCACCTCTACATGTTTCGTCCTATCATGTTGAACTGGATTGGCGGCAATATCACATGTTGCTTGACTGTCACAATACACCTTCATAGGTTCATTCGGACCACAGCCTAAGTCCTTCAACAAAAGTTTTAGCCATAAATCTTCCGCTATACTTAAAGCTACTCCGCGATACTCAGCCTCTGCACTAGAGCATGTAACAACATTCTGCTTCTTGCTTCTCCATGTAACTAAATTTCCTCAAACAAAGGTGAAGTATCATGAAGTGGAGTGCCTATCAATTATAGATCATGTCCAATCAGTATCAGTATATGCCTCAACCTTCAAGTGACCATATTTTGCAAATAGGACCCTTTTTTTTTCTTTGAGCAGACTTAATATATCTCAGAATTCTCATCATTGTATCCATGTGATGTTCCTGAGGTGCATGCATAAACTAACTTACCACACTTAAAGCATATGATAAATCTGGCCATATATGTGCAAGATACATCAGTCGTCCAACCAATCTCTGATATCTTTCCTTATCACAAGGCACATGATCAGATTCGTTGCAAAGTTTTAGTCATTCTTTTAACGGTATACCAATCGGCTGACAAGCAGACATTCTAGTTTCCTTCAATAAATCAAGAGCGTACATTCTTTGAGACAGAAATATACCCTTTTTCGAGCGAAAAACTTTGATACCAAGGAAGTATCTCAAAGGACCAAGATCTTTCATTTCGAACTCTTGTGACAAGTAGTTCTTTAATGTCTTCCTCTCCTTAGGATCATCTCCAGTTACTATCATATCATCCACATAAATAATGGAAGCAGTAATTTAACCTTCTTTTCTTTTTAGGAACAGAGAATGATCTAAATTGCTCTGACAATATCCGAATGTCCTCATTGGTTTTGTGAACCTTCCAAACCAATCTCTTGGCGACTGCTTGAGTCCATACAGTGCTTTCTTCAAACGACACTTTATTACTGTATTGGACTGGTCTATTTGATCCTGGTGGTAGATCCATATAAACTTATTCCGTCAATTTTCCATGCAAAAAGGCATTCTCCACATCAAATTGCTCCAATAGCCAGTTAAGATTTGTAGCAAGTGACAATAAAACTCGAACGGTGTTGAACTTTGCTACAAGTGCAAATGTTTCATCATAATCAATTCCATACGTTTGAGTGTACCCTTTCGCAACCAACCTTGCCTTGTATCGCTCTATTGAACCATCAGACTTATACTTCACGGTATAAATTCATCTGCATCCTACCGGCTTCTTTCCTGCTGGCAATTCGACTATCTCCTAAGTCTCATTCTTCTTCAAGGACTTCATCTCCTCATCCATAGTTGTTTTCCACCTTGGATTGGCTAAGGCTTCCTGCACAGTGTTAGGAATAGATACAACAAATAATTGATTCAGAAATAACTTATTTGATTCAAACAATCAGTGAATGGACTTAATGGCTCATGGGATACTTGACATTACTAATGGGATCAGGCTCATAAGTAGGTTTTGGAATACCTATAGTAGTACGATTTGGGAGTTCTCTTCTTGGAGCTTCAGACAGCGATGACAATTGGTTTTGGGGTTCTGACAATGCTGGTGGTGGAGATGGTTCTGACGGTGCTGGTGGTGGAAATGATTCTGACGGTGCTGGTGGTGGAGATGGTTCATCTTCGTGGAGGTTCGACACTGATTGCAGTTCTTCGTGAAGATCTCCTTCCTCAACCAAATATTCATTCGAGTGATCGTCACTACTTACATCCAGATTTTCATCGCTTATATTTGATTGTTTAGTCTGAATGGTAACCATTTCATCATAGGCAAGAGTTTGAACTTCACTTCGGTACTCCCCCTGAAGTTCAACCTCAGAGGAAAAATACATCTCATCTTCATGGAACACAACATCTATAGTCACAAACATCCTTTGAGTTAGTGGGTGATAGCACTAATACCTTATCTTATCCTATGCATATCCCACGAAAACACATCAGACGGCTCGAGGAGTTAACTTATTAAGTTCATGTTGATGAAGATGAACAAATGCAACACACCCAAACACACGAGGTGGTAAGTTGACGACTTTTGGTGCATTTACAGCTTCAGTTAATGCTTGAAATGGTGTAAGAAAGTTTAGGATACTAGAGGAACTCGGTTGATTAAGTATGTAGCAGAAGCAAGGGCTTCCCCCCAATAAATGAGTGGTATATTTTCATAGATAAGAGAAGTACAGAACACCTTGAGCAAGTGTCTGTTTTTTTTTTCTTTCTATAACCCTATTCTGTTGAGGTGTATACGAGCATGTAGTCTGGTGAACAATCTCATGTTCCTCCAAATATTGTTGCAAATTCGAACTCAGGTACCCACCACCATTATCACTCTTAAGAACTTGAATCTGTGTTTTATACTGAGTTATAACACGTTTGTGAAATTTCTGAAATAAGCTACTAACTTCACTCTTAGACTTCATCAAACAAATCCAAGTCATACGAGTACAATCTTCAATAAATGTTACAAACCATTTTGCTCCTCCAAAAGTAGTATTTTTGGATTGACCCAAAATATCAGAATAAATAATCATAAATGGAAGAGAGTTCTTACTTAGGTTTGGAGGAAAAGAAACACGGTGACTTTTTGCGAGTTCACACACATCACACCAAAAGGTAGACAAACCCAACTTTAAAAATAAGCTTGGAAATAATTTATTCAAATCACCAAAGGAAGCATGCCTTAGACGTCGATGTCATAGCCAAATCTCTGATTTCTTCTTCTCCCCCTTCAGATCCTTCCACAGAAAGAGTTTGAGTCAACATGCTTGAACTTTTAGATTCCAAATCCTGGTAATAGAGCTTCCTGTGTCTAACCTCATAACTAATCATCTTGCATGTCCGAATATCCTTGAACTCGCAATGGGAGGGCCAAAAAATTACAATACAATGTAAGGCAGTCGTTATTTGAGAAACAGATAATAGGTTAAAATTCAAGGAGGGCACAACTAACACATTATCTAAGGTTAGGTTTTTGTGAGAGATATGGAACCCTTGCCAGTAATGGTGGCAGGATCTCCGTTGGCAGTGGACACTTTGGATTTGGTGGGTGGTTGTAAGGTTTGGACTAGTCTAGAATCAAAAGTCATATAATCGGTAGCACCCGAATCAATTATCCATGTATTATTCATAATAGAGGTAGAAATATTGAAAACCTTACCATCATTACCTGCAGTAGTACCATCAGTGTCAGTGGATCGATTGCAGTTCTTCTTCTGAGTATCTCTGCTATAATCACAAATCCCTGGATAGCCAATAATCTTATAACAACAAGGTTTCGTGTAGCCGATCTTGCCACAATGAGTACACTTTCTTGACTCCATGGTGAAGAACAACAAATAGCAACACAACAAGTAGTACTAACAGTAACACAGCAAGCATCACAGTACCACACCAAACACACTGACAAACAGTAAATACCAACACCAGCAATCAGCATGAAGCACACAGCAATCGACAAATCAGATTAGATCTAATCCAATACAGATCTGTATGGATTCAGATCTGACTTCTTAATCAATGGCGAGAGGAATTTCTTCTCAGCAGGGGCATCGACAGAGCTCGAAGGTGATGGCAACGGCGGGGCGACGGGATGGAGGTGGGAATTGGGTCAAAGCAGCACAGAGAGAAGATGGTCGGGGATGAAAGGCGACGAAGTTTGGAGGGAACTTCGATGGGTTCGGAGGAGCAATCGACAAGGATTGGGTTCGGTGGTTGGCGAGGCTCAACTAATGGTGTTAATGGCGATGAGGATGAGGATGGGCGGGAGTGGTCAGAGGACGAGGGAGGATGAGGGTGAGAGTTAGGGCGGTGGTGTCGATCAGATCTGGCAGCGGCTTGGACTCAGATCTAACTGGCGATGGTTTCGACGGAGATCGGGTGCGACAGAGGTTGGGGTCAGGGTCGATGATCAGTGATGTGACAGAGGTCGAGGTTGAGGTCGGGGTCAGTGATCGGTGGTGGTTGTTGAGGTCGGGTCGGGTGCAACAGAGGTATTAGAACCGGTCACCTCCGTCTCTTCTTCTTCTTCAACTAGCCTACATCTTTTTGGGCTCCGATACCATATCGAAATATTGAAATCAGATGTGGGGAAAAATGATATTTTCTTCTATCTTTATTCATATGCTCAGTACATCTATATATATCCAACGGTTACTTGGAGAAGGGGTACAATGATTGGGAGAAGTTTAAGGGATTAGAGGAGATACATTTCCTAATCTATATTAGATAGAATATTTAATTGATTTATTCCATATATTCCATAAATTCCAACATATGTTTTGAATATTGAATGGATAATAATGCACGATGGAATATGCGTATATTTTTTGGAACACAAAGCCTTTGGGGACGATTGGATCATAACTCATAAGGCATGATGGAAATGTGAACCATGTGTGTATAATTGAATGGATTCTACTGTGTAGTAAATGTAAATGTGCACCATATTTAAAGAAAATGTGACGTAAATGTGGAGGAAAATGCAATTGTACCATGTTAATGTTTATATTATGCAAACTGTGTGGATCATATTTGGAATTATGCAAACTGTATGGATCATATTTGGAATTATGTGTAGATATTTTGGATCATAAGGCATGAAGAGAATGGAACATATTTTGTGAACTAAGTGGATCATAAGCAGGGATGCTTTCGGATCGGATACGGATCGGATATTGGCTATACCAACATCCGTATCCGCAATCCAAAGACGGATTCGGATACGGATATGGATATGATTCGGAAAATAAAAATCATATCCGTATCCGCAATTTTCGGGTACGGATGTGAATCAGATACGGTCTACCGGATAACGGATACGGATTCGGATAACAAATATAAAGTTTTTGCTATTTATTTTTCTTAACTAGTACTTATACATGTATATCACTGAATTGTGAATATCGATTTTCATATCTAATAACAAAATAGAAATCAACAGAACAAAAAAGGAGAATGAAAATTTATTTCAAATATATACAACTCTTATAAAAAATGAATATAATACGCACTTACTTGTCTATGTTGCATTGGTTTGAAACCGACTCTTTAACTTCTTTTACCAGGATGAGGTGGCGTCATTGAAAAAGATAGCACTTGGGAAGAACTGCAGTAATGGAGAAAAATTAACAATGACAATGTATAAATTATTTCTTCATTCTTAAAAAAATAGCAGAATTCTTTCATTCAGAATTTCAGATAATGTAAACAGGATGCTGTCATTAGTTTGGATTATTTGAGAGCCTGAAAATGTTGACTCAGAAAAAAGTTAATATAGAAAATTTCATTGTCAGCACAGGCCATTTTTTTATTCTTCTCCCTTTTCTTTACTAAATCAACTCATAATTCCCTTGCATACAAAAACTATGAAGTATCATAAAATTACAATACATTACAATCAATTCACATATTATAATAAGCCCAAAAAATTATAATTTTATAACTTTTATATTAGGAACAGAATGTTAAAAATACAACAGTTACTTAAAATATGGTCTTGACTCTTACAGTTACTAAATAGACAGTAGGAATAAAAATATCACAAAACAGAGTTCACTAGTTAAATAGTATCACTACTCAATTGCATAGTTGGTGTATTAATTTTTTGTTTTTTGAGTAACAAGTGGAACATAAATATCCACTATTGCATAGATGGGGGTGTATACTTTAATTTCCTTCTTCTCTAACCACAAAAACCAACCAAAGGAGATGCTAAATTCCAGCACATGCAGTTTGTTAATAGCATCTTCTACTTCCCATCCTTCTGTTTAGTGTACACATTACTGCCCTATTACAAAGCATCACTCTCTTTCTCAGAAAATGATAGATAAGGTACAAATTAAGCAACACAGTAGCAGTCAAGCTTGGCTGCTTATCCTAATACTCTACACTACCCATATAAAACTCCTACATCCCTTTCTCTCAATCTCTTCCCTTCTCTCCAAAACTCCATCTGATCCTCACTTTCTTTGATTTCCCTAATTTTTTTAATGTTTAGATTTCGCCCCACAATTATTAGTTGTACACTTTCAAGTTCAAATGTAAGAAACAAAAAACAAGAAATAGATTCTTAATAGTCAATCAGATACAATAATCTCAATTCGAGTCATTATCAAAATTAGGATTCTCAAATCTGATGGAAGCAAATCGAAGCCACAAACCCTATACAAATTCTTGAAGGTTTTGGCCTCACAAATTATTCCAAACGCTTGAATATCAACATCACCATCAATGCAAATCATGAAGTATTATTTACCAGTCATTTTAGATGATCAAAGCATTGAGAACCACTCTTGAATATCAACATCACCATCAATGCAAATCATAAGGTATTATTTACCAGTCATTTTAGATGATCAAAGCATTGAGAACCACAGAATAGTCCATCACACTTTACAACTACTAAAAGAATGTATGATACTTACTTCAAAACTAAAGATGCCCAAGCATTGACTACTGGTCCTGAAATTGAACTCATTTTATTTTTCATTCCAAACAGCCACATAATTTCTTCATTTTGTCCATCCATGAAAATTCTGCACCTTATACCTTTGAAAGGAGAAGGTACTGGAAACTAAAGTGAGGTCAATTTACAAGAGCATAATCCAACACAACAAACACAAGACACTAAATCAACCAATATCGTTCCAATAAATAACAAAAGAAATACTCTGAAAGGAAATAAACAAATACGTGACTGATTTTTTTCCCCTTCTTTTCGACGACGGGGCGCTGAAGACGGGGCTCGCGACGGGGCTTCGATCTCTCGACCTTCTGATCCCGTGCTTCGATCTCTCGACCTGCGCGCCATTTGTGTTCTTGAGAGCGGACGCGATGGAGATGGGGGATGGGGGAGAAGAGGAAGACGGGGGAACGCGAGGTCGATGTGGAGTGGAGTTGGGGATGGGGACTGGGAATTGGGGACGGGGGAGAACCGGAGAAGAGGAAGGGTCAATTTGGGATTTTGGATCTGGTGAATACGGGATTTAGCTGATTAGGGCTTAAGTTTACTCATTGATATAACTATTAGATATATAAATATTAAATTAAGCGGATATCCGTATTCGAATCCATTTTTTAGGAATATCCGTATCCGTATCTGAAACCGAATTTTTTTAGATTTGGATATCCGAATCCGTATCCGTATCCACCCGGATACGGATTCTTCATATCCGTATCCGCAAAAAAATCGGATTCGGATGCGGATCAAATCGGATATATCCTTATCCGAAAGCACCCCTAATCATAAGGCATGATGGAACATGTATAGAATATAGATAGCGATTTAAAGATCCAAAAATAATAATAATAAAATAAAATCCTCAAATTACAGAGAAGATATCATAGCTAATACTGGTTTGTAACACTTGCACGGGCAAGGAACAGCAGAAACTGGGAACAATACCATTATAGTTGTTGAAAAACAGATTTAACGCGCGCGCCGGGGGGGGGGGGGGGGGGGGGGGGGGGGCAAGGAACAGCAGAAACTGGGAACAATACCATTATAGTTGTTGAAAAACAGATTTAGCGCGCGCGGGGGGGGGGGGGGGGGGGGCGCAAGGAATAGCAGAAACTGGGAACAATACCATTATAGTTGTTGAAAAAGAGATTTAACGCGCGGGGGGAGGGGGGGGAATCTTTATTTTCTTCTTGTTCTTTATTCTGTACAGTATACATCTATATATAAGGATTACAATCTTGGAGGAGAAAAAAGGAGATAGAGAGAAGATTGAGGGGTTAGAAATTTGGAAAATCTGTTTTCTATAGATTACGAAACAGAATATACATATTTGTACTTACTACATTTCAACACTCCCCCTCAAGTTGGTACATAGATATTGAACATGCCTAACTTGTCAACAAATTTTAAGAAGAGCTGACTCGAAACTGTCTTGGTCAGGATATCTGCGAGTTGATCTACTGATTTCACTTTAGATATCTCAATGACTTTCTCATCCAATTTCTCCTTGATGAAGAATTTATCCACCTCTACATGTTTCGTCCTATCATGTTGAACTGGATTGGCAGCAATATCACATGCTGCTTGACTGTCGTATTACACCTTCATAGGTTCATTCGGACCACAGCCTAAGTCCTGCAACAAGAGTTTCAGCCATAATGCTTCCGCTATACATAGAGCTACTCCGCGATACTCAGCCTCCGCACTAGAGCGTGCAACAACATTTTACTTCTTGCTTCTCCATGTAACTATATTTTCACCAACAAATGTGAAGTATCCTGAAGTGGAGCGCCTATCAATTATAGATCCAGTCCAATCAGCATCGGTATATGTCTCAAGCTTCAAGTGATCATGTTTCGCAAATAGGACCCCTTTTCCTGGAGCAGACTTAATATATCTCAGAATTCTCATCATTGTATCCATATGTTGTTCCTGAGGTGCATGCATAAACTGACTTACCACACTTAAAGCATATGATAAATCTGGCCGTATATGCGCAAGATACATCAGTCGTCCAACCAATCTTTGATATTGTAATACCCTAAAACATCATTTTAATAAAATAAAAAAAAATTCTCACGTGTTGTGCACGTGCGAACTTCATGTGTATATTATTTATTTATTTTATATGAAATCTCATTTTTGTATGAACAATTATTTTCCTTTATTTTTCTAAAAAGTCTATTTCCAAAAGCCTAAAACACTAATTAATTGTTTTAGCCCACTTTAATTAATTATTAATTTGTTGTCTTGGCCCACAAGCCTAAGCCCACTATTTATGAAGCCCACCAATCTAATTAATTAATTAAATGGTTACACTTGTCATGTAGAGATAATTGGTGAAGATTTTGATTAATTAAATTGTACAACTTTTAAATAGGGAAACTAGGTGGCACGTGCGAAGCACGTAGTGTGCAATGCACACTTTATTTTTTGGCCGGTTGTGCTTTAGGAGAGATGGGAGAGTGGGTTGTGTGCATGGGTAGTTATTTTGTGTGTGGGTGGTTGCTATAACTCCTAATCCTATCCTAGCCCTTCATTCTATAACCATCCATCGAATCCTAGCCCTCCAATCTACTCTAAAATTAGTATAAATACCCCCCTTCATACTTGTATTTTACACTAGTAATCTATTGAAAAAAGAGAACAATTACAAAGGAGATTTATATTAGTGTGAGTTGAGTGTGCGTGTTCCCCCATTGGAGGCCGGCCATCCCTACAAGAAGAAGCTCTCGGTTTTTGGCAAGGAGCAAGGAGAAGGAGTTCGTTGCACTGCAATCTAGGAGGAGAAGGCACTCGCTCGCAATCTAGGAGGCTCTAGGAGATTTTCTTAATTGGTTTTCTTCAGAAGGTGGGTGTTTCTCATGACTTCTAAAGTAGAAATCATGCTAGGAAATGAAATTGAATTGTTATTATGAATTACTAGTTGAAATGGAATGTATGCTTGCCTAAATAGAAGAGAATTGAGAAATTAGCAAATATGTGTTGATTGATTACTATATTTATTAATTATCAGTAAAGTGAATGTTCTCGTTATTTCTAATGTTAGTATGCAAAATATGTCCTAAATGTGAACTATGTGGTTTAACTAGTAAAAGACTAACATTATGTTTACGAATTAAAGTGCTAATATAGAATGATGTGTTAAAGATGAATTGATAGAATAAATTATTAAGAAATGATTGGTAATAGATGTCATGAAATTTCCCATTGCTATTTATGCCATTAGAAAAAAAAATGAAAAAGGATGTATTTTTGCAAACAAATGATCGAATGCATCATGTGTAATTAATAAAATAGAAGTTCTTATAAAGCAAATTTTTAAGTAGAATATGATCTGAAAAGTTATGTTTCAAAAAGAGAAGAAAATATATTTTTAGACTTGAAAAACATCGCAGAGCAACCGACTGATCACATTTAACAGTCAACTGACCTGATCGTTTATTTTTTTATTTAAAAATCATAGCGGAACAGCCGACTGTCCGTATAAGACAGTCGACTCCTCTGAGTATTTATTCTCGAGCTTTAGAAACTCGCAGGACAACCGACTAGTCATGGTTAACAGTTGACTGCCCTGGATATTTTTATTTTTGAGTTTAAAAGCATCGTAGAACAGCCGACTGGTGATCTGTGACAGTCAACTTCCTCGAAGTTTTAAGTAAATCTGTATTCTCTTTGTGAGATAATTCCTATGACCTATGTCTTAGTATAAATGAGATTTGAGATGGTTTTTACAAAGAGGGACTTATTTTGATTATTATCTTTTTATACAAAGGAAATTGAAGGGATTGTTTAAGAAATTTAAGATGAGATTTTGGTAATGAGAAATTTGAAGGGTATGAATTGTGAAACCTATTGAAAATGTGAAATGTGGAATTAGAATGGATTGAAATAGAATTATGTGAGTTATAAACTAGTGAATGTGACATGTTTGAAGAATTTCAGTTTTTTTCAAGTATCTATGCATTGAATTATTGATTGTGATGAATTATGAAAGATGTGAATACATGAATACTATGCTTTTGAAACATGAATGGTGATAAATCATGAAAAGGTCATATGAGTATGACATTGCAATTATGAGTTGAAATTGAGAATTAGGGTATAGCCAAGCCTTATACCGGTAATGAAAGAAATGAGAAAATGATATTTTGAAATGAGAAGACCAATATTTGGGTTATGTGAATTAAATGAATAAGACCGGTATAGTGGAAGTGCTATACTCTAAGAGTTGATTTTATTCATGATTCAATTAAACTAAGGATTAGATGCATAGTGTAGATGTAATAAAAGTACGAGAAAAACATTGAGTATGAGGGCTATTGGATTGGCGGCGTGAGAGTATTCACAGGATGTCCCATGATGAGTCTTGATAGGGCGTAGATACTGCTCCAGAGTACCGTCCCGGTGGCGACGCTCGTGGGGTGTTTGACGACTGCGGGTGGTGTCATGTCTATGGTAGGAGCTGAATTACCACAGGATGCCTGCATGATGAGTCATGTGTCAGTGGGTTGGGATTCCCTCCAGGACGCTTAGACATGAGTTCGTAGGTCAGAAAATATCTAGGATACTTATCATAGTTACAGTAGTAGATTAAGTCATGGCGAGGGATTGAACCCTATAAGATGAAGAACGATTAAGGGCTTGCTCTCGGACCTATGTAGTATGGGATGCATAGAATCCGAACAAGTGCGCATTAGTGTCATATAATATAAATAAATTGCATTAAGGACTAAGTGCACATTCACAACACGACAACAATAGGATAGTCCCTTTAGCTTTGTTTGTGACAAGTTTGTGTTTGTTAAGAAATGAGAATCGTTATACTGTTTCCGGCATAGAGAGAATGGCCATATATAATATTTTGTCAGTTGAATGAACTGACGCGCTCACAGTTTTATATGCAGGGTAAAGATGCTTGACAATTGAAGTATACATGCTGCGCAGGATTGAGTTAAATATTGTTTCATGTAATTTATTGTAATATTGCTTCCGCTGTGATAATGTACAAGTGTAAATGTAACTCTGATAAAAGAAAGGTTTTTATTTCCTTGAAAAATTATACGAAAGAAGTGTAAAGATCCTGTAGAACTCGAATTCAGTTGTATTTTGGAATTCGGGGTGTTACAGAGTGGTATCAGAGCACGCTTCTAAGTAGTACAAATTTATAAGGAACGACACCCTAGAAGTGGACATTAGAGTGTGTGTTGAGTCTAGAGATTTAAATATAAGCTACTTTCATTTGTGTTGCTCTATGACTTATGCTTCTTCCTCTCTATTTCTAAGATGGCTGATCACTTCGACCCAGCTGAAGACGACAATTGGCATATCATAGAGGAAGATTACTACCCCGGACAAGCAGATTCTGAGGAAGAGTACTACCCCGGGCAAGCTGATTCAGACGAGGAAGATCTCGAAGAAGTGGAAGAGGAATGGCCTGAGTCCCGAGAGATCACCCCACCTCCGGATTCATCTGATGATTCTTCTGACGAAGAAGAAGAAGAACCAGTTCCAACTAGTCTTGTGATATCTCTTCAGAGGCAGATAGAAACTCTGTAGGAGAGAGTCGGACTATTGGACGCTCAGCTGGCAAAGCGCAAGGATGATTTTACAGTTCTCAATCATCGTGTATGGGAACTCGAGAAGAGGAAAAACATGACCGATGTACTGAAGGAGGAAGTGGAAGAACTACGGGGAGAGCTCCGTGAAGCCAAGAGGAACCAAAGGAGTTAGACTGTTGTGTCATCTACTGCTTTCATTTTGATGTCAGAAATATTTTAAATTCGAATGTATAAAGTTTGAAATTCAATGAAATGAAAAGTTGACTTAAAAGTTCATGTTTTATACTTTGAATTTAATAGATCTTTTGCATCAGAATATGGCTGGAAGACGAGCTCGTAACGGTGAAGGTCTGGACTTGGAAACGGAACTAGTGAGGGTCTATCAGATACTCAATGCCGTGGCCATGAATCAGAATCAAGGAAGGGTGCCTGCGAATCCAGTACCCGAAGTATCAAACTCATGGAATCGTTCAAGCGGATGAAACCACCGGTGTTTGAGGGAAAGTCAGACCCTGACGCGGCTGACAATTAGATCCATCAGGTAGAGACTATCTTCGAAGTCCTGGAGACCCCGGAAGGCAGCAAGGTGAAGTTGGCGACTCTGCAATTCGAGAAGAATGCGGTTGTGTGGTGGCAGTCGATGAAGCGGACGATGGGAGGCTGGGCTCTTGGCTGGGAGGAATTCTTGGAGGAATTCTGCAGTCATTACTTTCCCTCAAACGTCCAGGAGAAGAAGGCCATGGAGTTTCTGTCACTGCAGCAGGGCGGCATGACGCTTCGGAAGTATGAGACCAGATTCACTCAGCTCTCAAGGTATGCTCCCGAATTGGTGATGGATGAGGCGAAGAAGGCTCATAAGTTCGAGCATGGATTGAGGCCGAGCTTGAGTTCCAAGATGATATCCCTCGGTATTAGGAGGTTTGACAAGCTGGTCAAACGAGCGGCAGCCACAGAGACGGACATGGAGCAGTTCCACGCTGTTCAGAATAGGAGGAACAACTGGAATGCGGGGAAGAGGCCCACAGTTGCTGGCAATGTCAAGGGACAGCCACCGGCTCAAAGGTTCAAGCCTACGAGTGCAAACGCTGTTCAAGTGGCAGGAAGACCCGGGAATACTTGGGCGAGACCTCCAGTGACTTGTTTCAACTGTGGAGAGACAAACCATTACAAGTCTCACTGCCCCAAACTGCAGGATGTCGTCCGCAATGGACCAACTCAGCAGACCGGGAAGAAGCCGTACCAGCAGGGGCGAGTATTTGCCTTGACTGAAGCTGACGCTGATGAGGTGGATCACGTCATCACTGGTACGAGGGAGGATGTTTAGGAGTATTTTCTGTTGATTCTCTTTCCCATTATTTAGTGAACTGTTATATGACGAGTGAGTGTTATGTAATAGGAGAACTTATTTTGAATGGAAAGAAAGCTATTGTTTTGTTCGATACTGGGTCCTCTTACACTTTTGGATCACCTAAATTTGCTAAAGTGTTGGGAGTCGAACCGAAGATTTTTCCAAGCAAGGTTTTAGCAGTAGCTACTCCGTCAGGGGAGACTCTAACCACTGATCGGTACTATGCTGACTGCGAGATTGTGATTAGAGATCGAATTTTTGGGATCGATCTGATCAAAATGAATGTTTTGGGAGTCGATGTTATCATTAGCATTGATTGGATGTCGGTGTACAGTGCGAACATCGAGTGCAAGACCAAGACAGTAACAGTGAAGGCTCCAGGTGGACCTGAAGTCATTTTACAAGGGAAGAGAAGATGTTCAGATTTGGTTGCTGCTATAGCCAGAAGAGAGGGATTCCTGCAGAGGTGCAGCAGATTCCTGTGGTTCGGGATTATCCGACCGTGTTCTTGGAAGATTTTTCTGGGTTACCCCCGCATCGTGATGTGAAGTTCAGCATCACTATTCAGCCAGGGAGTGCACCTATTTCCAAGGCACCGTATAGAATGGCACCTATGGAACAGGATGAGATCAAATGGTAGATTGAGGAACTGTTGGAGAATGGCTTTATTCAACCTAGTGCGTCACCTTGGAGAGCACCAGTACTTTTGGTAAAGAACAAGGATAGTTCGATGAGGATGTGCATAGATTACCGAGAGCTGAATAAGGTCACTGTTCAGAATAAATATCCTATTCCACGAATTGATGACTTGTTCGATCGTCTACAAGGGATGAAGTGCTGTGGTTTGGTGAGAGGCTGTGTGTTCCGGATCAATCGGACTTGAAAGAAAGTCTTCTTCAGGTGGCACATGCTACTCTTTTGTCAGTACATCCTGAAAGTACCAAGATGTATAAGGACATTAAACAGTATTTCTGGTGGTCAGGTTTGAAGCGGGATGTGGCTGAATTTGTGTCGAGGTGTGAGATTTGTCAACAAGTCAAAGCCGAGAATCAGAAACCCGGAGGTCTGTTGCAACCGTTACCTATTCCAGAATGGAAGTTACCTATTCCGGAATGGAAGTGGGATTACATCAGTATGGATTTCATCACGAGTTTACCTAAGAGTCCTAAGGGCAATGATGCGATTTGGGTCATAGTCGATCGACTAACCAAGTCCGCTCACTTCTTGGCGATGAAACTAACTTCTTCGATGGACAAGTTAGCTGAGATGTATGTTGGTGAGATCGTCAGGCTTCATGGAATTCCGTTGACCATTGTGTCTGATCGAGATGCGCGGTTTACTTCGCATTTCTAGAGGATTCTTCAGATAGCTTTGGGTACCAAGACAGATTTCAGCACTGCTTTTCACCCCCAGACCGATGGGCAGACCGAGACAGTCAACCATATTCTTGAGGACATGCTTCGGTGTTGCGTACTAGACTTTAGAGGTAGTTGGGAAAGGCATTTACCTTTGGTGGAGTTTGCCTATAACAACAGTTTTCAGACTAGCATTGGATGGCGCTGTACGAAGCTTTGTTTGGCAAGAAGTGCAGAACACCTGTCTGTTGGTTCGAAGTTGGGGATCGTCAGATGTTTGGGCCTGAGATTGTGCAGCAGAACTCTGAAAAGATTGATCTGATCAGGAAGAGGTTGGTGGATGCTCAGAGTAGGCAGAAGAGCTATGCAAACAACCGGAGGAGGGACCTTGAATTTGAGGTTGGTGACTTTATCTTTCTGAAGGTATCTCCCAGCAAAGGCGTGATCCGATTCAGCAAGGGTGGAAAGTTAGCCCCGAGGTTCATAAGCCCATATATGATGTTGAAAAGGATCGGGAAAACTGCTTACCGGCTTGAGTTACCGGAAGAGTTGTCTCAGGTGCACAATGTCTTTCATGTGTCTATGGTGAGAGGTTACATTCCAGATCCTAGTCACTATTTGTCCGAAGTGCCAGAGGGTTTGCATTTGGATCTGAGTTTCATTGAGCTTCCAGTTGAGATTATTGATCGTCGGGAGAAAGTCTTGAGGAATAAGACAATACCGATGATCAAGGTAGTCTGGAGAAACCAATTGGTTGAAGAGGCTACTTGGGAATCTGAGGATAGGATGATGAAGGATCATCCTGAGCTGTTTGCTTGATTGTATCTTTCTTCTTGTGTTTTGTTTTCTCACTCTTTAATTGTAGTTTCGGGGACGGAACTATTCTAAGGAGGGAATGTTGTAATACCCTAAAACTTCATTTTAATAAAAATATTTTTTTTTCTCACGTGTTGTGCATGTGCGAACTTCATGTGTATATTATTTATTTATTTTATATGAAATCTCATTTTTGTATGAACAATTATTTTCCTTTATTTTTCTAAAAAGTCTATTTCCAAAAGCCTAAAACACTAATTAATTATTTTAGCCCACTTTAATTAATTATTAATTTGTTGTCTTGGCCCACAAGCCTAAGCCCACTATTTATGAAGCCCACCAATCTAATTAATTAATTAAATGGTCACACTTGTCATGTAGAGATAATTGGTGAAGATTTTGATTAATTAAATTATACAACTTTTAAATAGGGGTACTAGGTGGCACGTGCGAAGCACGTAGTGTGCAATGCACACTTTATTTTTAGGCCGGTTGTGCATTAGGAGAGATGGGAGAGTGGGTTGTGTGCATGGGTAGTTATTTTGTGTGTGGGTGGTTGCTATAACTCCTAATCCTATCCTAGCCCTTCATTCTATAACCATCCATCGAATCCTAGCCCTCCAATCTACTCTAAAATTAGTATAAATACCCCCCTTCATACTTGTATTTTACACTAGTAATCTATTGAAAAAAGAGAACAATTACATAGGAGATTTATATTAGTGTGAGTTGAGTGTGAGTGTTCCCCCATTGGAGGCCGGCCATCCCTACAAGAAGAAGCTCTCGATTTTTGGCAAGGAGCAAGGAGAAGGAGTTCGTTGCACTGCAATCTAGGAGGAGAAGGCACTCGCTCGCAATCTAGGAGGCTCTAGGAGATTTTCTTAATTGGTTTTCTTCAAAAGGTGGGTGTTTCTCTTGACTTCTAAAGTAGAAATCATGCTAGGGAATGAAATTGAATTGTTATTATGAATTACTAATTGAAATGGAATGCATGCTTGCCTAAATAGAAGGGAATTGAGAAATTAGCAAATATGTGTTGATTGATTACTATATTTATTAATTATGAGTAAAGTGAATGTTCTCGTTATTTCTAATGTTAGTATGCAAAATATGTCCTAAATGTGAACTATATGGTTTAACTAGTAAAAGACTAACATCATGTTTATGAATTAAATTGCTAATGTAGAATGATGTGTTAAAGATGAATTGATAGAATAAATTATTAAGAAATGATTGGTAATAGATGTCATGAAATTTTCCATTGCTATTTATGCCATTAGAAAAAAAATGAAAAGGGATGTATTTTTGCAAACAAATGATCAAATGCATCATGTGTAATTAATAAAACAGAAGTTCTTATAAAGCAAATTTTTAAGTAGATTGTGATCTGGAAAGTTATGTTTCAAAAAGAGAAGAAAATATATTTTTTAGACTTGAAAAACATCGCAGAGCAGCCGAGATCACATTTAACAGTCGACTGGCCTGATCGTTTATTTTTTTTATTTAAAAATCATAGCGGAACAGCCGACTGTCCATATAAGACAGTCGCCTCCTCTGAGTATTTTATTCTCGAGCTTTAGAAACTCGCAGGACAGTCGACTGGTCATGGTTAACAGTCGACTGCCCTGGACATTTTTATTTTTGAGTTTAAAAGCATCGTAGAACAGCCGACTGGTGATCTGTGACAGTCGACTTCCCCGAAGTTTTAAGTAAATCTGTATTCTCTTTGTGAGATAATTCCTATGACCTATGTCTTAGTATAAATGAGATTTGAGACGGTTTTTACAAAGAGGAACTTATTTTGATTATTAACTTTTTATACAACGGAAATTGAAGGGATTGTTTAAGAAATTTAAGATGAGATTTTGGTAATGAGAAATTTGAAGGGTATGAATTGTGAAACCTATTGAAAATGTGAACTGTGGAATTAGAATGGATTGAAATAGAATTATGTGAGTTATAAACTAGTGAATGTGACATGTTTGAAGAATTTCAGTTTTTTTCAAGTATCTATGCATTGAATTATTGATTGTGATGAATTATGAAAGATATGAATACATGAATACTATGCTTTTGAAACATGAATGGTGATAAATCATGAAAAGGTCTTATGAGTTGAAATTGAGAATTAGGGTATAGTCAAGCCTTATACCGGTAATGAAAGAAATGAGAAAATGATATTTTGAAATGAGAAGACCAATATTTGGGTCATGTGAATTAAATGAATAAGACCAGTATAGTGGAAGTGCTACACTCTAAGAGTTGATTTTATTCATGATTCAATTAAACTAAGGATTAGATGCATAGTGTAGAAGTGATGAAAGTAAGAGAAAAACATTGAGTATGAGGGTCATTGGATTGGCGGCATGAGAGTATTCACAGGATGTCCCATGATGAGTCATGATAGGGCATGGATACTGCTCCAGAGTACCGTCCCGGTGGCGACGCTCGTAGGGTGTTTGACGACTGCGGGTGGTGTCATGTCTATGGTAAGAGCTGAATTACCACAGGATGCCTGCATGATGAGTCATGTGTCAGTGCGTTGGGATTCCCACCAGGGCGCCTAGACATGAGTTCGTAGGTCAGAAAACATCTAGGATACTTATCGTAGTTACAGTAGTAGATTAAGTCATGGTGAGGGATTGAACCCTACAAGATGAAGAACGATTAAGGGCTTGCCTTCAGACCTATGTAGTATGGGATGCATAGAATCCAAACAAGTGCGCATTAGTGTTATATAATATAAATAAATTGCATTAAGGACTAAGTGCACATTCACAACACGATAACAATAGGATAGTCCCTTTAGCTTTGTTTGTGACAAGTTTGTATTTGTTAAGAAATGAGAATCGTTATACTGTTTCCGGCATAGAGAGGATGGCCGTGTATAATATTTCGTCAGTTGAATGAACTGACGCACCCACAGTTTTATATGCAGGATAAAGATGCTTGACAATTGAAGTATACATGCTGTGCAGGATTGAGTTAAATATTGTTTCATGTAATTTATTGTAATATTGCTTCCGCTGTGATAATGTACAAGTGTAAATGTAACTCTGATAAAAGAAAAAAATTTATTTCCTTATAAAATTGTACGAAAGAAGTGTAAAGATCCTGTGGAACTCGAATTCAGTTGTATTTTGGAATTCGGGGTGTTACTGATATCATTCCTTATCACAAGGCACATGATCAGGTTCGTTGCAAAATTTCAGTCCTTCTTCTAATGGTGTCCCAATCGGCTGACAAGCAGACATTCCAGTTTTCTTCAATAAATCGATAGCATACTTTCTTTGAAACAGAAATATACAATTTCTCGATCGAGAAACTTCAATACCAAGAAAATATCTCAAAGAGCCAAAATCCTTCATTTCGAACTCTTGTAACAAGTAGTTCTTTAATGTCATTCTTTCCTCAGGATCATTCCAAGTTACTATCATGTCATCTACATATATAATGAGAGTAGTAATCTTACCTTCTTTTCTTTTCAGGAATAAGGTATGATCTGAATTACTCTGACAATATCTGAATGTCCTCATTGATTTTGTAAACCTCCCAAACTAAGCTCTTGGCGACTATTTGAGACCATATAGCGCCTTCCTCAATCAACACACTTTATCACTGTGTTGGGCTGGTCTGTTCGACCCTGGTGGAATATCCATATAAATCTCCTCTGTCAATTCTCCATGCAAAAATGCATTCTTCACATCAAATTGCTCCAATGGCCAGTCAAGATTTGCAGCAAGTGACAATAGGACTCGAACAGTATTGAATTTTACCACAGGTGCGAATGTATCTTCATAACAACTTCCATACGTTTGAGTGTATCTGTAACCCCTGTTTTTGATTTTTCGTATTCTTTGTGTATTTTTCTTCTTTCTTGAGTATTTTTTGTACTTTTCTTGTATTTTGGACCGTATATTGGAGTTGTTTTAAATATATATTCAGTTTGTTCATTTTTGATCTCCTTGTGATTTATTTTTCTGTCCCTTGAGTTGTTCTTGATCGTTATTATTGTTTCGCTCTTTATTTGGTTCTTGTTCTCTTATTTTGTTCTTGGGTGCTCGTGGTGATTTGGTTGCTAATCCTATTACTCTTGATCCCTAATTAACTACCAAAGTCAAATAGCCTATAAATCCTATGCAAATCCTATTTTTAAATCCTATATATCAACTCCTAATTAAACCCAATCCTATTCATACTCCTAAACTATCCACAACCCAAACCTAATAACTCACACCCTATATAAACCCCTCTTCCTCTCTCAACCGCAAAACCCTAAACCTAACCCCCTGATCTCTCATTCTCTCTGTTTGCGCCGTCAACACCCCGACCTGCACCCCTTGCCGGCCCCCGACCTGCACCCTACTCCCGTCGCGAGTACCCCAAACCGATCCCCCTAGCCGTCGTTTCCCACTGCACCCGAGAGCTCCACCTCATCATCTCTCCATCTCCATCTCTCTTCGTCTTCCCCCGTCTCCGGCGTCAGCAGCACCAGGAGCAGCAGTCGACGCCAGTGCAACCAGCGCCAACGCCACCGTGCCCACTCCCGACCGCTCTCTCTTTCTCTTGTTTTGCTTGAGCACGGAGTTACACATGGATTGCTTTTCGTGGTTTTTGTTCGTGGGTTTTGTTCGTTGCCAGGATCTGTTCCCGTTATTCTTGGTGTTCGTTTCGTATTCGGTTGAGGCAAGTAACTTGTACTCAATTCCTTTGTATGTTACAAGTCATAAATTCCGCTTGTAGTGTCGTTGGGTTCTAGAGACAACTCGTGTGTGGTGTATTTTGATGAGTATTGTCTCTATAGTGCTATTTGACCATAGTTGCCTCACGACATAAATTTGACATGAAACAACTTAGGTTTTGACTGTTCTTGATGTGATTATATTTGTGAAACAATTATGAGAATTTGTGTGTTTATTTGGATCCATGTGATATACTTGTTGTGGACATGCTATATACCCTATTTCATGTTGTTTGAACACTTAGTAGACTCTATAACATGTTTGGTTGTGTTTGGAACGAGTTTCGTATCTTGTATGTTGATTTGTTGTTAAAAGGAAAATCTGTATTTTTGTCGATTATCAGTTTTGATTGCTATTTTAGACCATACTAAGGTCAGTATCTTAATTTTAGTATTAAACATGATTTTTAGATAAATCTGTCTTCTTTCCAAATTTTCTGACAGAGATCGATTTCCTTTTCGTATGTGTGAGATATGATTGTTTTATTACAGTGGTGTATTATGTTTCCAGATTTCGTTTCTTGATGATTTCGATGACTAAACTATTTTGACACTAATGCTAAATATATTATTTTGTTCTGAAATTTTGCACAGTATTTCTATACCTATTTAGGGATTACCCAGAATTTTGGTGGATTTTATTGATGAGTTTTATATGCTGTTTCATGCATATTTATAAAAACTATACCTGCTAGATTTTGCTCACTGTTCTGTAAAGATTCGTATTTTCACCCTAGTTCCTTTTCCTGTATGAAAAATATTTGTGAATATGAAAGTTAGCCTATTCTGTCTATTTTCATCTCCCTTTTATGGATCTAGATTTTGTTTCACTGTTTGCGAGATATCACAGTTTTCGTACAGCAGTGTTGGGAATTCCAGATTTGCCAAACTATCGTTTCTTGATATTTTCTGATTTTTGTTGACTAAGGTAATCTTACTGGAAAATTTTAAAACTTTATATTCTGATACTAGGCATATAGAGGAATACCCCAGATATTTTCTGGAATTTATTATGATGTTTTAATTCTGTTTTCCTGACTTTAAATTCGATTTACTATTTTCTGGCTAAACGTATTTTCTGGATTCAAATCAGTTTTGAGTTATGTTTTTCTAAAACACTATATGACTTATATGTATCCGCTGGATTCGGTTGGAAGTCTATTTTCCAGATTCTCTGACGGATTCAGGTTTTGATATTTTTGGAAACGGTAATCGATGTTTTAGTACTGTACTGTTGTGCTGTCCTGAATTAGAAAGTACCCTATTTTGTTCTGTTATGTGACTATCTTACCATCTGTACATACTTATATGTTATTCTGAACTTGTGGGTCGTTATATCATGCTAGAATTACTCTGTTTCATGCACATACACATCTATCTGATAATAATTATGAAATGATCAAGCCCGGGTTTATGGAAAAGATCTAGTAGTGTGAAAGCATAGAAATGTGTACTTAGAAGGGGGCCCGTGTTTTCCATACGATTATCTGTTATCTGTTATTCTGTATCCTGTCTACATTACTTCCTATAGTAAGGTTTAGGGAAGAAGAGAACCACTAGATTCTATCTGTCTGTCTGGATCTGTTATCTGATATCTGTTTGTCTGAATCCTGAGTATACGGCCCTATATGATCCCTATGAAATCTACAAACTTAACTATTTTGAATGTAGCAACCATGTGATAAAAGGATGGAACATGAAGTGCTACCTAGTTAGTAGTTAATATAAGACTTATAAGATTTGTATTTGTATCTGAATCTGAATCTGACATCTGTATTTGTATCTGTATCTGATATCTGAATCTGTTATCTGATTATCTGAGTATTTGTTATCTATCTGATACTATCACTTGACATTATTATTTGACACTATCTGTATATCTGTCTGCATGCTATTTGACTTTTGACACTTGACACATGTTAGTATACCATGCTAGTTGATTCTGCTATACCATGCTATATCTGTTATGCTATTATTTAGAATTATTAGTTTTCCACGTACTTGTATCCTTCATTTACAAGCTGCCCGTAACTTTCATTGATGGGTACTTGTTTTCTTTTTCCTTCTCCTGCAATTTATTGATTGCAGATCAGGATGATCGTTTGCCCGATGGTATTGGAGAAATTAAATATTAGTGCTGGACTTCTTTTGCTATTATTATTATCTGTTGCTTTTGAACAATGTATTTGAGTACTTAGATTTTATTTGTATTTGGGAAATGTGACCCGGGATATTAACTTATTCGGATCTGTTTATTTGAGTCTATTACATTATTGGTTTTCAATTAATTTCTGTTGGCACTTTGTTTTGTTTTGAGATATATATGTCTGTGTGAGGATGATTCTTTTGGCTTCCGACTCTGACTATTCTGAGATTTGTTGTAAAGATTCTGAACAGCTTATGGATGATGTAAATCATTCGCTGGGTTGAGTCGCGTATCCGTATTCCGTATTCTTTTTGGGAAGCGGGGCGTGACAAGGCTTTTAGTGGTATCAGAGCCCAGGTTTGGCTAATGTATTAATTTTACTTATATATTAGACAAGCTTGGCTCGAACTGGGATGTGCACAACATTTCATCAACCACACACAAATATATATATGCAAAATGAAATATTTTCCAACTCGGATCTGAATGCTGACTGCTTTGATTTTTGTGCAGACTATGGCTCGTGGAGGTTCTTCTCAGTCTCGGCCTGGTCCGATTTAGGCTATCACTACTGTGCTCGAGCGGCTGATTAATCAGCAGTAGAACCACAGTGATCTAGTGATGGCTGCTCTAGAAGCTTCTCGGGGTCAAATTCCAGCTATGCCTGTGCAGGCTGCTCTTCCGCCTCGTCCAGGTACAATCACGGATTTCATAAGGCTGCATCCCGATCGTTTTTCCGGCACTGAGACGCCTTTGGAGGCTGAACAGTGGTTGATCCGGACTAAGCGCTTGCTGTCAGTGACTTGTGTTGCTGAGGCTGATAGGGTGGATGTGGTTTCCATCCAGTTTGTGGATCTGGATCATATCTGGTGGATGGTCGAGTCTGAGCGACTTGAGAGGCCTATTGCTTGGGCTTCCTTCACTCAGGGATTCTTGGAGAAATTCTTCCCCAGTAGTACTCGAGTTGAGATGGAGCAGCAGTTCCTGGCCCTTAAATAGGTTAAGTCATTATTCTATTTTGGAATTTGTTACATAATTGTTCAAACAATGTTGTAACATGAGACTTTCAGGCAACAGGGTTCCAGGTCTTTAGATGAGTACGCCGCTGAGTTTACCAGACTTAGCCGCTTCGCTGCCGTTCTTGTGACTACCGAAGAGGATAGGGCTCGTAGATTCACGAATGGGCTTGAGCAGGATATCAAGAAGCATCTTGTCTATCTTCGTTTGCATACTTATGCTGAAGCTCTTGAGGCAGCTCGAGCTCAGGAGCAGCTCGTGGTGGTTCGACTTCTTCTCAGCAGACTGTTCCTGCTGCTGCTGCTAGGCCTTCTGTTGGTCCTGTTCGGAGGCCTTTGCTTGCTCATCCTGTTAGGGCAGCTCCGTACTATTTGCTGGTTTTTCGAGGGGTGGTTTTTGCGACTTTTGCCAGATCTCTGGGCATGAGCATAAGAACTTTTTCCATGCCTCTCGCCGATGCTTTAGGTGTGGTGCTACTGATCATTATGTGCAGAATTGCCCGCAGTAGCTTGTGGCTCTTCCAGCCAGGGGTCCTGTCCAGCAGGCAGCTCCAGCTCGTGATCCAGTTAGGCCACCACTTCCTCCTCAACGATAGATTTCCGGTCAGAGGGCCGTTGTAACCCCTGTTTCCCTAAAAATGTATTTTTTGTGTATTTTCTATATTTTAAATTTTTGTAAATTATTTTTCCGCTTTCAAATTCTTTTTCTTGACCTGATTAACTCATCGACGGAATTAGGATTCATATCTCAATCTTCACAATCTTCTCTGGCTCGAGCCATCAGAAATAAAGAAAGGTTCAGAGTAGCGGAGTATTATCGTTCTTATGATTAGTCTTTCCTGGAACATACGGGGACTTAATTGTCCCGTTAAACAGAGTACGATCTATCAGATTATTGCTTCTTCTCACTGTGATCTCATCTCAATTCAAGAAACTAAACTTGTTACCCCCCCCCCCTCCTTCCATTCTTAGATCTATTGGAGGATCTTTAATTTCTAACTGGATTTCGTTGGACGCCATAGGATCTAGGGGAGGTATCCTTCTAGGATTCAAAGAATCGACCTTCTCACTTATAACGATTAAGCGCCTCAAGTTCTTCCTTATTGTTCAACTTTATTGGATCCCCCTTAACTCCCAATTAACGGTTATATCGGTGTATGGACCGTCCTCATCTGAGGGTCGTCAATTATTTTGGGACGAATTCCATGCGCTCCAGCCATATTCTACCGAACTCTGCCTTATCTGTGGCGACTTTAACATTACCAGATTCGCATCGGAAAGATCGAATGCGTCTCATCTTGATGGCCTTGCCGCTAAGTTTAACGACTGTATCCGTTTGTTACATCTGACCGACATTCCCCTCTCGGGCAGGTCGTTCACTTGGTCAAACCTCCGTCACCACCCGACTATGGCCAAACTAGATCGTTTCTTGGTTTCCCACAAATGGATAAACCAATTTCACAACACTTTTGCCAAGGCATTACCCAACCCTTCTTCTGACCATGTGCCCATTACTCTGCACTCTAACTTCCCCTTTCCTCATCATCACAAATTCAGGTTCAAAAAGTTCTGGCTGCAGGATCAAACTTTTGTTAAGCTAATCATCGATTGCATATCAGCAGTTTTCGGATCCTCCGGGCTGGGATCCATTCTCCTCAAACTTCATGCCATTAAATTCGGCTGTAAAATTTGGCGCAAAGAAAGACAATCCAATTCAGAATTTCTTAAGAACTATTACTTGACCTCCATAGAAACTATTGATAAGATGGAGGAACAAGGCGCTATTTCTGATGCCCTGTTCGAAGAACGACGTTCTTGCAAACGGGAATATTCTGACTTCCTTCTCCAAGACCATCTGAAATGGGCCCAAAGGGCCAAATTTCGATGGCTCAAAGAGGGAGACTGCAATACCGCATTCTTCCACAATTTTGCTTCTTACAGGCAAAGATGTAACCGTATTTCGTCCATAGTTGACAACGGCATCGATCGTTCTACTGACAACGAAATTCATCAATCATTCCTTGCTTTCTATAAAAACCTCATCGGTTCCTCTAAACGTAGAGCCATTACACTCGATTGGAATCAATTGTACGGGCCGTAAAATTTCGACCTATCATCCCTCGAAGCTCCATTTTCAATGGACGAAATCAAATTAGCGGTTTTTTCTTTAAAAAGCGACGCGGCACCGGGTCCAGACGGATTCCCCGTCTTCTTTTTCCAAAAATTCTGGAATTGGCTGAAAGATGACCTTTTCCGTCTATTTTCATAACTTCACCTAGGTTCTTTCTCTTTCGACCGTATCAACTATGCTCACATTGTTCTCATCCCTAAGATTTTGGGAGCCAACTCGGTGACTAATTTTAGGCCGATTAGCCTGATTAACACTACTTTCAAAATTATCATGAAGGTTCTCGCGACTAGGCTTAGCGACGTTATTTCTCCCCTCATTGACCCGGCCCAATCGGGTTTCATCAAGGATCGCTTCATCCTTGATAGCGTTGCGTCGGCCCAAGAGGTCATTTCTCATTGTCACAAGACTAATTCGGAAGGTATTCTACTGAAATTAGACTTTCAAAAAGCTTACGACAACGTCAGTTGGGACTTTCTCTTTGATATCCTATATAATAGGGGTTTTGGTCCCAAATGGATGGCTTAGATCAAATCTAGCCTCTTCGTCGGGACCTCTTCGATCCTCATCAATGGTTCGGAAGGCAACAAAATTAAAATTAAATGTGGTCTTAGGCAAGGCGACCCGCTTTCTTCTCTTCTTTTCTCATTGGTAGCGGATGTGTTCAGTAAACTCCTTCGCAACGCCTGGGAGGCCCAGGTCATTGAAGGTCTGGGCAACTCCTGTAATTTCCATGAAGTACTGAATCTGCAGTACACCAACGACACAATCATTTTTGCCAAACTAAATGTTCATTCTCTTAGAAATCGGAAACTCCTGCTCTACTGTTTCGAATTAGCCTCAGGGCTATCGATCAATTTTCAAAAATCATCCATACTTTGGTTGGGGGGATCGCCGAACAGGCAGGACAAAATTTCTAATTTCTTCAATTGCCCTGTAGCTTCGTTTCCTATCACGTACCTGGGTATCCCACTCAGATGGGGTAAACTGCATAAATCGGATTGGTCCCCCATGATCGATAAGGTCGAATCGAGATTATCAGTCTGGTCAGGCAAACTTCTCTCTAGAGGAGGTAGACTTATTCTCCTCAATTCTGTCCTTACCGCGATCCCTCTTTATATGATGTCTTTCTATTTCTTTCCATCTTGGGTCATCAAGAGGATCGACCAGATCAGAAGCAACTACTTTTGGTCTGGATCACTGATCCACAAGCCCGGATCTCACCTGTGTAACTGGAAACTCATTTGTTCGTCTAAGGAAGCCGGCAGCCTTGGGGTGCTGAACCTTAGGCACCAGAATCTCGCGCTTCTAGGCAAATGGCTCTGGAGATTCCTCAAAGTTGAGGATTTACCATGGATTATCAGTATCAAAGACAGATACTTCCCAACTGATAATTGGTGGAGTTTTCTGCCTAAGCCCCACCGTAATGCCTCTCATTTCTGGAAGGGAGTGTGGAAAGCGGCGGCAGCCTTCCATTGTGGTCTAACCCATGCCTGCGCCGATGGCTCTAAGGCCAGATTCTGAACCGATATCTGGATCGGAAACTCTTCTCTCGCCACCGCCTTCCCCGCTATTTTCCGCCTCGCAGCCAACCCGCTGGCTCGGGTGGCCGAGTCGTACACCACAGCCAACCTTCAAAGGCAATGGCTGATCCCTCTATCATCCAATCTTCCCTCCCATTTAGTAGACGAATTCAACGAGCTTATTATCTCTCTCAATAACTACAATTGGAGAGACAAAGAAGATGTTTACTGGCGTTGGAATACCTCAGGAACCTATTCGGTTCAATCGTTCTACCGTTTTCTGAATTTTAGAGGTATTTCTTCTCCATTGTTCAACATAGTATGGAAATCCTGCGCCCCTCTTAAGGTGAAAATCCTTGCATGGCTAGCTCTCAACAACAAGCTTCTGACCGTAGAAAATCTTAACAAGAGAAATATAACATGGGGTCAATTATGTCCTCTATGCTCTACTGAAGCAGAAAACGCAAACCATTTATTTGTGAGTTGCGATTTCACTTCGATTCTGTGGAAAATTACAGCGCTTGCTTGGGAATTGACGGTTATCCCATCCAGCCTCTCCGATTGTTGGACAAGGATCCCTGCTAAAGGCAAATTTCACAGATCGTGGTATTTGTCTTTTCAGGTTATTGTTTGGATTATGTGGACGGAAAGAAACAAGAGAATTTTTCATCAAAAGGCTTCTTCTCCCCGTTTTATTCAAGACGAATTCTTATTTCTTTTTGAATTTTGGTCCTCCGCTCTAACCCGTAAAAAAAAGGAAGCCCTTCTTTTTCACAAATTGGAAAATGCTGTGCAATGTCTTCGCAATCTAAATGCCATCTAACTAGCTTTTTCTTATTCATACTGTGGTTGCGATGTTTACTGTTTTTTGGCATTAGTTGTGTGTTTCAATAGTGATGATTATTTTTCATCTTCTCCTGTTATATGTTCTTAGCATGCTCTGGTAACATGTCTCCACTTCATGTGTTTGAATTTCAGGGATGAAGGGATATTGCTGCGCTCTTTTGATTATTTTGGCTGGTTTCTTTGGGAGGGAGTGTTTTTCTATCAGTTTATTTGGTACGAATGCGACTTTCTCCCCCCCCCCCCCCATTCTGATGTTGGCACCCTCTTGGCATCTTATTCCTCTTATGAGTATGTTAATATGGGTTCTTTTGTTATTTTGGGGAGCTTCAAGGCAGCGATTAGTGCTGTAATTACTCTCAGTTATCTCAATCCTTTGTATCTGGATGTTCAATGTATTATATGGTTATCGCACTGTTTGCTTTGGCCTAGCTGATGCTACGGCTTCTTAGGGAATGGCTTGTTGTTCTCTAACTGCTTGGTTTTTGGTTGTCACTGCAGCATCTCTATTTCTGACTGCTTGGTTTTTGCCTTTTTGCATTGAGTTTATTTTAGTTGGGCGGATTAGATGGTGAGTGTTTTTACTGCTAAGAGGGGGCGCAATCGCAGTTCGCCCTCCCATGCCGCTCCATTCCTCGAGCTCTCTCCGGAGAGCTTGAAGATTTTATATGTTTTCTACTGTTTTGTTCGGCTCTTCAAGGTTTCCTATCTATCTCCTTCCAATTCTGATAAATCTCTTCCATTATTTTCTGAAAATGATTGTTGTTGTGTGGGGTAGTAGTTCCCTCAGGGAGCCAACTCTGGGAACTGATCCTGAGGACTATATCCTCTTGGCTGTTCTCTCCACTATCTCTATTGCTGCTGTTGTCCACGGATGTAAGCGCTTGAGCTGCTTCTGGATTACTTCGATGGCCCTTGTTTGTTTCCTGGGTTGTTCTTTCAGGGCACGAGATTAGCAAGCAGGACCTTCTTCCGCGGCTTTTGGAAGCGGCTGGAGGTGTCTAATTGTTTTTTAGCAAAGCACTGTTAGGAACTCTGGTAGACCCCATTGGCTGCCCTTCATCTGGCAGGCGTAGCTCTTTTCCTCCGACTAGACCGCTTCGAGCCATTCTCTGCGGAACCACCTCATGTAGTTATAGCTCTTAATTTTGTTGCCTTTATGGCCGTAGATCACATTGGTTTTTGATAGTCTTATTAATTGTTTTACATCTTGTAAAACTTTCCATTTCTTATCATTTGTACATTAACTGAGCTATTTAATATATTTTTTTGATGGCTGGAGCCTTTCGGCTCTTTCCGATATATCAAAAAAAGAAATGTATTGTTTGACCTTCTATCAAAATCTATTTTCAATCTATAATTTTATTGTAACTATTTTTTTTATTATTATTTATTCTTATTATTGTTAGTACTACTTTTATTTCTATTATTATTACTATTACTGTTATTATTATTTCTATTACTATTTTTATCATTTTTTCTCATTATTGTGATTGTTCTCAGTATTGTTATTAATACTGTTATTTTTAGTACTGATATTATTATTATTTTTATTTCTAGTTTTTATTATTATTAATAAAATTTCTATAAATCTTAATTTGTATATTTTTATTAGTTATTGTATTTTCCTAAAACCCAAACCCATTTTATTCCTTATTGGATTTTGGATCCACTACCCTATAACCCAATTCATTTAAACCCATTAAAACCTATTGCTGTTTACTTATCCCCATACCTGAAACCCATTTTTAACCCTAACCCTATTATATTTATACCCTGTCTCATTTTACCCTAACTTCACCCACCTGTTCATCTCCCTACCTCAGCCGCCTTACAAGTATCTCTCTCTCCCTGAGCTCCTCCGCCCTCCTCCCTGCCTCGACGCCCTCCTGCAGCCAGCTAGCACTACCCCCCAGTCGCGTCACGATAGCCATGGTCACCTCCTTCTCATCCTGGCCTCCCGCTGTATCCTGCACCAATCAGCCGCCTCTCCCCGACCTTTTCCCTCTCCCTGTCACGAACTCAGACAGTCGGTGTCGCCTCCTTCCTCCCATCGCAACGTCAATTGACACCAGTACCCCATGCACCCCAGCAGCTCAACCCATTAGCCGCCCTATTAGTCTCCCTCTCTCCCTCATCCGCCATGCACCCTCTCCCCTCGGCATCAGTCAGCTGACCTGCCTCAACCGCCAACCCCGCCAACAGACCCCCCTCGGCGCCGCACTGCTCTCTCTGAGCACTGCCGCCGGTGCTCAACCACCTCCCTAGCATGCTCCGCCGACCTCCCTATGCTGGTCCGTCCCGGCGTCCACCAGCAACAACGAGCAGCCATGGAGTTACTGTTTGTTGGGTTGTGATCAACTTTGATTGTGAGCCGTTGATCGCCGTGATCATCATGATCATGTTCCCTTGGTTTTGATCTTGGCCGTCCATTGGATCTTGATCATCATGCTTGATTGGATGTGGGCCGTCGATCTCCTCTTGATCATCCGATTAGATCCTAGCCGTCCGATCTCTTCTTGATCGTCACAATCATGATGATCATCAATTTCTTTTGATCACAACCGTTCGATCAATTGATCTTGATCTTCATCATTATCTTCATCATCAAGAGATTTGACCGTCCGATCTGATCCGATCATCTTGATCTTGATCTTCGATCTCAGTCGTCCGATTGACCAGTCACACTTGATCTCGGCCCTTAATCGTCTCGTTCGTCTTCTACTTGGTGAGTTAAACATTTGATCCACTTTTTGTTCTCATTCATCAATTGTCAATCATGGTATATTTACTCTTTTGGCACTCTTCCAATTCTTATATATTTTATGATTCGATCTCTGCCGTTAGATTTGCTTGATCTTCAACTTGATCATCATCTTGATCATCGAGATCCGTGCTTGTGTTTGTGGTTGCGATCGTGATCGTGTGTTCGTGTTTGGTTCGTGATCCGTGTATTGAGTTCACCGCCCGAGATCCATTCATGTTATTCCTCCGTCGGATTCATCGTCTACACCCCTAAGGCAAGTATTCTTCTTGAACAAATTTTTTGTTCTAGTACAGGCGTCTAATTTGAAAATACTGCAAACAGATCGTAGTTGTGACTCCTCCTTGTCTCATCATTTGTTGATCTTAAATTATTCCTCATCGATTCCATAATCTTAAGAGTCACAACCCTTCGTTGATATATTTACAAACTAGTTAGACCCTTTTTTATCTCCTAATTACTTGAACATGAACCCCTTGACTTGTGGACGTGTGTTGTATGATGTATTGTGTTGATCTTATATTCTTTAGAGTTGAGAAATACATATGACTTTCTGGTTTGATCCCCAATGCATCCATATTTGTATCACACACTAATTTAGACTCACAATAGTCATTTATCATGCAACTTATATATAAAAGAAATTCACTCTTGCTGCTGTTCTTGTCTTTCCTTGCTGTTTCGACCCCGATAAAACCAAAATATAAACTTGAGTCCTGAACATGAAATGTAGCCCTAAATGTCTAGTTGTCAATAATATCCATAATTTTTGAATTCCGAGTTACGGTCTAGAAGATATCGCAGTTTTACTGCTGCTGTGTCGGTAGTCGCAGATTCCCAAAAACTGCTGCATCTCTTTAGTTTACAATTATTTTAACTATGCTACCGGTAAGTAAATGACTTGAAATTTTGCATGCTATTACTGGACACCCTAAAGAACATTCTCTAATTTTCTCAGAATTAATTAATGAAGTTTCAACCTTATTTCATATGTATAAACTCAGTTTCACAAATTCTGGCTGAACACAAATGATGTATAGTTTGCTGTTTTGACATCAATTGATACAACTTGTTTGTGTCTTAATTATATGTGTTGGAACCGGGCAGGAGTCTAGTTTCTAAACCTTCTGACGGATTCACATTTTCTATCTTGTAACAATGGGAATCGCAGTTTTGGTGCAGCAACGTCATGCTGTCCAGATTTAAGATTTTCGTTGTTCTTGATATTTTGATTTGTTTTAACCCTCGAACATGTATCCTATCTAGCCTAGACTTGTTCCATGTTCTTGATTATGTTTACTTGACTTGTTTCTCACACTTCCATGCTTGCTTAATGATAATAATAAACAATAAGTCGGGGTTTAAGGTAAAGATCATAGTAATGGACAATATAGGTAAGTATACTCGGAAGGGGGGCCGTGTTTTCCAGTACTCGGTTCATGAAATTGTTGCACCTTGATGTATTCATGGAAAAATTACTTGGCTCATGAACTTGATGTATTCATGAACCTACTGTGTGGTTCTTGAACTTATTAGTATTCACGAACTTGTTTCGTGAACTTGTTATTTTATTTTCGTATTCATGAACCGTACTTGCTTGATACTTGATGCCTGAGTACACCGCCCTTTAAAATTCACTACTAGGCCTAAACGAAACTATTTGTATGTAGCAACCATGTAGTAAAAATGGATGCATGAAGTGCTACCTATATAGTAATAACTACAAAACTTGAAACATGATACATGAACATGATACATACTTAATTGATACTTGATGACATGATACATGAGACTTGATACTTGAACATAATACTTGGCACTTGCTACTTGCTACTTGTACTTGACAACTTAACACTTGAGACTTGTTACTTGTTACTCGACACTTGAACGTGATACTTATTACTTAATGCTTGACACCATTACATGTTCACTAGCCACTTATTTTACTACTAATACTTGTTACCCAATCTTGTCACTTGAGTTGTCTTTCTTGCTAGCTAGTTCTTGAATCCCCACTACTTGTTGCATCCCTATTACATTCTTGATTCCAAATCTTGTTCCATATTTCTTGTACTTGTTTTTACTATTTGTGGTCCTAACTTGCACTAAGGGCATTGTCTTGTTTTCTCTATTCTTCTCCTTTTTATATTTTTACAAACAGACTTTGGAGACGAATTGCCTGCTGGAATTGGTGAGCAGACATTCTAGGCTTCGCTTGGAGAAAGGACTTGCTTAAAATATTTGTTTTCTTTGAGTTATTTATTTCTTTGGCTACATGAACCTTGTAACGGGCTATAGTCCCGAGTTTTATCGTTTATTCCAGACATGAAAACCATTGAGATATTATTTTTTTGTTTCAGTTGGTTTCGTTGTTTAATAAATTATTCATGCATGCGTGGTTGTTTATATTTTGTTATATTCTTGTTACGATGCTGAGTCGATCCTACAGCTCATGAATGATGAAAATAATTCGCTGGGCTTTGTCACGCGCTCGTATTCCGTATTTTTGGAAAGCAGGGCGTCACAGCCGTTATTCCGAGGAGAGGTCAGGCTTTCAAATTGACTGACGTGGATGCTGAGACAGCTGATGGAGTTGTAGCAGGTATATTTTGCTTTTGTTGTTTTGTTGCTTTGCTTTCCCTTTTGTTCCTTTCTTTGTTCCTTTTGGTCTTGCTTTATATCTTTCTTTTATCTTCTGCATTGTTATTTTCCCTCGCCCTTGATTGTCTGCTTTTCTTTCTCCTTGTTTTTGTTTCCTTAGGTATCGTCCTTGTTTGCGTTTTTCCTGCCCATGTTCTCTTTGATTCTGGGGCAACCCATTCTTTTGTCTCCTCTCGATTTGTGGCTCGCCATCAGTTAGATTGCAGCAACATATCAGAGGCTTGGAATATTTTGACAGGTGGTGGTGTTATCATTTGTTCCCGTGAGTGTAGGCAATGTCCCGTTGTTATTGGGGATGCCGATTTCAAAGCCAACCTGATTATAATTGGGAATTCAGGATACGACGTCATTCTGGGTATGAATTGGTTGGGTGAATCCCATGCCATTATTGATTTCCGTGCCAAGAAGGTTGTTTTCAGAATTCCAGGTCGAGCAGAATTTGAGTTCCATGCCGGGGAGTCTTCCTTTGGCAAAGCAAAGACTGCAGTGGTACAAGTAGATTGTGCGATGGAATTGCACTCAGGCTGTGAGGCTGTGCCTCTAGTAGTTTGGGATTTCTTAGATGTTTTTTCAGATGAGTTGCCTAGCTTACCTCCTGATAGGGATGTGGAGTTCGGTATTGATGTTCAGCCTGGTACTGCACCGATATCGAAGAGTCCCTACAGGATGGCACCGGTTGAGCTAGCAGAGCTTAAGGTGCAGATTTGGGAGTTGCTTGATTTGAGTTTCATCAGACCAAGTGTTTCTCCTTGGGGTGCTTCGGTCCTTTTTGTCAGCAAAAAGGATGGTAGTCTTCGTCTGTGCATTGATTATCGGGAACTAAACGATGTTACTATGAAGAACCGGTTTCCTTTGCTGAGGATCAGTGATTTGTTTGACCAGTTGTGTGGGGCTGCTGTTTTTTCGAAGTTGGATCTTCGTTCGGGATATCACCAAGTCAAAGTGAAGGCTACGAATATACAGAAGACTGCATTCAGAACTAGATACGGGCACTATGAGTATCTTGTGATGCCGTTCGGGGTCACGAACACGCCTGCTGTATTCATGAGTCGTATGAATCGGGTTTTCTCTCAGTTTTTGGATAGATTTGTGGTGGTCTTCATTGATGATATTTTGGTGTTTCTCGGAGTCGTGAAGATCATGTTGAGCATCTTAGGGTGGTTCTGCAAACTTTGAAAGAGAATCAGCTCTATGGAAAACTCAGCAAGTGCGAGTGTTGGCTCGACAGGGTTTCTTTCTTGGGGCACATCATTTCTGGCGATGGTGTTTCTGTAGATCCTTCTAAGATTGTTGCTGTGAAGGATTGGCCTATTCCTAAGTCGGTTTCGGAAGTGTGGAGTTTTCTTGGTCTCGTTGGCTATTATCGAAAATTCGTCCAAGATTTTTTGAAGATTGCAGGTCCATTAACTAAACTGACAGGAAAGGATCAGAAGTTTTGTTGGTCTGATGAGTGCAATGAGGCTTTTGTTGAGTTGAAGAACAGATTGATGCCAGCGCCTGTGTTAACTATTCCAGATAGTTCAGGCGGATTTGTAATTCAGTGTGATGCTTCAGGTAAGGGTCTTGGGGCAGTTCTTATGCATAAGGGCTGTGTCGTTGCGTATGCATCGAGGCAGTTGAGGCCGCATGAAAAGAATTATCCTACTTATGACTTGGAGTTAGCGGCAGTGATCTATGCTTTGAAGCTGTGGATACATTATTTACTTGGGGACCGAGTGGAGGTCTTTACAGACCACAAAAGTCTCAAGTATGTTTTCACCCAGAAGGAATTAAACATGAGGCAAAGGCGATGGTTGGAGCTTATAGCCAATTATAAAATCAGTTTGCAATACCATCCTGGTAAAGTAAACTTGGTGCCAGATACTTTGAGCAGGAGATCGGTAGTTATGTTTCTTACTCAGCAGAGTGATCTCATTGAGCAGATGCGGAGGTTGGATTTGGAGGTTTTGTTGTCGAGTTCTGGTCAGTGTTGTCTTGCGCTCCAGCTTCAGTCTTCTGTTGTTGATCGGATCAAAGAGGCTCAGGCTGGTGATACGCAGTTGCAGGATTTTCGAGCTGAGGTTGAGTCTGGGTCCAGAACGAACATGGTTTATTCATGCCGATGGTTCGCTTCGTTTTGGTTCCCAATTGTGTGTCCCTAAGGGTGAAGTTCGTCAGAGATTGCTTGAGGAACTCATCAGTCTTAGTATTCTATCCATCCTGGCGGTACTAAGATGTATCGAGATTTGAAGCTTCATTTCTGGTGGCATGGTATGAAAAGGGTTGTAGCTTGGTTTGCTGCTCAGTGTTTGATCTGTCAGTAGGTTAAGGCAGAGCGCCAGAGAACTGTTGGACTTCTTCAACCACTTTCTATTCTAGAGTGGAAGTGGGAACATATCACCATGGATTTTTTGACCACTTTGCTGAGGAGTCCTAAGGGACACAATGTTGTTTGGGTGATTGTCGACCATTTGACGAAGAGTGCTCACTTCATTCCCTTTCGTGTCGGTCGGTCTACTGAGAGCCTTGCTGAGCGGTACATGCAAGAGATTATCAAGCTTCATGGGGTTCAAGTTAGTCTTGTATCTGACAGGGATACGAGATTCAGATCTCAGTTTTGGAAAAGTCTTCAGGCTAGTTTGGGGAGTAAGTTGAAGTACATTACAGCTTTTCATCCCCAGACTGATGGACAGTCAGAGCAGACTATTCAGATTCTTGAGGACATGTTGCGATCCTGTATGTTGCAGTTCAGTGGATTTTGGGAGGACCACTTGCATCTCGTAGAGTTCTTGTACAATAAGAGCTTTCAAGCCAGTCATCAAGCTGCTCCGTTCGAGGCACTTTATGAGCATAAGTGCATATCACCAGTATGCTGGGATGACATTGGTGAGAGAAAGTTGTTGGGTCCGAAGTTGATCACCAAGACAGTTGATGCTGTGACTCAAATAAGAAAGCATCTTTAGGCAGCTCAGGATAGGTAGAGACGGTGGGTTGATGTCCATCGGAAGACTTTAGAGTTTGTTGTTGGTGACCATGTTTTCCTAAAGTTATCGCCGTGGCATGGTGTCATTCAGTTCAGTGGTGGGGGCAAGCTTAGCCCCAGATTTATTGGACCGTTTGAGATTTTGGAGCGAGTAGGCAGGGTGGCCTATTATCTTGCTTTGCAACCAGCATTATCAGGAGTGTACGATATTTTTCATGTCTTACAACTCAGGAGATATATTCGCGATGTGAGTCACGTGATCGACTACTCTGAGTTGACCGTGATGCTGGATTTGACTTGTAAGATCCCGCCAGTTGTTATTGTGGATCGGCGGGAGAAAGTGCTTAAGAACAAGGTCATCAAGCTGCTTCGTGTTGCTTGGAATCCTCACTCGCCTAGTGAGTCGACTTGGGAGCTGGATGAGGAGATTCAGCAGAAGTTTCCTCATTTGTTTGAGTAGTGGCTGTTTTGTTTTGTTTTGCTTTGTTTTCTTTCTTTTCTTTTTCTTTCGAGGTTACCCTATGTATCTTCTTTTTGAATTTCGAGGATAAAATTCTTTTTGTTAGGTGGGTAGGATTGTAACCCCTGTTTTTTGTTTTTTGTATTCTTTGTGTATTTTTCTTCTTTCTTGAGTATTTGTACTTTTCTTGTATTTTGGACCATATATTGGAGTTGTTTTTAATATATATTCATTTTGTTCATTTTTTATCTCCCTATGATTTATTTTTCTGTCCCTCGAGTTGTTCTAGATCGTTATTATTGTTTCGCTCTTTAATTGGTTCTTGTTCTCATATTTTGTTCTTGGGTGCTCGTGGTGGTTTGGTTGCTAATCCTATTGCTCTTGATCCCTAATTAACTACCAAAGCCAAATAGCCTATAAATCCTATGCAAATCCTATTTTTAAATCCTATATATCAACTCCTAATTAAACCCAATCCTATTCATACTCCTAAACTATCCACAACCCAAACCCAATAACTCACACCCTATATAAACCCCTCTCCCTCTCTCTACCGCAAAAACCTAACCCTAACCCCTCGATCTCTCCCTCTCTCTCTGTTTGCACCGTCAACACCCTGACCTGCACCCCTTGCTGACCCCCGACCTGCACCTTACTCCCGTCGCCAGCACTCTAAACTGATTCCCCTAGTCGTCGTTTCCCATTGCACCCGAGAGCTCCACCCCATCATCTCTCCATCTCCATCTCTCTCCGTCTTCCCCCGTCTCCGGCATCAGTGGCACCAGGAGCAGCAGCCGATGCCAGCGCAACCAGCGCCAGCGCCGCCGTGCCCACTCCCGACCACTCTCACTCTCTCTTGTTTTTCATGTGCACGGAGTTGCACGTGGATCACTTGGTTCGTGGTTTTTGTTCGTGGGTTTTGTTCGTTGCCGGGATCCGTCCCCGTTATTCTTGGTGTTCGTTTCGTCTTCGGTTGAGGCAAGTAACTTGTACTCAATTCCTTTGTATGATACAAGTCATAAATTCTGCTTATAGTGTCGTTGGGTTCTAGAGACAACTCGTGTGTGATGTATTTTGGTGAGTATTGTTTCTATAGTGCTATTTGACCATAGTTGCCTCACGACACAAATTTGACATGAAACAACTTAGGTTTTGATCGTTCTTGAAGTGATAATATTTGTGAGATAATTATGAGAATTTGTGTGTTTGTTTGGATCCATGTGATATACTTGTTGTGGACATGCTATATACCATATTTCATGTTGTTTAGACACTTAGTAGACTCTATAACATGTTTGGTTGTGTTTGGAACGAGTTTCGTATCTTGTATGTTGATTTGTTGTTAAAAGGAAAATCTGTATTTTTGCCGATTATCAGTTATGATTGCTATTTTAGACCATACTAAGGTCAGTATCTTAATTTCAGTATTAAACATGATTTTTAAAGAATCTGTCTTCTTCCCAAATTTTCTATCAGAGATAAATTTTGTTTTCGTATGTGTGAGATATGATTGTTTTACTACAGTGGTGTATTATGTTTCCAGATTTCGTTTCTTGATGATTTCGATGACTAAACTATTTTGACACTAATGCTAAATATATTATTTTGATCTGAAATTTTGCACAATATTTCTATACCTATTTAGGGATTACCCAGAATTTTGGTGGATTTTATTGATGAGTTTTATATGTCGTTTCATGCTTGTTTATAAAAACTATACTTGCTGGATTTTGCTCACTGTTCTGTAAAGATTTGTATTTTCATCCTAGTTCCTTTTTCTGTATGAAAAATATTTGTGAATATGAAAGTTAGCTTATTTTGTCTATTTTCATCTCTCTTTGATGGATCTGGATTTCATTTCACGGTTTGCAAGATATCACAATTTTCGTACAGCGGAGTTGGGAATTCCAGATTTGCCAAACTATCGTTTCTCGATATTTTCTGATTTTTGTTGGCTAAGCTAATCTTACTTAAAAATTTTGAAACTTTATATTATGATACTAGACATATAGGGGAATACCCCAGATTTTTCCTGGAATTTATTATGATGATTTAATTCTGTTTTCTTGAGTTTGAGTTCGATTTACTGATTTCTGGCTAAACGTATTTTCTGGATTCAAATCAGTTTTGAATTATGTTTTTCTAAAACACTGTATGACTTATATGTATCTGCTGGATTCGGTTGGAAGTCTATTTTCCAGATTCTCTGACGAATTCAGGTTTTGATATCTGTGGAAACGGTAATTGCTGTTTTACTACTGTACTGTTGTGCTGTCCTGAATTAGGAAGTACCCTATTTTATTCTGTTATGTGACTATCTTACCATCTATACATGCTTATCTGTTATTCTGAACTTGTGGATCGTTATATCATGCTAGAATTACTCTGTTTCATGCACATACACATCTGTCTGATAATAATTATAAAATGATCAAGTTGGGGTTTATGGGAAAGATCTAGTAGTGGGAAAGCATAGAAATGTGTACTTAGAAGGGGGCCCGTGTTTCCCATATGATTATCTGTTATCTGTTGTTCTGTGCCCTGTCTACATTACTTCCTATAGGAAGGTGTAGGGAAAGAAGAGAACCACTAGGTTCTATCTGTCTGTCTGGATCTGTTATCTGATATCTGTCTGTCTGAACCCTGAGTACATGGCCCTATATAATCCCCTACGAAATCTTCAAACATAACTGTTTTGAATGTAGGAACCATGTGATAAAAGGATGGCACATGAAGTGCTACCTAGTTAGTATTTAATACAAGACTTATAAGAATATGTATCTGTATCTGAATCTGAATCTGACATCTATATTTGTATATGTATCTAATATATGAATCTGTTATCTGATTATCTGATTATCTGAGTATCTATTATCTGTCTGACACTAGCACTTGACATTATTATTTGACACTATCTGTATATCTGTCTGCATGCTATTTGACTTTTGACACTTGATACATGTTAGTATACGAAGCTAGTTAATTATGCTTTACCATGCTATATCTGTTCTGCTATTATTTAGAATTGTTAGTTTTTCATGTACTTGTATCCTGCAATTACAAGCGGCCCGTAACTTGCATTGACGGATACTTGTTTTCTTTTTCCTTCTCCTACAATTTATTGATTACAGATCAGGATGATCGTTTGCCCGATGGTATTGGAGAAATAAAATATTAGTGGTGGACTTCTTTTGCTATTATTATTATTACTTTTGAACAATGTATTTGAGTACTTGGATTTTATTTGTATTTGGGCAATGTGACCCAGGATATTAACTTGTTCAAATCTGTTTATTTGAGACTATTACATTATTGGTTTTCAATTAATTTCTGTTGGCACTTTGTTTTGTTTTGAAATATATATGTCTGTGTGAAGATGATTCTTTTGGCTTCCGACTCTGATTATTCTAAGATTTGTTGTAAAGATTCCGAACAGCTTATGGATGATGCAAATCATTCGCTGAGTTGAGTCACGTATCCATATTCTGTATTCTTTTTGGGAAGCGGGGCGTGACAATATCCTTTAGCAACCAGTCTTGCTTTGTATCGCTCTATTGAACCATCAGATTTATATTTCACCGTATAAATCCATCTGCATCCTACTGACTTCTTCCCTGCTGGCAGCTCGACTATCTCCCAAGTCTCATTCTTTTTCAAGGACTTCATCTCCTCATCCATAGTTGCTTTTCACCATGGATCAGTAAGGGCTTCCTGCACACTGTTAGGAATAGATACAGTAGATAATTAATTTACAAATGACTTATTTGATTCCGACAAGCGGTGAGTAGATACATAATTACTCATGGGATATTTGACGTTACTAGTGGGATCAAGTTCATAAGTGGGTTTTGGAATACCTCTATTAGTATGGTGCGGGAGTTCTCTTCTAGGAGCTTCAGACAACGGATTGGTTTTGGGGTTCTGATGGTTCACTCTCACTGAAATTCGGTACTGGTTGCAATTCTTCAAGAGGGTCTTATTCCCTTGGTTGCACTTCTTCATGAGGGTCTTCCTCCCTTGTTAGGTCTTCATTCGAGTGTTCGTTATTATTTGTATCTAGTTGTTCATTCTGGCTAGTAATTACTTTATCATATCCAAGAGTCTGAACTTCACTAACCCCTTCATCATACCCAAGAGTCTGAACTTTACTTCGGTACTCCCCTTGAAGTTCAGTCCTAGAAGAAGAAAAATACATCTCATCTTCATGGAACACAACATCCATAGTCACAAACATCCTTTGAGTTAGGGGGTGATAGCACCGATATCCTTTCTTATTCTGTGCATATCCCATGAAAACACAGCGGACAGCTCGAGGAGTTAACTTATTGCGTTCATGTTGATGAAAATGAACAAATGCAACACACCCAAACACACGAGATGGCAAGTTGACGAATTTTGGTGCATTCACAGCTTCAGTTAATGCTTGAAATGGTGTGAAAAAGTTTAGGATACTAGAGGGAACTCGGCTGATTAAGTATGCAGCAGAAGAAAGGGCTTCCCCCCAATAAATGAGTGGCATGTTTCCATGGTAAGAGAAGCACGGACCACCTCGAGCAAGTGTCTATTTTGTCTTTCTGCAACTCCATTCTGCTGAGGTGTATATGAGCATGTAGTCTGGTGAACAATTAATGCCATGTTCCTCCAAATATTGTTGCAGATTCAAACTCGGGTACTCTCTGCCATTATCACTCCTAAAGAACTTGAATATGTGATTTATACTGAATCATAATATGCTTGTGAAATTTCTGAAACAAGCCACTAACTTTACTTTTCGACTTCATCAAACAAATCTAGGTCATACGAGAACAGTCATCAATAAATGTCACAAACTATCTGGCTCCTCCAAATGTAGTGGTTTTGGATGGACCCTAAACGTCAGAATGAATAATCATAAATGGAAGAGAGCTTCTAGTTGGATTTGGAGGAAAAGAGGCACGGTGACCTTTTGCGAGTTCACACACATCACACCGAAAAACAGAAATATCCAACTTCAAAAATAAACTTGGAAATAATTTTTTCAAATAACCAAAAGAAGCATGTCCTAGACGTCGATGCCATAGCCAAATATCTGATTTATTCTTCTCATCTTCGGATCCTTCTACACTTAGAGCTTAAGTCAACTTGCTTGAACTTTCAGTTCTAAATCCAGGTAATAGAGCTTCTCGTGTCTAACCCCATAACAAATCGTCTTACGAGTCCGAATATCCTTAAACACACAATGTGAATGCCAAAAAACTACAATACAATGTAAGGAGGTAGTTATTTGAGCAACAGATAATAGGTTAAAATTCAAGGATGGCACAACTAGGACAGTATCTAAGGTTAGATTGTTGTTAGAGGTATGGTACCCTCGCCCGTAACAGTGGCAGGGTCACCATTGGCAGTGGACATAGTTGATTTGGTGGATGATTGAAAATTTTAAACTTGTCTAGAATCAAAAGTCATATGGTCGGTAGCACCCGAATCAATTATCCATGCATTATTCATAACAGAGGCAGAAATATTAAATACTTTACCATCATTACCTGCAGCTGTAACTAATGTAGAGGCAAATCCAACTCTCTTCTCAGCTCCATCAGTTCGTCCCATGGTAGCGGCACAAGGAAAAACAACGGATCTGATCTTCAGCAACCAATAACAAGCGACACAACTTGGCCAAGAACAACTCCAAGTCTTCAACAAACAGCAAAACAACAACAATCCAATACCCAAATAGCAACTCCACAGCAGATCAAAACACCAAACACAAGATCACTTCCTTCTTCTCAGAACAGCAAAACAATAACAACTTCAAGAGCAATGGCAGCAAGAGCAAGGGGCTGGCAGCGAGGAGGGGGCGGCGTTGACGGGGATGGCGACTGGGGACGTCGCCAGAGGTCAAGGGCAGCGCCGGAGTGGGGGTTCGGGTCTGGCGTCGCTGAAATCAATGGGAAGGACGAGACAGCCGGGGGGGGTTGGCTGGCACTGCTGACGAGGACAGAGGAGGAGGCGCTGCTTCAACGACGATCTACAGGTCGAGGTAGGGCTGTCGGCGATCAGGAGAGGGAACGACAGAGGGGCGTGGGCCAGCTGCCTACGAAGTGGAGGAGCGAGGGGGAGATCGGTGGCGTCGACTGGTTATGGGGTTGATCGGAGACGGAAGAGGACGACGAGGGCTGAGGGATCGGGGTTGACTAAGATCGGCGACGGGCTTGATGGCAGCGAGGATCGGGGTTGATGAGGAGGTTCGGGGATCGGGGTTTGATCGGGATCGGATCGGGATGGAGGTATCAGATCCAATCGCCTCCGTCTCTTCTTCTTCTTCTTCTTCAACTAGCCTAGATCTTGTTAGGCTCTGATACCATGTTGAAAACAGATTTGGGGAAAAATCTTTATTTTCTTCTTGTTCTTTATTCTTTACAATATACATCTATATATGAGGATTACAATCTTGGAGGAAAAAAAAGGAAATTGAGAGAAGATTGAGGGGTGAGAAATTTGGAAAATCTGTTTCCTGTAGATTAGGAAACATAATATACATATTTGTGTACTTACTACATTTCAACAACAGTATGATTTAATAATAAAAAATTATAAAAGAAAAACGATTCAGTATCCTCAAGTACAAACAATAGGCATGTAAGACTGATTCAGAATCATTGCCATACAGATCCACGAATTATATCACTAGTACACACTAACAATGCACTCTCAGACCCCAAAATTGGAACTTTCGCATAATGAGGCTAACCCAACTCTTAAACTCAGATGAGCCACTTCAAAATAACACACCAACAGTAATAGTGTGTGAGCGCAGAGTGTGTTTTTGAGTATGATTAGTCGCTCTCTAGCCTTGCTATGTATTTGTCGTAAAATTTTCCAGCTCGTTCCAGATCTCCAAGCTCAGTATAGCAATCAGCTATAGCTCCATATGCCTCTGTAGTGCCAGAATCCTCGCCTACGTGCTGTGATATCTCCAGAACGCGAGAGTGATACTTAATGGCATCCTTGTATTTCCCTTGCCTCTGTAGTGATGCCCCTGAAAAAATTAAAATGTAAACCATGAAATAATAATAAGATCAACCATATTTATACAAGGGCCGACCAGCATTTCTACTTTATGCAGCGATGGCACTTGGGTGCTTGGCTCAATCTTAGTATAGAAGGAAACTATTGGCAACACAATATAGTGCACTACCGATTTTAAACACTCAAAATCCTTTTTTTGAGTGTCAGCTATATTAATGACCCTACCGATGAACCAAAACTCCGAAATTGTGGTAAGGGTGAGGGTTTTAATATTTATATTCTAACACGCCCCCGCAAGTTGAGGGCATGGACTATACGCAACGGTATTTCTTTTTCAATCTGCATTTAAATTGCGCAGCCGGTGAGATTCGAACCTGGGTTGGGTTGCTCCGATACCATATTAATGACCCTACCGTTGGACCAAAACTCCGAAGTTGTGATAAGGGTGAGGGTTTTAATATTTATATTCTAACAAGCTACACTCACTGTCGAGTTTGTGTTTGGTATGTAGACGATTATAACAATTTATTTTGGGGAAGAATAGGCCGTAACCTAGTTTGACAGTCACGCTCAGACCCTTGCACAACTAAACAAGGTTTCAACCAAAGAAGAATGGGCACGGACACGGTGATACAGCCACAGTGCAATACGAAACACCAACACAGGGTAGATTTTGAAAAACTAACCTAAAATATCAAGTGTCGTGTCGCATCTGCGTGTCCGTCACGAGATGGAAACCAAATAGAAGTCCATGCTTCATAGAGCTTACCACTGTGCTATAGTGACACCTATGTAACTAAAGTTAGCGTTGGTTATTTCCTACTGGGTGTGTGTTTGTTTCAATTGTTGGTAAAACCATGTACATCAAGAGTATTAACCAAAACAAGCCAGATAACCATGTACATCAAGAGTATTAACCAAAACAAGGCGTATACGCCCATGTGATGATGTGTTTTGACAATCATCTCGTTAAAAGTAACTTCAGTATCATATTGTGGAATAGTGCTAATTGCACTATACTTTTGTAGACTATTTTGTATTCAAAAGAGTGGTACCAATGAGCTCCATGTTCTTGTGTCTCTTGTAGTACAAAAGTAGCATAGAAAGCATTGCCATATTATATGGTTCCAAATTCGCAGTTAACCCCAAAATCAGCCGAAAAGGTCACACATTTTGAAAATGCTCAAGAGGATTATATTAGCGACTGAGAAGGCAAGAGTTTTTCTAACCCGTAATTAAAATCCAAAAAGGCAAGGATGATAATTATTAAGGATATGGATTTGATCACTGCATGTGTATGCTCTTCAAATTTATCAAATGTTTATATGGAAAAAGAACCAAACCTAGTCCTCGTGCTGCTTTTTTCTCCTCGACATAATCACCCAAATCCTGCGCAAGCTCGAGAGCTGCCTTAAACTCAGAGAATGCCTTCTCCAGATCTTGGTTCCTCAAATAATTCTTCCCAGTCCTCAGATTAGTAATCAATTGATGTTTCCTTGGATCTACAACAACTTCAACTTCTGGGGTTCTACCAACTGGAGCGTAGCTCAAGTTGGGTGCATAAGATTCTATCTTCGCTTGTCTTCTGAGTGCTGCATTGATTTGACGCAGCTGATCATTCAACCGCTTCAGTTCCCCTCTTCTTTGCCGTGCTAGGTTTCCTTCAAATCATTACACAAAGTATCAAGTTGGGAACAAAAAGAAAAAAAATCAAGGCTAGTGTACATTATAGGAAAACAGAAACATCCATATGCACATTAAGCTTATATTAATACATCAGTCAAATAAGTCAGGTTAAAAGAAGCCATACTATATAGCAAACTAACAATGGAAAGTGCCCTAGTAATCTAGTGGTAAGCATTTTTGCTAGTGGGCAAGAGGTCGGGGAAACCCCGCTTGCACCAATCCCTTATTATGGGATAAGAATATGTGTGCGTGCATGGGAGTGGGTGTGTGGCTACGGCCTTATTAAAAATAATAATAATAAATAATTTATATAAAAAATCTCTATAAAAAAGGGGGGGAGAAAACACTGCACAGAAGAATGTCACAAACATATTCAAATTGAACAACTTCTGCGTTTTGTGAGTGAGCTTATGAACAAAGTAAGGAAACTCTCACTGGCTTGCATATCACAAGTGGATTGATATAACCTAACATAACACTACCGTCAACACATTGTCCACAAATCTTGATGCACATCAACGGCTTCAGAAAGTACTTACTTTTCGAAGAAATTATAGAGCGAGTGAACAGTTCATTGATAAAATAATGGTCATAGTATAAACAAAAAAGAAAATGCAAAATATATAGAGAGAAAATGGATCTCATACTTAATAGTGTTAGGATTATGTCTTGCATACTCGTAGTTTGATTAGAAGAAGAAACGAAGCACGGAGGTCAAAGCGTCGTAGAGTCAGAAGAAACAGCAAGCAGCAATAGCAGCGGTGGACCAAATGCGGTCGACCGCACAGTCGAATGTTGCACTCTGGTTGGAGAGTTGTCCAAATACGGTTGACCGCACTTGGACGCAGTCGACCGCATATCGTGGCTGGCAACTTCTTGGGCTTCGGGTCTTAGGATCTTTTTTGGCTCATCTTCTCCTCCAAGTCAGATCGTACGGCTCCTATTCAGTATCTTATTCTCCAGTGTAAATCGGACAACTAAGATATCAAGACTAACCTAGGATTCTATCTATTCTTTTTCTATTTATTGTAATGGCCTCCAATATGAGAGGACGAGTACTTCATTAATATTATTCTCCATTGTAAGTGAAGCTTTAGAGATAGTTCTTGATGAGTGAGTTTAATTTCTTATATTGAGTGAATTTGTAACTCATTGTAATCTTTTCTAGTTGAATATTATATCTCCTTATATTTTCTTCTAGAATAAGCGAAAGCTAACCGGGATAAAATCCTTGTGTGTTTTGTGTTGAATTGGTGGATCTACTTGTTTGGTTGTTCGATTGATTCGTCCCATCTACCTCACTATCCTCATTGCTCTAATTAGTTCCGCTACGCCACAGGTGTTCGATAAAATTTTGCAACGGGAGTGGTGGTGAGATTCCTCTCCCTATCACAACACCCTAACAAAGTGATATCAGAGCTTCAGGTTGTCGAGTCCCTTAGTAAACATGACAGGTCACAGTCTTTTGAAGATCAAGCAGTTTGATGGAAAGATCAAATTCAATCTTCGGAAGGTAGACATGTAAGATGTCCTAGTTCAAGAACGTTTATAGTTAGCCATCAAGAAGAAGGAAAAACCATATGATATGAAGGAGGATATTTGTGATGATATTCGTAAAAGAGCCGTAAGTCTAATCCGACTATCATTGGCGGACGATGTCAAGTGCAAGTGTAATACACCGTATGAGATGGGCCTTTATGGTGGGCTTAGTAATTAATCCATGGTTAGATGGGTCTATAGATTTGGTAGTATGTGTACATAGCCTATAGAAAGAATGAATGAATTACTATGGGGCCACGGTATTCATGGTAGGTAGTGGTGACTTAGTCCCACATGGAAGATGAGTTAGAATTGTGTGTGTATATATTAGAAAGCCTATGATCAAGAGGCACCAACTAGTCATGACACCTTTTGAGAGGAAGCCTGTGGTGGGCAATTATTAGAATTTGTTTGAGCGGGGCTCAGGGGCGTTACAACAAGTTTCTTGAAGAAACTAGTGTGGCGAGTTTGTGAAAAAAACTCAGTTGACTACTCTGGTTAGTCGTTATTAGATCGGATGCATTGGAAGATGAAGTTATTTTGTTTCTCAATGAAGGAATGTCCCGAACTTCAAGATCACATCATGGAGTTCAACAAGGTGTTATCCGAACTCAAGACGATAAACATCGATGTGAGTGAAGAAGATAAAGCTTTCAACTTAATATATTTACTGCCGGATTTGTACGAGCATTTGATAACTACCATGCTACAAGGCAAATCTGCCAAGGAGAGTATTACGGTAGATGGGGTAATTAAAGTTTTGAAGAAAAATCAACTTAGGAAGGAAACTCAGAAATCATCGTATATTCCCACAAGTTATCTAGCAGTGGAAGATTCTTCAATTGGAAGCCAAAGTGCGATGCAAAAAGGATCGATTTGTTGCCGATATTGCAAGAGCTCAGGACACTCTAGAAAGATTATTGGAAATTGTAGAATCAGAAGAGCTTCAAGGATAGCACTACTATCGCTAATGTGGTTTACCCTTCTGAATCAGTTGATTTGTGTCTTCTTGTTTTGAATTCTTTAGAAGTGGATTTTAGTTGTTTTCTTGATTTGGGAAGTTCTACACATATTTTCTTCGAAAGGAAGAAGTTTGCCACTTATAGGTCTACAACGGGTGTTGTGTGAGAACAGGAACCGGGAGATTTGTGAAGTAGTGGGTGAGGAGAAGGTCGAATTGGAAATGCTAGATGGAAAAAGCTACACTCTACGTTCCTCTGCTTAAGAGGAATCTAATTTTCTTGGAAACTCTTGAAGCATGTGGTTGTAGATACACAGCTCGAGGTTGAGTTATGTCTGCTTTTCATGGTCGTCCTAAGGTGATTAGAAGTATGAGAGTTGTTGGACCAAGCCAACACAATCTTTACAAGATTTGGGAAATCTGAAATACATGCACAGGTGTTGTCTCATTTCCCGATATCCTCGCAAGTTCATCTAGTCTGCCGCAACTAGCATCATCAACGCAAGATCATGACGTTCGAATATCGTCGAGAGTTGGAACGTGCCTCGAGGTAGGTGGAGTTCGTGCAAAGGTTGACAACTTCATGTTAACACCTACTGAAGTGTGCCTTTGAGGGGCATACTGATTGGTGATATTTGGTAGAAGATTTGTTCAATTAGCTAAAGAAACTATCGTTCCAAGTATGTTCGCAAGTGGAGATTAGTATAGTTCGGAGATGATGAATCACATCGTGTTGATAGCACTCGTATGCAATCCAAGGTGGAGATTATTAGGATTATATCTTGCATACTTGTAGTTTGATTAGAAGAAGAACAAAGCACGAAGAGTCGTAGAGTCAGAAGAAACAGCAAGAACGGTCGACCAGATGCAGTCGACAGTACAGTCAACCATTGCACTGTCTGGTCGGAGAGTCGACCAAATACAGTCGATCGCATATCGCAGCTGGCAGCTTCTTGGGCTTTGGGTCATGGGATCTTTTCGGCCTGTCTTCTTTTCCAAGTCAGATCGTACGGCTCCTGATCAGTGTCTTATTCTCCAGGGTAAATCGGACGAATGAGATGTCTTCTTCTATTTATTATAATGGCCTCCAATATGATATGTCAAGTACTTCATTGATATTATTCTCCATTGTAAGCGAGGCTTGAGAGATAGTTATTGGTGAGTGAGTTTTAATTCCTTGTGTTGAGTGAATTTATAACTCATTGTAATCTTCTCTGGTTGAATATTATATCTCCCTATATTTCCTCCAGATTAAGTAAAAACTAACCGGGATAAAATTCCTTGTTTTGTGTTAGATTGGTGGATCTACTTGTTTGGTTGTTCGATTAATTCGGTTTATCTACCTCGCCATCCTCATTGCTTTAATTAGTTCCGCTGCGCTACAGGTGTTCGTTGAAATTCCCCAACGAGAGTTGTGGTGAGATTCATCTCCCGATCACAACACCCTAACAAATAGGAGATGATTTGCTCCTATAGAGTAGTTGTAATTATTTTGTGGGACCCACTATGGATGATCAAGCACCGTTCACTTTATTTTTTATGTCATAAATTTATCACGTGATTTAGAGATCGTTTATCCAGTGGCCGCAAAAAGAACGTCTTTTTCAACAATATAACAAATTGTCACCAAGTAATTCTTGGGTAAGAAGCCTCCAAGAAACTTGATTTTTGTACACAACCTTATGACATTATAAACAAAATGAACGGTAAGGATCGTTCATAAAAAGTAACACCATATGAGTACAACTACTCTATACAAAGAAGTTTTCCTCCTACAAGTACGAGGCTCCCTTTCCTCATATATTAGTGACATACTGTGGAGAAAAGTTGCATTTGAATTACAGGTGAAAAAGGCTACACTTCTTTAAGCTATATGAATCTCTAGAAAGGTTGGAGCAAAAGAAAGTAATCTGTGCTGCGGTGAATTCTGTCAAAAAATAAAAATGTGAAGCTTTACCATGAACTGAATTGTTCCAGACTCTCAAACTTATTGGTTAATGTTGCTCTGAAGAAGGAAAGTGATGACTTCTCATTCAACAAAATTAGTGAACTCTCAGCAAAATATCATTTGGAGTTTTAACTTCCTAGTTCCTACAACAGCCATCAAAAGAAAGGGGGAAATAACTCACATATATCAAAGAACATATGTATTTAGAGAGTCAAGTCAAATAAAACTTAATGAACAAAAGAGAAATATGAACAGATAAGGAAATTTGTACTAATGTAATACATCACCTGTTCTCAACTCATGAATAGATCAAGATCAGTAGTCACATTAAGAGGACATAACATAATAATACTGAACAATCATATCAGCTGCATTAATATTTTCTTACACCCAAAGTCAAGATCAGCAGCCAGATTAATATGGAAAAATTTAATAAGAAGGCAAAATCATATCAACTGCATAAAAATTTATCTTACCCCCAACAGCAGCCCCTATAAGTGCTATTCCAAACAGTAAAGGCATGTTGAGGAATGAGTTATCAGCCTCACATGTTTCTGCGAGGACATTGAGAGGCATAAAGAACATCAAAGTGTTTGCAAGAACAAATGCTTTCCTGAAGCTGGCTGGAGTACTTTGCTGCAAAAACCAATTTCAACGCAATGAAAATATTACTCATCATGATCGAACTACTTAAAGATAAAAAATAATGGACAAAATCCAACATCAACCACAAACTATGCATTGATTGTTTCCCTCTGAAAGAATATGAGTGTAAAGCTAGTGTTCGTTCTTCATGTAATAATTTATCCAGAGTGGCTGCTAACTGCACAATATTATATCCTGTAAATAAGCTTTTCAAATTGTCCATGATGACATCATCCTGAGAATCAACTGTCAATTGTTAAGTAAATCAAATCAAATCTTTTTTTCACTGCCACTGATGAATCTCCATTAGGTTCGAATACAATTGCTGCATCAGAGGCTTTCTTTAAAATATATTCAAGAGTTCTGCCCAAGAATTTAGATTGGATAGGATTTGATAAACATCTCGGAATGGGTTACTAAAACAACCGCACACAAACAACTCTATCTTGTTTCCATACTAATAAAGCATGGCCAGCCAGTTTTATCCACAGTCTAAAGGTTGGTTCCCATTTCCAATAATATATAATATTATCTAATACAGTAATGAAAATAGTGTTAGTTCCAAATTATGACATGTAAGAAAAGATTGCTATGCAAATAGTCACATAGAAACTGATGCTTAGTTCAAATTTTATGATGATTGTGTGTTTCTAAGTAACTATTTCAGACGAACCTAGTAACTGTTTTTATGAAAACCCAAACCTCATAATGGTTAGTCATATGTTGCTTGAATTTTCTAAATTCCAGCTTGTTCATAATTTTCTCTTATCGAAGACAGAAAAATGCCATTAGTTGCAACATAAGAGGGACTCACCAGCATACCTGGTAATCAGATATGAGAAGCCAAAATCCTGAAAACTTCCAGTTAGCAAGAGACTCACTTAACCAGCTAATCTTGATAATTCCTCCCTTGGAATACTTGGAGTCAACTGTTGACAAGAGTAGGCTTTTCTCGAATGAAACATCAACTTTTCGAGAAAGCAATGCCACCTTTTTTGTCCTAAATGGGAGAAACAACACATCTCCTGGTTCCAAAAATGAAAATAAATATGTCAAATACTAGCAGTAGAAAAAGAGAAGTTTAACTAATGCATGCATTCCAAACTGTAACTAAATTAGTTGTTTAGCTATAAGTTCTGATATGCGAAGGGCAGATTTGGGAGTACTATGGCAAAAAATTAAGGTTAGACACAGCTAAATTAGTACACTTTACTGAAAGTTCACTATTCTTAAAATGGGGATAGTCTCCGAGAAATATGTCCGTCTTCTCAACCAACTAGGATGAGCAAGGTGTTGTCAAGTGAATATATTATAAACACTGATTCAAACAAGAGTGAGTTTCCAAACTGTTTCCTGCAAATATGCAAGACTTTGTTTCCCAAAACACAACTTTATAAGACCATCAAGTACCGGTGATGCTTGAAGAGTAGAAAACTTGCATGAACGCACCTTTATACATGGACCACCACATCTTTCACTGATCAGTTATTTCCACATTCATTTACTATTATCGCTCTTTCTCCCAAATACCTTTTTGTACCAGTCCCCCGGTACATGCACTTGCACGCACATTAAAGTGAGCAATCATGTAGAGGAAGGAAAACAAAACAAAAATAAAAATGTTTGAGCGTCCACATACATACACACACCCCGATGGTTCCAAATGTCTTCAATTTAGGCCCCAAAAAAAGGGGGTTGGGGGGGGGGGGGGGGGGGGGGGTCCGAAGCCGAAGTCCATCTATTCATTCAGCTAGCATATACACATGATATTGCACCAATACAAGAAGTCATAACAACCAAGTACTAAACCTACTTCTAAATCTTGAAAAATCAGAATGACAATGCACTGCTGTTGTGTATTGTCTTTTGCAACTTCACATTTCTTAGTATAAGTACTGTTTTACTGGGAGACATCTCTGTATATAGGATTATATTTGCAAATCGAAACTGGAAGGTGGCCTCGGTATTCTTAACCTCGGGCATCAAAATCTAGCCATTCTAGGAAAATGGCTATGGAAAGCACTCGAGCATAATAATATGGCTTGGTCCAATCTTGTTATCCATAAATACCATAAACATCACAAAGTTTGTGAACTTCATCCCAGTATCTCTTCCTTAGCCTCTCTGTTCTGGAAAGGGGTCTGAAAAGTGGTTGAACCTTTTAAATGCGGTCTGCCCAAAATTTGTGGTAATGGATCGACGGTTAAATTTTGGACAAATTTTTGGATTGGTAATAACAAAATTGCCTCCAATTTTCCTCAATTATTTCTTTTGGCTGCCAATCCACATCTTCGGTGGACGCATATCTTGTTTACCACAACAACTCTAGGGATTGGCATATCACGTTCAAAAGGCCTCTTTTTATCTCTCTGTTACTTCTATATCATAATTTATTGATGCTACTACGCTCCTATAGTCGGCAGCCAATAGATGACATTTCATGGCGTTGAACTAATTTGGGTTCTTACTCGGTTAAATCTTGCTATAACTTTCTCAACTCCAGTGGTGTCATACCCCCCATTCTTCAATATTGTGTGGAAATGCGTTGCCCTCCTTAAAGTCAAAATTCTGACGTGACTGACTATTCACAACAAACTTCTTACGGTTGAGATCCTCATCAAAAAAGAACCTGGCCTTAGGTCAGAAATGCCCCTTTTGCCTTACCCATAACTGATATAGCTAAAAATAGGGTTAAATCGGAACCATCCAAATCGGGCACGAATCTTGAAGCCCAGGGGTAAAACGGTAATTTCACCTACCAGTGGGTTTGAAGCGGGTACGGGTTCTCCTCCTCGAAGACCCACTAACCCGCGAACGAATCCACCTCAACTGGGTGCGGGTTTCAACCCGCAGCAAGCCCAGTCCAGAAAGGATAGAATTAGGGTTCCTGATCAATCCTAATCAACGGCTCTGATTCATATCTATCCTTTCACTGAGGATTAGGGATTACATTCCTTATCTAACCACGGGGATTACATTCCTAATCTGATCCCAGCGGCGCCTATAAATATCCCCCATCCATCTCCATTAAGAGGTAATCAATTTTTTGCCAATTTACGCTCTTTCATAATCATCCCTGATTACTGACTTGAACGTCGGAGGGTGCGTCGCCGGGAACAACCCCGGTGTCTCGCACTTTTTGCAGGTGAACGGCGGGAGTCAACGGTCAAACTCCGGTGGATCAGGTAACAGGTTTGCTATTCAAAGTTTTCCAAGAATCCACAAATACTATCTGTTTGCCCCCACACCAGATTTAGCGGTAACAGATTGGCGCCGTCTGTGGGAACCACCAAGAATAGCAACCCCTCTTCCCATTGGTCAGATCTTCTCCAGCCATGCCTCCTAGAAAAGTAAGATCCAGAGGGTCCAACCGTGGACCCAACCCCGATCAGCAACAAGAAGTTCCCATCCAGTCCGCTCCGCAGCAGGGGCAACTTCCTCCTCAAGCAGAGGACCCTCTTCAACAGGACCAGCCTCCTCTTCCAAACCAACAACCTCCAAAGGGTCCCCCCGCCACTCAAAATGCCAGCGCGGGGGTCTCACGTCCGAACCTGCAGAAACAACCTCTCCACCAGGACCATGTCTTAATCCACAATGCCTCTACGGACTCTATGGCCTCCCACAACCCCTGAGCTTCCGACCTCCGCAATACCGTCCTCAATCGGCAGAAAGATGAGGATCTTCGCCACCGTCTGAATGAAAAGCGGGCCCGAGAGGGAGCCTCCCGCCAGCAATGTCCGGATGAACGATCTCCTCACCGCCGAGACTACAGAAGGTCCCCTATCCGAAGGGGGCGGAGAGAGTCCCCCGAGCATCACAGGAGAATACCCCATTCTCCTTCCGGTCGGCAACATCCTAGGAACGATAAGGCACCCATCACCCGTGCCGAGTTCCAACAGTTCCAAGCAACCGTCCTACAAGCTCTTAATCTCCGTCCTAATAACACCAATGCTCCAAGGATTCCCACTCCTCCTCAGGTCCGAAGTCCTCGCCGACGGTCCCTAACTCCTCCTCAAGCTCCTAGCAACCCCCGCCACATGCCAAGTCCTCGCCGCTCCAGGAGCTACCGTCGTCGAAGCCCCCGCTCTCCCTCGTACGAAGACGAGTCTAGAGGCTCGCCGGATTACCGTCGAAGGGACGACGCTGTCTACCGCCGTCTCCACGAAATGGAGAGGCGCTTGGGTCAGTTAGACCGAGGAGAAGAGCTTAGAGGAAGGACCCTTCGTCCTAGTAGACCTCCTTTTTCCCGAACCATAATAGATGCACCCGTACCAATCGGCTTTAAGCCTCCTCAATTTGAGACCTATTCTGGGGAGACTGACCCCATCGATCACATCGAAAGCTTCAAGACCCTCAGCTCATCCATCAAGCTTCCGATGCTCTGCTCTGCAAAACCTTCCCCGCAACTCTCAAGGGTCCAGCTCGAGAATGGTACTCTCGCCTTGCCCCTTCCTCAATATTCTCCTTCGATCAATTTGAGATCGTCTTCGTCACCCACTTCGTGAGTAGCCGCCGAACTGAGAAGACCAGCATCTCGCTACTCTACCTCCACCAGAAGAAGGGTGAGAAGCTGAGAGACTATGTGAAAAGGTTCACAGCTGAAGCCAGGTCCATAGCATCCCTCGACCAGTCGGTCGCTGCAGCAGCATTTCAATCCAATGTCCTCAACTCCAGCGTCCGCTCCTCCCTCGCCAAGAAACCCCCACAGAACTTCTCTGACCTCCTCCTCCGGAGCAAAAAGTATATTCAGGCCGAAGAAGCGGAGCACCGCCCCAACTTGGAGGGGTCTTCCTCCGGGTCTAAGAGAAAGGGAACAGAAGAGGAAGGGGCCAAAAAGCTCCAGAAGAATAATGGCAACCAGCGCCGACCTCCCTCCAGATTTGAAAATTTTACTCCCCTTAATGCCAACATCTCCACAATTCTCATGGAAGTTGAGGAGGGGGTGATACCTCCTACACCAAAAATGAACACCCCTGGCAAGAAGAGGGATAAAGAGAAGTGGTGCTGTTATAACCGGGACCATGGCCACGATACCAATGATTGTCGGGCCTTGAAGAATGAGATAGAAGCCCTCATCCAGAAGGGGCAGCTGACCAGGTTCGTAAGAAAGGACCGAGCCGACCTTCCTCCCCCGCCTCGGGGGGCTAATAAGCGTCCTGAACGCGATGAAACACCCGACTTCGAAGAGGAACGTGTCCTACACCTCATTCATGGGGACCCAATGGGGGGCTCCTCAAACTCCTCTCGGAAGGCGTTCATTAGGGAAGTCAATTCGGTCCACGCCACCCCTCCTCCTAAAGGCCTCGGAGTGCCTGTCACATTCTCAGACGAAGATCTTGAAGGTGTCCGCACCCCCCATTGCAATGCACTCGTTATCAATCTCCACATTGCGAACTTCAAAGTGGAAAGGATCCTAGTGGACAATGGCAGCTCCGTTAACATCCTCTTCCTCGCCGCTTTTAAAGGCCTCAAACTATCCCGAGACAGACTCAAGCTCACCGGCTACACGCTCCATGGGTTCACGGGAGTGCCAGTGACTATTGAAGGGGTGATCACCCTCGACGTAACCACTGGCAAAACTCCTACTACCCGAACGGAGTCAATGGACTTTATGGTCGTGGATGTCCCTGCAGCCTACAACGTCATTTTGGGTCGGCCCGGCCTTGCTGCCCTTGAAGCCGTCCCCTCCGCCTATCACCTCAAAATAAAGTTTCCCACTCGGGCCGGAGTAGGGAAAGTAAAAGGCAATCAGGAAACGGCCCGTAAGTGCTACATGACCTCTACCCTCGGTCCAGTCCTCTTCTTAGAAACTCTGGAAATCCCCCAAGATGTCGCCCGACCAACGTCTGAGCCGGTGGATGAGTTGGAGGAAGTGCTCTTCTCTGAGCAGGATCCAAGCCGAAAGTTCTTTGTTAGCAAGACCCTCTCATCCGCCCTATGCTCCGACATAATCCAGTGCATCCGAAGGAACCGATACCTCTTTGCTTGGTCAGCTGCAGACATGCCCGGAATTTCCGAAGAGCTCTTGGTCCACCACCTCAGCGTTGCTCCGGGGTCCAAACCGGTCCAACAGAAGAGGCGCAAGTTCGCCGCCGAGCGCCAGCTAGCTATAAAAGAGGAGGTGGACAAGCTCTTGAAGGTCCGGTTCATACAGGAGGTAAACTATCCCGAGTGGCTGTCGAATGTAGTAATGGTGAAGAAGTCCAATGGGACCTGGAGGATTTGTATCGATTTTACCGATCTCAACAAGGCTTGCCCGAAGGACCCCTTCCCTCTTCCAAGTATTGACACTTTGATTGACGCCACTTCGGGTCACAAACTTCTCAGCTTCATGGACGCCTTCTCAGGCTACAATCAGATCTGGATGTTCTCCCCAGATATTCCAAAGACCTCATTCGTGACCGACCAGGGCCTCTACTGCTACAGAGTTATGCCCTTCGGTTTGAAGAATGCAGGCGCCACATATCAACGCCTCGTCAACAAGGTTTTCCAAGCTCAAATCGGCCGGAATATGGAGGTATATGTTGACGACATGCTTGTAAAAAGCATCCGAGGAGCCGATCATGTGACCGACCTACAGGAGGCGTTCGATGTTCTGAGAAAGCACAACATGAGACTCAATCCGAACAAGTGTGCGTTCGGAGTCTCGTCAGGAAAGTTCCTCGGCTTCATGGTCAGCCAACGAGGAATCGAAACTAACCCTGAGAAAATCAAGGCCATATTAGACATGCCCCCCCCCAAGAACGTTAAGGAAGTTCAGAGGCTAACAGGCCGCCTAACCGCCATAGGGCGTTTTCTCTCGAAGTCCGGGGAGAAATGTCTCCCCTTCTTCAAGGCCCTCAGGGGGGCTAAAGGTTTCGAATGGGGTCAACAGCAACAGGAGTCGTTCGACCAGCTCAAGGCTTACCTCGTCAGTCCTCCTCTCCTCAGCAAACCAATCCCTGGTGAACCGCTCTACCTCTACCTGGCAGCCTCCGAGCAGATCCTCAGCGCCGTTTTAGTAAGGGAAGAAGACCGGGCTCAAAAGCCCATCTACTATGTGAGCAAGGTACTTCGGGATGCCGAGCTCCGCTACCCGAGGATAGAAAAGATGGCTTATGCCCTAGTGATGGCCGCGAGGAAGCTTTGCCCATATTTTCAGTCCCATTCGGTGGTCGTTCTTGCCGACCAACCACTGAAGCAAGTTCTCCACAAGCCGGAGACCTCCGGTCGCCTTATGAAGTGGTCTATCGAGCTGAGCCAGCATGATATAACGTATCAGCCTCGGACCGCGATCAAGACTCAGGCCTTAGCAGAATTCATAGTTGAAAGTACCATCCCCGAGTTCAGCCAAGCAATGAAGGGACCACCTGTCTGGTCAGTTTATGTGGATGGATCCTCCTGTAATGAGGGAAGCGGAGCCGGGGTCATTCTGGCAGGCCCAGATGACTTCATCCTCCAATACTCCCTCTGTATCAACTTCAAGGCCTCTAACAACGAAGCAGAGTACGAGGCACTCATAGCCGGCCTTGGAATGGCTCGCAATACAGGGGCGCAACGCCTCCGGATCTTTAGCGACTCTCAGCTGGTCGTAAATCAGGTCCTTGGCGAGTATGACGCACGTGATCACCGGATGATTAAGTACTTAGCCAAGGTCAGGAACCTCATGGCCCTATTTGAACAAGCTCTCATCCAGCAAATCCCCCGAGAGGAGAATTCCCAGGCCGATGCCCTCTCCAAGCTAGCATCTTCCTCCCTCCAAGGTCTCGAGCAGACCGTCTTGATAGAGGTCCTCCTGAAGCCAAGTATAGAGGATGAAACTTCCGACTCCATGGAGTCGCTGCCCGTCCTGCTTGAAGATAACTGGATGAAAACCCTCGTCAAATTCATAAGAGACGGGCTCCTCCCCGAAGATCCTAAGGAAGCTCGAAGAGTGAGAACCCGAGCAGGGCGATAGACACTGATCGGAGGCATCCTATATAAGCGCTCCTTCACACAGGTCGACGGCAGGCCTTATTTGAGATGCCTCTCCCCCGAACAGGCCGACTACGCACTGCAAGAACTTCACGAGGGCATCAGCGGGGCACATTCAGGGTCCAGATCCTTAGCCCGCAAAGTGTTAAATTATGGACATTTCTGGCCCACTCTCCTACAAGACGCCGAACGATACGTTCGGCAATGCAGCTCATGTCAGAAGTACTCCAGCATCCGTCGCCTCCCACAAGCTCCGCTCGCTTCCCCATCAAGTCCAATCCCTTTCGCAATGTGGGGGATGGATTTACTAGGGCCATTCCCGCCAGCTCCCGGCCATTTCAAATTTTTAGTCGTGGCCATCGACTACTTCTCGAAGTGGATAGAGGCCGAGCCCTTGGCCACGATCACCGAGAACAAGGTACTTCAGTTCTTTTGAAAGAACATAATCTGCCGATTCGGTGTCCCTCGGGTCCTCATAACTGATAACGGAACCCAGTTCACCGGGGCTGCCTTCCAAGCTCTCTGTGAAGACCTCGCCATCCAACACCGATTCTCCTCCGTATTCCATCCACAGTCGAATGGCCAAGTAGAGAACGCTAACTGACAGATCCTCTCCGGTATTAAGAAGAGGTTGGATAAATGTTCCAAAGGCTTATGGGTCGATCAGCTCCCCAACGTGCTGTGGAACTACCGCACTACAAAACGGACCCCCACAGGAGAAAGACCATTCAATCTCACCTATGGGTCTGAGGCTATGATCCCCCTAGAAGTCGGTATACCCTCTCCTCGTCTAATGGCTAATGAAGAAGAACAAAATGCCAGAGAGCTCCGAGCAAATCTAGACCTGATTGATGAGATCCGAGAAAGAGCTGTCATTCGTCAACAAAGCTACCGAAGAAGGATCGAGTTGGCATACAATAAGAGAGTCCGTCCTACCGACCTCAAAGAAGGGGACTTAGTCCTCAGAAAGTTAGTCATCTCCTTTCCTGGTCAAAAGAGTAAACTGGCTCAAAATTGGGAGGAACCTTACAAGATCGCCAAAGTAGTTCGGCCCGGGACATATAGACTAGAAGACCTCGAAGGCAGAGAGATCCCCAGGACCTGGAATGCCGACCATCTTCTAAAATACCAAGAGAGAGCACCAACGCCTCTCTAAGTATTCTGGGATCGTTCCTCTCCTATTACTTGTATTGTTTTTCTTTTATTTCTCTCTTGTAATAACGGCTTGGAACTTTAGAAGCAGCCGACCATTAGTCATCAATAAAGAAAGCTTTTTCATATTTTACTTGTAAAAATTGTTTACATCTCTCTGCTTTTACTCTTCACTCCAACGATGGTTCGGAGTCCAACACGTGGCTCGATTCTACTTCGCAAGTTCGCTCTTAAGCGAGCCAGAAGTAGTTCGCCATTCGGAATTGCTCCTACAACCGTTGAACAGCTCTAACGATGGTTCGGAGTCCAACACTTGGCTCGATTCTACTTCGCAAGTTCGCTCTTAAGCGAACTAGAAGTGGTTCGCCATTCAGAATTGCTCCTACAACCGTTGAACAACTCTAACGATGGTTCGGAGTCTAACACTTGGCTCGATTCTACTTTGCAAGTTCGCTCTTAAGCGAGCCAGAAGTAGTTCGCCATTCGGAATTGCTCCCACAACCGTTGAACAACTCTACGATGGTTCGGAGTCCAACACGCGGCTCGATTCTACTTCGCAAGTTCGCTCTTAAGCGAGCCAAAAGTAGTTCGCCATTCGGAATTGCTCCTACAACCGTTAAACAACTCTAACGATGGTTCGGAGTCCAACACGTGGCTCGATTCTACTTCGCAAGTTCGCTCTTAAGCGAGCCAGAAGTAGTTCGCCATTCGGAATTGCTCCCACAACCGTTGAACAACTCTAACGATGGTTCGGAGTCCAACACGTGGCTCAATTCTACTTCACAAGTTCGCTCTTAAGCGAGCCAGAAGTAGTTCGCCATTCGGAATTGCTCCTACAACAGTTGAACAACTCTAACGATGGTTCGGAGTCCAACACTTGGCTCGATTCTACTTTGCAAGTTCGCTCTTAAGCGAACTAGAAGTGGTTCGCCATTCGAAATTGCTCCCACAACCGTTGAACTCTAACGATGGTTCGGAGTCCAACACGTGGCTCGATTCTACTTCGCAAGTTCGCTCTTAAGCGAGCCAGAAGTAGTTCGTCATTCGGAATTGCTCCCACAACCATTGAACAACTTTAACGATGATTCGGAGTCCAACACGTGGCTCGATTCTACTTCGCAAGTTCGCTCTTAAGCGAGCCAGAAGTAGTTCGCCATTCGGAATTGCTCCTACAACCGTTGAACAACTCTAACGATGGTTTGGAGTCCAACATTTGGCTCGATTCTACTTTGCAAGTTCGCTCTTAAGCGAACTAGAAGTGGTTTGCCATTCGGAATTGCTCCCACAACCGTTGAACAACTCTAACGATGGTTCGGAGTCCAACACTTGGCTCAATTCTACTTCGCAAGTTCGCTCTTAAGCAAACTAGAAGTGGTTCGCCATTCAGAATTGCTCCCACAACCGTTGAACAACTCTAACGATGGTTCGGAGTCCAACGCTTGGCTCGATTCTACTTCGCAAGTTCGCTCTTAAGCGAACTAGAAGTGGTTCGCCATTCGGAATTGCTCCCACAACCGTTGAACAACTCTAACGATGGTTCGGAGTCCAACGCTTGGCTCGATTCTACTTCGCAAGTTCGCTCTTAAGCGAGCCAGAAGTAGTTCGCCATTCGGAATTGCTCCCACAACCGTTGAACAACTCTAACGATGGTTCGGAGTCCAATGCTTGGCTCGATTCTACTTTGCAAGTTCTCTCTTAAGCGAGCCAGAAGTAGTTCGCCATTCGGAATTGCTCCCACAACCGTTGAACAACTCTAACGATGGTTCGGAGTCCAACACTTGGCTCGATTCTACTTCGCAAGTTCGCTCTTAAGCGAACTAGAAGTGGTTCGCCATTCGGAATTGCTCCCACAACCGTTGAATAACTCTAACGATGGTTCGGAGTCCAACGCTTTGCTCGATTCTATTTCGCAAGTTCGCTCTTAAGCGAGCCAGAAGTAGTTCGCCATTCGAAATTGCTCCCACAACCGTTGAACAACTCTAACGATGGTTCGGAGTCCAACACTTGGCTCGATTCTACTTCGCAAGTTCGCTCTTAAGTGAACTAGAAGTGGTTCGCCATTCGGAATTGCTTCCACAACCGTTGAACAACCCTAACGTCCAGCACTTGGCTCGATCCTACTTCGCAAGCTCGCTATTAAGCGAGCTTGACTCATCTTGCAAGTTCGCGAGATTAAATGACCAAAGCAGAGCTCGGCTCCCCTGGCCGAACGCTCATAACGCCGACCCCCAAACGAGCAGAAGTCCAGCTCGGGGACCTCGGCACGATGAACACAGTCACAAACAAAGTAACAACACAGAGCCACGAAAAACACGCAAGTCTAAGAAAGAAACATCATTAAGAGTGGGGACACCATACAAGACGACCCTTCCTTACAACCAGATTACAAGGCTTTAAAAAGCAAAAATTACAATGCTGGCTTGTTACACTTAGACTAAATACAAAGGCCTCAAAAGCAAGATCTTCAACGCCTCCTTGGCGCAGGGATGTTCCGTTTCAAGGACACTCAAAGGCGGCGACGTTTGCCTCCGGAACTCGACCCCAAACCGATGAATTGAGACGTATCCTCGGCGCTGCTCCTAACAGTCGCTCCGACGGACGCTCCGCTCGATGAAATGGCAACCTCGCTTTGTGCGTCCCCCGGACTAGGTCGGCCGATGGGCGAACGGGTCGCGAGCTCATAAAACGAAATGCCCCGCTCACTCTCCGCACGAGTACATGAAGTGCTCCTAACATTAATCGGCCCCGCACGCGGCCTGAGGCGAGCCACCTCCGCCTCCAGCTCTGAGATCCGCTCCCTCCGAGAGTCATCTTTTACCTCGACCTCGAAGCGAGGAGGTATTGCGGAGCTCGGGACGCCAGAGCGACTGGCGATAAGACGGCAGAGATGAGTAACTTCGATGCTCTTGTCCACCGTGGCTCTCTTCAGCGCATCGACCTCGGCCGTCAGTTCGTCACGTTCGGCCGTCAGTTTGGCCACCTCTGCCGTCAATCCCTGTCCCTCCGTTCGAAGGTCCGTCTCTACCGTTTGCAAGTGATGAATCTCAGAGAGCAGATCGTCCCTCTCCGCTGTTATTTTCGATAAAGTATGGCGGATGCACTTGAGCCGAAGGCCGTAACTAAAGGCGGTCGACAAACCATCATCCTCTCCTAAGGGGGCCATCTCGGCGAGCCTGCTCTCCAGTCGCCGAATCTCAATGTCCCGCCGACCCAGGATGAGTTGCAGGTGGTTCCGCTTGCTTACGGCTCTGCGCAACCCCAGCTCAACTTCATAGAGCCGCTCTCGGCACCTCGTCAAGCACAACCTCGTCGCCCCTAAGCCAACCTCGGGACGAGTGGTGTCCCCCGAGCAAGTAAGCTCGACAGTTTGAGTCACCACCGTAAGCTGAAAAGAAGTCGAAGCAAATAACAAATTTTCAACACTTAGCCGAACCCCTACACTTAGCCAAATTTCAAGAGTTTTTTGAGAAAGTTATGACAAAGAGACGCGAAGTCGAGCCCAAAAAGATGTTTTCATTCATTACAAAAAAGCGGTGGCCAGTCCGCGATTAGGCATTACACTTAAAAAAACTCAAAAAAGCAGAAGAAAAGAAAAGGCAAGCGAAGTCAGGGCGCGACCTCTTTCCAGGGGCGGCGAGAAGGGGTGGGGGCCGACGTCCCTGAAGGGGTCACCATTGCCAGCGGGGTGACCACAGACCCCTGGACCTCGCCGAAGACCTCGACCTCAAGCTCGATTTCGTCGTCCCCTTCTTCTTCTTCTTCTCCCTCCGACTCGGGGTCAAAGCCTTCGACATGGCCCGGGAACAATCTCCATCCCGAACAGTCCACCTCGGGGTATGTCTTCGACACCCGGGCGAGGGCTTCGGCATAGGCTTTGGCCATGTTCGGGGTGAGAAAGCCTTGCGCCTTCACCATAGTGGCGTCCTCGGCCTCCTTCACCGTGGCAGCCTTGGCCTCTGTCGCTTCGGCCAATTGCTTGGCCGCCTCCTTTTGGCGAAGAAGGTCGCTCTCCAGCTTTGCGACCAGGCCCTCAAGGTACTCGACCCTCATAGTCCTCCCCTCGAACTCGACCCTGAGCTTGTCAAGCTCGTTCCCCATGCGAGCTTTATCCTTCCGAGCCTGGTCGGACTCCTGCTTCAGCTCCTACTCCAGAGCCGTCAACCTCTCCGAGAGGTGACCAAAGTAGACGATGATCTGCGACAGGAAACGAGCCGTTCAAAGAGTTAAAGAAATTAGACATAAGAAAAACCAATGACGGCAAAAATTCAACACTTACCGAGACTGCCGAGCGAGCAATCTCGATGACGTCGTCGCCTTCCAGCCCGGCCTCCATGGCGGCCCGATCCTTCGGCATCGCCAGGTGCTTGACCACCTGCATGCTCGCCAAGGAGTTGCCCAGGAACCCGTCATGTTTCCGAACCTGCCAATCCGGAACATGAATCCTCTTGTGCTCCTCGATCAAGAGCTCCTCGGCCACCACTGTCAGCGGGGGCATCGCCATCTTGAGGGCTGCGGCGATCGGAAAGTCACCAGCCTCGGTTGACGCCGAGGCAACTCCTTCGACCACGGCCGGGCTTCCCAGGGTCTCCACCTCCTCGACCAACTCCGTACCCCTCGGAGTCTTCGCAGTTGGCAACTTGGTGGCCACCCTCTTTCACTTCTTCGGCACCTTGCTAGCAAGACCAGCCCTCAGTGCCAACACAGTCTCGTAGTCCATCGCCTCTGCATTAAAAACGAAGTTTGTTAACACAATACAAGTCATAAAAGATGAAGTATGAAAAAGAAAGGACGGACACATAAGAAAGGCCGCGTACTGGGATCTACGCGGCAGAGCCCTCCCCTGAACAGAACATCCTCGGTCAGCTCCCGCCAATCGTACTTCGGCCGATCAAGAAGTGTCCGAACTGTCTCTTCCTCTTCGGGACGAAGCTTTGGGAACGCCTTCAACCTCTTCGGCACCTCCTCCACCCAACTAGAGGGGATAGGCCAGGCCTCTGCACTCCGCACTATCAAATACTTATCACGCCAGTGCTTTATGGAGTCAGGGCATATAACGAGCCTACCACCATGCCTCGGGGCCAAGTAATACCGGAACTCCGACCGGTTCGCTTGATGAAGCCAATAGATCGTTCGAAGTACACTCAGCACCAACTCGATCCAAGCGGCTTGGCAGTGAAGCACGAAACCATTTATGACTCTCCACGCATTCAGCATAAGTTGGATGGGGTTGACCCCAATCCACCTAAGAACAAGAGTTGCGAACGGATGGAGAGATAGCCGAGCCCCGGCGATAAAGGCATCAACCGGCCAGCAACACATAGTCACTGGCAGCGGCGAGTTGGCCCTAACCCCGGGACCCGACAGCATAAGTTCGTACTCCTCCGGGATGTGGAAACAATCCCGGATCACTGCCAAGTCTTCTTCGCGGAGGATCGACACTGTCTCATCCGCCTCGGTCGTCTCCCTCGCCTCATTCTCATCAAAAGTCCTCCCCCTCCTGTGAACAATATGCTCGACATGTTCCTCCGGAAGTTCTCGAACTCGATGGAGCCCAGTCAGTGGTCCCGGCAACCTGCCAAACGGCCCCATGCGCTTCGGATCCTCCACGATCGCATCTCGACCAAGCACCTTCTTGCCCTTATCTGGGCGACTCGGAGTGCGGGCTTCGGCAGCTTGAGGGGAGGGCTCGGACCAAGAAGAAGACGACTGGGAGACAGAGAAAAGAGACATATTTATACTTGGAAAGAAACCAAGTATAAATTACCTTGAAGAGATATGCGGTCGGAAACTTCACCGGAAAACAGACAACGATCACCTGAAGCTCTCGCTAAGCACAAATCACTGCCTGAGTAAAAAAGTGGAGAAGTGAAAAATGAGAGGGGGGTAAGGTTTTATAGAGCAAGGCGCGCAAAACGATGTTAATGGGCTCAGACTGCCAGCCTATTTACGCAAAGCGACAAAAACAATCTGAACCGTCGCCTTGTTTACCACGCCAAGCTGCAAATCGCATTAATTACTGTCCCATCTGACAGAAGTTCAGAAGCCATCACATTTAATGGCTGCCACATCTGTCAGGAGCGCAGAAGCCACCAACTCCGCAGGGCGTGCTCCGCCAAAAACGACAAGTCAAGGACCTCAGCTCAAGCCGCCGAGCGTTCTTACATGGAAAGTTGAACCTCGGCACCAGCTGCAGAGCATTCTTGACACCGACCATGTTACATGGAAAGTTGAACCTCGGCACCAGCTACCGAGCATTCTTGACACCGACCATGTTACATGGAAAGTTGAACCTCAGCACCAGCTGCCGAGCGTTCTTGATACCGACCATGTTACATAGAAAGTTGGACGTCGGCACCAGCTGCCGAGCGTTCTTGACACCGACCATGTTACATGGAAAGTTGAACCTCGGCACCAGCTGCCGAGCATTCTTGACACCGACCATATTACATGGAAAGTTGGACGTCAGCACCAGCTGCCGAGCGTTCTTAACACCGACCATGTTACATGGAAAGTTAGACGTCGGCACCAGCTGCCGAGCGTTCTTGACACCGACCATGTTATATGAAAAGTTGGACGTCGGCACCAGCCGCCGAGCGTTCTTGACACCGACCATGTTACATGGAAAGTTGGACTTCGGCACCAGCCGCCGAGCGTTCTTGACACCGACCATGTTACATGGAAAGTTGGACTTCGCACCAGCCACCGAGCGCTCTTGACACCGACCATGTTACATGGAAAGTTGGACCTCGGCACCAGCTGCCGAGCGTTCTTGACACCGACCATGTTACATGGAAAGTTGGACCTCGACACCAGCTGCCGAGCGTTCTTGACACCGACCATGTTACATGGAAAGATGGGCTTCGGTACCAGCTGCCGAGCATTCTTGACACCGACCATGTTACATGAAAAAAGCTACCTCGGACCTCGCCGAACTCCCTCTCTGCACTCACAACCTGGCCGAGGTGCCTCTGCTCTTCGGCAGAAGGCGCCGAACCACCCATGAACTTCGGCCTCCTTGGTAGCTAGCGCTCGAAGGGGTCGGCGGTGAGGTAAAAGCATGTAGGCCGCACAACAACCGAGCTGTTCTCCAAAAAAATTGCGAAGAAACAATTAAAAAATTCGGGAAAGTTAAGGAAAACTCTTGGAAAATAATTATAAAGTTGGGGAAATATTTTCTAATCTCCAAGCAAGTAATTATTACCAAGGAGAATCTATTAAGACCCCCGAACAACGGATCGACACTTCGCAAAAATAAACGAATATTCCTACGAAAACACCACATGATCAGAAGAACTCAGAGTGCAACCAACTTGAAAAATCACCGCACTACCTCCTTCAAAGATTTAAAACCTTTCATTTGGACTCCGATACAACTCCACCAGTCATTAAAATAGTAAAACTACTCCTCAAAGGCTGATCAAACTCAATCTTCGGGAGTGGGGGGCTCGTGATATGGCTAAAAATGGGGTTAAATCGGAACCGTCCAAATCGGGCACGAATCTTGAAGCCCAGGGGTGAAACGGTAATTTCACCTACCAGTGGGTCTGAAGCGGGTACGGGTTCTCCTCCTCGAAGACCCACTAACCTGCGAACGGATCCACCTCAACTGGGTGTGGGTTTCAACCCGCAGCAAGCCCAGTCCAGAAAGGATAGAATTAGGGTTCCTGATTAATCCTAATCAACGGTCCTGATTCATATCTATCATTTCACTGGGGATTAGGGATTACATTCCTTATCTAACCACGGGGATTACATTCCTAATCTGATCCCAGCGGCACCTATAAATACCCCCCATCCATCTCCATTAAGAGGTAATCAATCTTTTGCCAATTTACGCTCTTTCATAATCATCCCTGATTACTGACTTGAACATCGGAGGGTGCGTCGCCGGGAACAACCCCGGTGTTTCGCACTTTTTGCAGGTGAATGGCGGGAGTCAACGGCCAAACTCCGGCGGATCAGGTAACAGGTTTGCTATTCAAAATTTCCCAAGAATCCACAAATACTATCTGTTTGCCCCCACACCAGATTTAGCGGTAACAATAACGAAAACACGAGGCATCTATTCATTAATTTTTCTTTCATTCTTCTGTTATGGGCCATCTGTAAAAAGGCATGGCAAGTGCATGGTAAGCCAGGTTCCATCCTGTCTTGGTGGGATAGTTGGAGGTCCCGTCGTGTTAAGTGTCTTCCTTGCATCATGGGAGTTAATTATGATGGCTTTAATTTGGATTGTTTGGAAAGAGCAGAATTGCAGAATCTTCTCTAAAACTTCTCTAACTATTAATTCCTTAATCAATGATCTTCTCTTTTATACTAAATTGTGGCCATCTATCCTTAATCCCTTTAAAGCTTCTAAGCTTCGTCTCTTTTATCTTGATAATGCCGTTGCCTATTTTACCAAACATGGTCTTCCTTCATCTCTGATTTAAATTCCGGTTCACTGTTTCTAACATGTATTTATTTTCTTTCTTCTCTTGGCATATCTTTCTTCTATTTTGATTTATTTTTGTTCAAGTTTTTGTTCTTTGGTGCCAGGAGCACTCCTTTTTGAGGTAAGTGTTGGTGATTACTGTTTGCAGCACATTTTGCCTTTAAGGAGTTTCATCTAGTTGCTCTTTCTTGCTCTCTTCTCTCGCTACCTTGTGTGTTTCCATTAATCTATTCATTTGATACTGTACTTATTTCTGTTTGACGTTGTGTTCCCATATTTCATCTTGCTACCTCTTTCATGGTTGTATCATGTTTATGTTTTGAGTTATGATTGTTGTTCTCCTGTATCTTTCTATCTTTCTGATGGTGGGTTGTTGTCCGCTACGTTTGAGATTACATGATTTTTGGGTGTGAGTCTTTCTCCTTTTGATTTGGCACTAGTTGACGCTTGTTGTGGTCAAGTTCTCTTGTTGTTTAGCACTATTGCGGATTTTCTCTGTGCTTCCCTGCTGTTGGCTAGTCTTCGCTGATATGCTGCTAGTTTCTCTTTTCTGATAGTTGTATTTGTTGTTTACTGAAGCTAATATCTTATTAGTTCTCAGCGCTATTGTATTGAGTTTGTTTGCTCTTATATTGTTGCTTTTATAAATTTGCCTTCTTGTAAGTTATTTATTTGTATGATACACTTTCGCATTGTAATATATATAGATATATAGATATATAGATATATATAGAGAGAGAGAGAAATCTTCGGTTGCTCACTATTTTGGTTAGCACTCACGAAATAAAGCACCTATGACAAATCTGAACCGCTCATATTGTTCTTGTAACCCCTGTTTCCCCAATTCCGTATTTTTCTGTGTATTTTTGGTATTTTAAATTTTTGTAAATTATTTTTCCCGCTTTCAAATTCTTTTCTTAAAATGTATTGTCGGATCTCCTATTAAAGTTTATTTTTATGATTTTCATATTGTAATACAAATCCTGTTTATGTTATTATTATTATTATTGCTATCAGTATTATTATTATTGTTGTTATCCTTATTTTATTATTATTATTATTATGATTATTGTTATTGTTATTGTTATTATTACCCTTGATTGATAAAGTAAAATCTATTTATATTGTATTTGTAGTTTTTTAAATAAATTTTATATTTTAATGCAAATTATATTTTATTATGAATTACATTTTTATTGGTTTTTTAATCTCCCTAATGGATTTAAACCAAAAACCCAAAACCCTATGGCCTAATTTCTTATTGGATCCATACCCATTACCCAAACCCATCCAATATCCTATATATACTATTCTACCCTAGAAACCCTACCCTACCTAACCCTAGCCGCCAGAACCCCTACTGTTTAGCCCCAAACTGTGCAAACCCCCCCCCCCCTCACTCTTCATCCATTCATCTTCCCCATCACCAAACCCATCACCGCCAAGCCCTCTCCCGTCCTCCGACCTCTACCTCGACCTCCCACCTCTCCTAGTCGACCCCTCATCACCCTTCCACCATCCCGTCGCCCTGCCTCTCATCCAATCTCCACTCCATCGCCATTGCCTCGACAACCCACCGCTTCGCCCCTCGAACCCATCATCACCTGCACCTCCTTCATCCCCCATCGCCTCCACCCTCACCATTGCCCCGCTCATCGCCCTTGTCCCTACCGTCAGCTCCGCGTCCACCCCCGTCTTCTTCTTCCTGTGGTTGTGCCAGACCACCCCCCCATTTTCCCTCTCCCTTCCTCTGTTTCAAAGCGAAACAGAGCAACCCATTGCCGCCCCCATTGCCTCTCCACCCCATCGATTCAGTCGCCCCGTCCTCCTTCATTGCCTCCGAAAACCCAACTCCCAGTCATCCTCGTCTTCCTCCTGGACCCATAGCCCCCGAACTCGATCACCTCCGAGCTCCTTTCTCCCTTGCTGCCAGTCGTCCACCAGTCGACCAACGACCCTCCGTCAGCCTTGTTTCCGCTCGTCGACCATCTACCATTGCCGTCGACCCCCACCGGAGTCGCCCAGTCCCCGCCAATCGTTGCATTTCCCGCCGCGATCTCTCTCCACTGTTAGTTTTCGACAGTAAAGTGGGGATCAATTGCTGTTTGGTGGTTGGGATCCGGTGTGTGTGTTTGGTGTTTGAGTAGGGGATGGTGTTGCTGTTTGTGGGCAGAAGATTGGTGTTTGGTGGTTTGTGAAGGGGGATTTGGTTTTGGTGTATGTTGTTCTAGTGTGGGGTTGTATTGCTGTTTGCTGTTGGATCTTGTTGTCGTGTTTGCTGATTGCATGGGAGCGCACGTGCCTCCCCAGGATCCTAATCCCGCTATTCTTTTATATTCAGAGTCGTCTCCTAACAGGCAAGTATCTCTTGAACTCATTTTATTGTTTCTAATTCAGGAAAACATTCCTTGAAATCTGGCAAGTAGTAATCAACTTGAATATCACATTTAATTGAACTCCGTTATTTCCTTATTGTATAATGCTATTGATTCATAGTTGTCTTATCGTGCCACTGCTATTGAAATAACACTTGAACCGTAAATTTATTGTACTATTGAACATTCACATATATGCTTTGTCATTTGTTTGATTTTGTACTGAGGTTTCGACCCGGTTCCTGACACAGTAACTTTAATTATTGCATATAGAAATTGTGGTACACTGAATCCATATATTATTATATTTTGCATATAAACCATGTTCTCCGTATTTAATGAATTGGACCATGTATATTTCATGTATTGTATAGTCTTGACATCACCTTAAAATTGTACTAGTGCTACCAGTCTCATCAATTGTACCTGTTGCATGAATATTGATACCATCGTCCACATTGATCACATACATGTTCATAAATGATTGTTAATAAAGAATGTTAATCAAGCCGGGATTAAGGGTTGACTAGGGTAGTTGATAACATAGTGACTGTACTCGGAAGAAGGGCCCGTGTTTTCCTATTTATCGGTCTATCGGTCTATTGGTCATATCGGTCATCATTTAATTGTAGATTACTGACTACAGTATCTCGATTGAATCGGTCATCGGTCATTATTGAATATTGTTCCCGAGTACATGATCTATAGAATCTATCACCTTGGTCTAGACGAAATTGATTGTATGCATGGAACCGTAATATGGGATGTAGTAGTACGTGTATTAGTTAGAATTAAAATGAATAATAGACTTATAGACATAAATGAACATTGAACATTGACACTAATACTGAATATTAGTTATTAAACTTTGATTCCTGATTTCTGAATTTATTAATTATCAACTTTTGATTTTGTTACCGTTTATCATTTATTGACTCCGATATCGTTCTAATTTTTGTTTTGTTATATAGTTCTTTATTTCCTATTTTACTACTTCCTGTTACTTGTCGCCCGAAGCTTGCTCTAACGGGTTCTTTTCCTCCTTCTTTTGAGTTGTGTCTTTCAGGTACAGTGATGGATAACCGAAAGGAACTCATCGAACTGTTACTGCATTGCATATTCTCGAACTATTTGGTAAGTTCTTGTATTCCAGATTTGGTTATTAAATTTTATTTTCGTTTATGTGATTATATTTTCTGCGTGGTTGCATTTATTTCTTTTCATGTTGTTAAGACTAGTACAGCTTACGGATGATATTAAAATTATTCGCTGGGCCATGTCACGTGCTCGTATTCCCGTATTTTAGGAAGCGGGGCGTGACAGTTCTATATGCCTAAGATGGCCTAACAATAAAAAATCAGTTAATTTGAAATTCATCTATCCATGATTTACATCATCACAAAATTGTATGGCTGAAAATTCTAACAACATGATGGATGGGCAAATAAACTTTAAATTACTTGATTTTTTATTGTTAGGCTATCTCAGGCATATAACAATATGAGCGGTTTAGATTTTTCATAGTCTTTATTTCATGAGTGCTCACGGAGTGCTCACCAAAAGTAGTGAGCAACCAAAGGGGACTCTCTGTATATATATATGTGTGTGTATTACTATTATTATTTTGGGGGGAGGGGCTGGAGTCGTTCGACTCTGTCCTTTATTTTTTTTTAAAAAGTACTGCTTTACTGTCTTTAATAAGTAATATACATGTACGTGGTGTGCGGACGTGAACATATAACACAAACCCCAATTGAAAGTGGCACATTTCAATGAATAAAATTTTCATACTTTAATCAATGGAGTAAAAAAATTCTGAAAGCTTTTCCTTTCAATTTGATTTTCAGTTCTCACAATAAACATTTTTAAAAATTCAGTATCTTATTCCCCCCAAAAGATGTAACTTTAACTAAAATTTACTTGGGCATACAATGCCACCCATAAGCAGTCCCGCGAGTAAATTGAGAGCTTAAAATGTTATATGTCACAGACTCACACTTGAAAAAAAAATTGTTGAGTGATAGCTGTGTTGTGTGAACTCACTGGTGGTGTGGTATCTGCCATGCGTTTCTGGCGGTGACGGAGTTGGAGGTGGCCAGAAGCAGAGCATCGCCATGGCCAGAGTTTAAAGAAAGAAAAAGTAAAAGAGTTGTGGATTGGGTTTCCTTCTTTTTCGAGTACGGTAAACCTTATATTTCTGTATTTTTGCCCAAAATGACCCACTTTTGAAAATATTTATCAAACTGACCCACTTTCAAAATTATTTACCAAACTGACACACATGCTGTCTCAAACAGCAAGTTATTTGAAAACAAGCTCACAGATTAAGATAGCAAGTGTACGTATAGGAATTTATGCAACACTTTGAGAAATCTCACAAAGTCAAAAAGTTCTCAAAACAAACTCGTTGTCTCCGACAGCGAGCTTATTTGTACCACACTCGTTATTGAAGAAAGTGAGTGTCGTTTGAGATTTTTATAAAAAAATCACACACTCTCTCACCTCTTCAGCTTTCTCCTTCATCTCTCCACTTTCACAACTAAGTCTGAAACCCAAAACCCTAGCATCTCAAATACGATCTCTCACCCACAAATTTCTTCAAAATCTCTTCCACGTCACTTCATCACTCCCAACCCTCTCTTCTCCCACTCTCAAAACCCTAAACCCATTTTCCAAAATCCCGATATTTCTTGAATACGAAAAATCTAAAGAGGATGCATTCATCTCATCCACATACTTTATGTCATCGAGTCCACATTGTACGGTATGTCTTCACTTGTTTGCTTTTGGATTTGGAATAATTTTGAGATTGGGTTTGGTAGATTGTAATGTTGATAAATAGTGTTGTTGGATTGGAATTTTCGGGTTGGTGCAGTCGGAATTAGATGGTCGGATTGGATTAGTGGGATGAACTAGCTTGTTGATTGAATTGTTGCTAATGTACATTGTTAGAATGTTAGAATGATAAATGTGGTTGTCGGATAAATGGGTTATTGTATTGGGTTTGTGGGAACAATGAATTGTTGATAATTATTCATTCTTGATTGAATTGTACATAATGAGTTGTTGTTTTCTAGTTTTAGTTTGTCAAGAGGTGTTTAATGGGTTGAGTGCTTAATGAAATAGTGTTGAATTGTTGATAATGATATATGCTTGTTTAACTTTTTAAATTAAATTATATGTATAGATTATATCTAGATTTTGTTGTACATCATTCCTAAAAGATATGTATATTTAGTTGGGTTGATGTGGAAAAGACTTGGATTTTAGATTTGTTATTTGATTTTGTTTTTTAAAGTATTGAAATATACTATACTGAAACAAAATCTTTTCATATATTGTACCAAACGTTATTACAAATGGCACGAACGGGAGGTAATCTTCAAGAAGGATTGAGTAGTAGACCACAGGTTAGTATTATTCATTTAGTTATATTATGAATGCCTTGTATGTCATGCAATTAACAAATATGAATAAATTTTGAAGAACTCATGAATGATACGGTACACCCCAAGTGTCCGAGGCCGGGGTCCGCGAACTCGCGGAGGACGACCTCCAGTTAGTGTTGGAATTGGGGCGTCAACCAACGCCCGTTGTCGCAGTGGAACTAAATACAGCAATGAGGAAGTCGAAGAGATGAGACGAATCAAATGAGCAAGCAAGTAGATCCACCAATCCAAACACAAACACAATGAGGATTTACCCCGGTTAGCTTTTACTTAATCCGGGGAGAAATATAGGGACATCTGATATTCAACTAGAAAAGATTACAAGGAGTTACTGATTCACTCAATACAAGGAATTAAACTCACCCACCAAGAACTATCTCTCTCGAACCTCTCTTTACAATGGAGAAAAGAATCTATGAAGTACTCCCTCTCATATTGGTGGAGTTTACAATATATATAGAAGAATAGAGAGAAGCCTAGGTCTAATCTTGATTCTCAGTCGTCCGATATAACCTGAAAAAGAAGTAACTGAATAAGATCCGTACGATCTAACTTGGAGTTGAAGATTGGGCTAAAACGACCTAACAAATCGAGGCCCAAAACGAACACAGCACCACGGTCGGTCGACCATCCAACAAGACCGGTCGACCGTCCCTCTCTCGGACAATCCTTGTATTACGAGCGGTCGGGGGGTGCGGTCGACCACAACTTGGAACAGTCGACCGCATCTATGCCTGCACCTTGCTGCTAATGTTTTCTTCTTCTACTCACTGCGACGTTTCGACCTCCGTGCTTCATCTTACCTTCTTCTAATCTGAACCATGAGTATACAAGACATAATCCTAACAAACTCCACCTTGGATTGCATACGAGTGCTATCGCATGATGTGTTACTCATCTCCAAACTCTAATGAATTCCACTTGCAAAGAAAACTTAAAACAATAGCTTCTTCTTCTAGTTGAACTGATCTCTACCCAATCTCACCGATTCCAGTATACCCCCTCAAGGGTACACCTCCGTAGATGTACTCACGAAGTTGCCAAACTCCGCACGAACTCCACCTACCCTTAGGCTTTCTCCACCTCTCGATGATATTCGAATATCGTGGTCTCGTCCCGATGAATCTAGTTGCGACAAACAAGCTGAGCTTGTGGAAATAACGAAAAAAGAACTAGCAATCCCTGCGCAGGATTTTCGAATTCCCCAAAGCTTGTGGAGATTGTGTTGGCTTGGCCCAACCACTCTTATACCTCTAATCACCTCACGACGATCTTGAAAAACAGACAGCCACCTCGATTCGTGTACCTACAACCCCGTGCATCCAGAGTTCCCAAGGAAAATAGATTCTGTTTCAATAGAGGAACATGCAAAACATCCCTTAAAGTGAACAAATTTAGACCTGGCATCTTCAACTCAACTGTCCCCTCACCCACTACTTCACAAATATCCTCAGTTCTCGTTGTCACACAACGCCCTGTAGTAGACTTATAAGTAGAAAAAAACTCCCTCTTGGAGCAAATATGAGAAGAACTCCCTGAGTCAAGAAGCCAACTAGAATCCAGTTCTAAAGAATTTGAAACAAGAAGACACAAATCACCTGAATCAATGGCACTAACCACATTAGCGGCTGAACTCACATTCTTTGCGCTCTTCTGATTCAACAATTTCCAACAATCTTTCTTGATATGTCCTGACCTCTTGCAATAACGGCAATGGATTGAATCCTTTTGCAAAATACTTTGTCTTCCTCCGGAAGGACCATCCACTGCTAGATAACTTGTAGGAATAGACGATGATGATTTATGAGTCTCCTTCCTAAGTTGATCTTCCTTCAATGCTTTAATTTCACCATCTACCGAAATACTCTCCTTGGCATATCTACCATGTAGCATGGTAGTTATCAAAAGCTCGTACGAATCCGATAGTATCAGGTTGAAAGCTTTATCTTCCTCGCACACAACCGCGTTAATCGCCTTAAGTTCAGATAATATCTTATTGAACTCGATAATGTGGTCTTGGAGATCGGTACCTTCCTTCATAGATAAACGGAACAACTTTCTCTTCCAGTGCATCCGATCTAATAACGACGAACCAGAGTAGTCAGCTATGAGTTTTTTCCATAAACTCGCCGCGTCAGTTTCTTCCAGAAATCTGCACTTGACCTCATCCTCCAAGGATAGTCGGATCAGACTTATGGCTCTTTCACGAATATCTTTCCAAACATCCTCCTTCATGTTGGATAGCCTTTCATTGATCTTTCCATTGAACTACTTGATCTTCAAAAGACTGTGACCTGTCATCTTAACCAATGGACTCGGCAACCTGAAGCTCTGATACCAGTTGTCGGGATTGGGGCATCAACCAATGCCCGTTGTTGCAGTGGAACTAAATAGAGCAATGCGGAAGTTGAAGAGATGAAACGAATCAATTGAGCAAGCAAGTAGATCCACCAATCCAACCACAATCACAACAGGGATTTATCCCGGTTTGCTTTTGCTTAATCCAGCGGGAAATATAGGGAGATCTGATATTCAACTAGAAGAGATTACAAGGAGTTACTGATTCACTCAATACAAGAAATTAAACTCACCTACCAAGAACTATCTCTCTCGAGCCTCTCTTTGCAATGGAGAAAAGAATCTATAAAGTACTCCCTCTCATATTGGAGGAGTTTACAATATATATATAGAAGAATATAGCAAAAACCTAGGTCTAATCTTGATTCTCAGTCGTCCGATATAACCTGAAAAAGAAGTAACTAAATAGGAGCCGTATGATCTAACTTGGAGTTGAAGATTGGGCTGAAACGACCTAACAAATCAAGGCCCAAAACGAACACAGCATCGCGGTCGGTTGACCGTCCAACAAGACCGGTCGACCGTCCCTCTCTCGGACAATCCTAGTACTACGAGCGGTCGGGGCAAGCGGTTGGGGGGTGCGGTCGACCGCAACTTGGGACAGTCAACCACAACTATGTCTGCACCTTGCTGCTGCTATTTTCTTCTTCTACTCACTTCGACGCTTCGACCTCCATGCTTCATCTTACCTTCTTCTAATCTGAACCACGAGTATACAAGAAACAATCCTAACAGTTAGTAGTGGTCGCGGTGGTGGAACCGGACGTACAAATTTAAGATTATCTTTCTTTGATAATTTTGAGTTTGCATCATTATAATGATTCATGTTAAATCGACGCTTGTTGTGTATTTACGGTTGATGATGTTGTTTTTCGAGTGTGGGGGCAATAGATAGTGAATTTTTTAGATGGATGGGGAAAACAGATCTCAGCCGTCTATCTGACCCTGATGGGAGGCTAGTATGAGTGGGGAGTAAGGACACAACGACTGTCGTGGACTGGCAATGTAGCGCCCCGAATTTCCAATATGATATCTCAGAAATATGTGGCACAGTTCTCAGCATCAACTTCAATTGCAACAGTAAATATAGCCAAAAACACAGATAATTTTTATTTCAACTCTTATTACATCACTTGTTTACAAAAGCACAACGGAATACAAAACACCTTGAATTACAAACTTTCTTTACAACACCTTATTTTACAATTTTACATAAGCCATAACATCATTCTATCTCAAGCATCCAAATCCAAAGCTATAAGCAACTACCTGTAAAACATGAGGTTAGAGATAACCCTAACCCGCAAAAAACTACAGGGGTCAGCCATAACGATGTGAGTGACATCAAAAGAAAACAACATAAATAAAACACGAAGGACAAAGTCATAAACAACATATCTTAACCATAAAAATGAAAGGAATATGAAACAACAATAAATAATCATTTACCTAAAAAAAAAACAATAAATAATCATAAGGCATGGAATCATAAACAACATGTATTAAGAATAAAAGAAATAAGAATCAACAATAAATAAAACATGAAAACATCAAGTGAACCTAGACTAAGTGTCAAGTGTAGAAAACAGAAAACAACATGCGTAAAACCAAGTCAAGAAAACATCAATGCTATATACTGACTCCCTAACGCATACTTGTCGAATTCTATGCATCCCCCAATACATAGGTTCGGTGCAAGCCCTTAACGATCTCCACTTTATAGGGTTAAATCCCTCGTTATGCAACTAATTCTACTACGGTGATGGAAATAAGATCCAGAATACTCCGCAAATAGGCATCACAGCCCTCGACGTGCAAGCAACATGTAAGAATAGCTCTAAAACCGGAGAATCACCTCCCAACCGTGTACCTCACAAATAGGCTTGTGAGGCCCTCGACGTGCAGATACACCGAGTATATCCCGTGAATAGGCCCGCCGACCCTCGACACGCGAATGCACCCTGCATGCTCCGTGAATAGGCCTGCAAACCCTCGACACACGAACATACAAATATCCTCTCGAGATAGGACAACAAACATTCCTGGAACGCATCCGTTGGACTAACAGACCAAGAGCATATACTTACGTTTTCCAAATTCCATCACATCTCCACTAGTGCCTGTCCTTAAGTTGGTTATTATTAAAACACAAAAATCCTCATCTCTAGAGTTAGTGTATCCTGCCGGACTTAAATTCCACAAAACAAACCCAAGACCCCACAGGTCTAAATCCACAAATCTCATCTACCGGTTCACAGGACTCCCACTTAACTCCTAGAGAAATCACAACTCATCCATCAAGACCAAAACTTTCAATAAAACTCACGAATCCATCGTCAAAACGATTATATGAAGAAACTTCTTAAATCAACAAAAATCCAAATCTTATAAAAAATTCCAGAATCCAAATAAATATTAAATTTATTAAATAACTGAAAATCATATTTTTTTAAGTTGTAGAATATCACAAAACATCAATTCCTTTGAAAACACGTATAACTCAAATAAGGTCCAAAAGAATACATTTAAAGCTCCATTATAAATCTCTGTAAAATATTTTTAATCTATAGCAAAACATCTTTTAAAACAATATAATATTGAAGGAACAATCGTACAGAAGAAGCATCAGAAAACTCAAGAAAACATCAGTTAGAGCGGTAGCAGTCGACTTCATAAGGTAGTCGATTGACTGTCCCGCGTAAAATTCAAAACTCAAGAAAACATCAATCGGAGCAGTGGATCTCGACTGTATAAGGTAGTCGGTCGACTATCCCGCCTAAAATCCAAACCTCAAGGAAAACATCAATCAGAGTAGTGACAGTCGACTACATAAGGTAGTCAGTCGACTGTCCCGCAGAAAATCCGAAACTCAAGAAAATGCTTCAGCCAGGACGGAGACAGTGTCGACAGTCGAACCTACAGACTGCAGTTAAAGGTTCTGTGCATGTTTAACCGATACATCGTTTAAAACTTTATAAAATCAAAATCTAGTTTCCTGAAATGCTTGAACATATCATATATTATATATAAGAGTTATTAAAGTAATCAAAAACACATCAAGATCTCAAAATGGGAATTTTCACAAAAACTTTCAAATCAGTCAACATGTATACATACATATTCAAATACAGATTTAAGCATCAGTTTAAACTTCAAAACTCCATCAATAAGAGTAGTAAGATGTTTAGAATTATTTCAATATTAAAATAACCAAGATTAAATAAAAACCCCACAAAACACAAGAAAACCCAATTTCTTCAAAACAATGAAATAGGATATAAATATAAGTATGTGTGTGCATGTTTGTGCAATAAGAAAACATCAAAAACCCATCAATTGGGAATAACTAAGTGTCTAGATTTAATCTCAGTACTAAAACCAATCATATCCGATTGAAAACTTCTCAAAACTTCACAAAACAATACAAAACCAATTTCGGCTATATGCATCACAGACCCAAAAATCAACAACCTTGTTCACTTCAAAACTCGATCTTTTAATTCAATAACCCCTCTTATGATCTATTTGATCCATATAAAATTACTCACAATAGTTTACTCACGAGTATAATCAAGTATAACAACTATTAATCAAGTTTCATTCTTTAGAATTCATCAACAGTGCATATATATATGTATATCAGCAAAAGGTCCTAACTTTGTTCAAATTGTACATTATACAGCATACCACTCATTATATCCAACCAAATCAGTAGGAATCTGTAAGAAATCCATCTACTCATGATTTATATTAGGTTCTTTAACAATCTCAATTCATCAATTAGGGGTTTAATTCATCGAAGGCATAATTTCAAGCAAAGATTCAATTTTTGAATTCATCTACTCATCAAATCTATTATATCTTCATACATAATCCTAACATGCTTTCTAATAGTTAAATCATCATATACAACATACATGGAACAATACAAAATAAACATGTCACTCACCTCTATAAATAATCAACCGAAGAGAAATAAAGAATAAGAGAAATCCTCCTTCGCAAGAAAACCAAGAATTCTCGCTTGAAAACTCCAAGAAAATAGCAATAATAAAAATCCTTGTGTAGCACAGCAAGAGACGGCTGCACCCACTCTTTTATAGGCCGGAATATTAGGTTTAAGGTTTTTGTAAATAGATTTACAAAATACCTCTTTTAAATATATCTTTCTATATATAAATCTTTATACTTGGAAATCAAATAAAACCAACTTAATTGAGTTTTTTTTAAAAAAATAACCTAATAGTTAGCCGGCACTGTTTTGAAAATCCAGAAAAATGAATTTGCACTTTTGCCCCTCTAAGTGGCGATTTTGCGAAAAGACCCTTTTTCATCAAAACTTGTAAAATAAACCAAATTTGTTAAAACAAAAGAGTAAAACCTTTACCTCTAAGTTGACTAGGCATCATGCCAAACCCAAAAATCTGAAAATCTGGAGTTTTCACTCCAAGTGGAAATTTTGTACAAAAGTCCATCTTTTTGTAATATTTGCAAATAGGTCCAATAAATATCAAAAAATTCCAGAAAATTCACAAATAATATCTAATAATAAATAATGAGTTTTTCCAAAATAATTTTTGACTCTGAACTTCCCAAGAAAATATTTGCAAATGTTTTGCACGTGTAAAAAGATAAATTTTCCGAAAAATATTTATTAAATCTCCAAAAATCATTTTAATTCATTTATAAACCTTAAAAACATTATTTAAAAATTTGGAGTATTACAGGCAAAAAGTCTGAAACACCATGAGGATTCCTGGCGACAGACCCTCCGATGCTAAAGTCAATAAACAACAGTTAAAAAGGGATTAGGTTGTCAAATTTTGATTACCTCATAATAGTGTTAGTGGGTCTGTATTTATATATAGATTAATGGGAATCTATTAGGGAAAGTTTTTCAACTGCCTAATTAGATTCTGCTAATTAGGGATGTCAGGGAGTAGATATATCCCCTGATCTTAGAGGATTTGATCGTTCCGCAAATGACTGGGTGATCCTCCTTGGCGGGCTGAGCTGAGTTGGTTGGCTTATGGAAAGCCCACGAGTTGTCTACCTCGTGATTTGTGCAATGATCGGACGAGGGAGATTGGCCCAGATTTTTACCTGTATCAACGGTATAGGTATTACCTAATCTGTCATGCTACAGGATGTTGCGGTCATCACATTTCTTCCCATCAATGGACAGACCATCACTGGGACGATGGACTTCAATCCAGAGTTTATAGTTCCAGAATACCTTGGTGTTCAGCCGGATCCTAGGGCAATAATCAAGAATTCCATTCGATTGAAATGTTATAACTTGAAAAATACTTGGAGTTTGAAGTTGAAATTTTAAACGTAGATTCTTATGCATGTTACACACTTTGCTTCCAAATTTCATAATTTTTGGAATTTATTTTCTCTTTTAATTAAATACGAACTTGAACTCCGACTATACATGAAACAGACTTAGTTTGTGTTCTGACTATAATTTTCCAAAGCCCATAACTCTTTGACCACTTAAGATTTATTGTTGAAAATTTAGTATGTGCTTCAATCATGTGTTAAGTACTTTAATATAAAATTTTATGATTTTTGTACATCATTTGATATTTTTAGGAAATCTGAAACCTCTGGTTGTTCTGAAAAGAAAAGACGAAGTGAAGATGATCTGTTCTGTTTTTAGTTAATATTCAAGAAGTCATCACAAGAAAAGTACTTGGTAGAATCACTTGAAATTTCAGTATGTTCTGTTCCATGTATGTAGAACCCATGTTCCAAATTTCATGATGTTTAGAGATCATTTGCTATTTTTAAAGTATTTTTATGTTAGCAATGGTTAGTTATTGCTCTGTTCTGGAAATAATTTCATGCATGTTAAAGAATGACTTATTTGACCACTTTAATGATATAATCTGAAGAAGCATGTAATAAGAAAGTTGTAGTAGGCACATAGATCTTTCCGAAATATCTAATAACTCATGATTCGGATCGGTATATGAATAATAATGAATTTTGCAATTGACAATAGAAACACACAGATTCATAAAGCTCATTATTTTGCACTATACCTATGGAATTCAGTTTGAACTTGTAGAATATGAGTTTTAAGTTGTTGTTGTGGGTCATAAAATCATGTTGTGGATGTTAGAATGAGTTAGGACTTAAATTATCGAAAGTTTCATGTTATGAGTAGCTCATATGTGCTTGTAGACCACAATATAGACATGATTGTTCACTATTTTGAAGTAGGAATTGTGATGGACCTTTATGTATTGTTGTTCACCCCTTTGGGATGAGATTCAAGCCCAATTTGTGCTCGTGCTTGCTGTCTACTTTGAGTAGAAGCATGGGGAGCACTCGATCGCATTTCTTGTAACCCCTGTTTTCATTAATACGTATTTTCAAAATATTTCTCCGTACTTAAATTCTCAGTATCTTATAAATATTTTTCTCTTATTGATATTACTATTTGAACTATTTTTATAAACCAAATTGTTTAATTCTTTATTCTAAGCCCAAGTTTGCATTTTGATTTCATTAACTATTAATGTGAGCCCAAGTTGTATTTTGATTTTGTTATGTATTATTTTGAAGCCAAAATTGTATTCGGTTTTGTTAAATTAATCCAAAGCTCAAACTTGTGTTTTGATCTTATTTATTTATTTAATTAATCTAAGCCCAAATTGATTAGCCCAATACATTAATTACTTATTTAAATTTTTGAGCCCAATTATTAAAGCCCACTAACCCAGAACCTATATGCATGTACAGATTAATCCTACATCTATCCCTATAGAATTCTTTCCCGTATTCCCCACTCTTCAAACCCGTTCTCCAACTTCCCCCACTTTGTATGAACAGTCACCCCCACTATCTCTAACCACCCTTATTTAATATTATATTTATTATTATTTTATTAACCCCCCCTTCTCTTCTCTGTGTAAACAAACGAACCACAGAGAACCCAACCCACTTCGTCTTCCTCGCTCCACCGCATCATCATCCTCAACCCCCCACTCGACCTTAGCCTCGTTGAGCCGCCATTTTCGAAGTTCCGCAAGCCCCGACGAGCGCCATCTTCCCCATCCGCTCCGTCGCCCCTCGATCGTGAACATCGCCACCATCGACGCCGCCTGTGTCCGCCATGTCTCCATCTTCATCGTCGCCATTACTGAACCCACTGAAGCTCTCGTCGTCGTCAACATCTCCACCTCTCCACTGCAGCTCCTCATCATCGCCAGTTCCCCTGCTTCCGCCATTGCTGCCAGAACTCGAGCGCCTCCCGCTCAGCCACTCCACCACCGCCAGTGTCCACTCCAATTCTGCGAAGCCACCATTGCCAACCCAACCTCCAGCTTCGACACCACCATCGACCAGCACTGTCCCCGCCTCATCTCCACCGTCGTCATCAAATTCCATCGCCAGCCTTCGCCGTCTTCTTGCTCGAACCCCCGCCAAGCTCGCTCAGACCTCGACAGCCTCAACTACTCCCACAGTCGACTTCTCCTCTCGCCCTCCTCGTCGATGCGCCGTTCACCTCGCCGCCAGCGTCGCGACCTCCAGTCGCGACACCCATCGTCATCGTCATCGCATCGCCCTCTCCAAACTCCGAAACCCATCACCGCCGCCATCGCCATCGTCCTCGAACCCAGCCCTTCTCTTCTCCCCTGTTTCGAAACCCGCAACAGAGTAGCGACGCTCCTCGACGTCGTCGCCGCCCCGTCACCGCCGTGCTACCCCCTCGCCGCGTCGCTCCCCGACGTAGCACCACTGTCGAAGACCTCGCCGCCACACCTCCGCTCTCTCGCTCGCTGTTCGTCGAAGAAGAAGAACGAAGAAGAAGAAAGGCGGGAGTAAATTTCAGCCGTCGATCGCTTCGAGATCCGTGCTCCCCTGATTGCTGTTCCGTGTTCTGCCGCAGCCGATCCGTCTTCGCTGTTCCCTGTTCTGGACCCGATCCGGTGCGAAGAAAGGATCTGATTGGGCCCTGACCGCTGTTCTGTGTTCTACCCGCGCCAAATCCAACTGCTGTTTTGCTGTTTTGGCCGATCCTTTGTGGGGAAATCAACTCACTGTTGCTGTTTTTGGAGTTTCTTCGTACGTACTTTGCACGTGCCTCTTGGGATTGTTCCCCGGGATACTGATCCCGTTATTCTTAAATTATTCGGATCAACTACTACAAAAAGGCAAGTCCACTTGAACTCTCTTATTTATTCTAGTTCAAGCTTATTGATCTCCTACAAGTAGTTCCATTTTTAATCATCTTAAATTGCCTTGTGTCCCGTCTCGTTAGGAGTATTGAGGGTTTACACGAGCTAACCCGACATACTCTTAACCTCCTAAAATTGTCCATTGACTCAAACCTAAGCCCGTATAGATATAATCGAAATGAATAAAATGAATAGAATTGTGTACAAAGGAAATGAATGGTAATTGTGTACATTGATTGAATGAGACAATTATGATTGGATTAATGACTTCATAAAGTGGATTGTACACAGAAATGACATTATAATCGTTATATGACATTGTAATAGGTTCCATAAATTATAGTAGCACATTAATCGGCATTTTAATGAACGTATGTGTGATGACCTTTTATAATTCCTACTGCACCGTTTGTCTGGTACTGAGGTTTCGACCCAGTTATAATAGGCATCAGTTAAAATAATATAAAGAGAATTGTTGTTTTTGGATTTACTACTTCCCGTTTATTATTGTGTAATGTATCATATTGCTGCATCATTATCGTTCCCTTGACATCCTTATATACACTTACATGGACATGAATGATTTAATAAAATACTGAACAAGCCGGGGTTTATAAGGGTTGACCTAGTAGTGGGAAATCTCAGAAAATGTACTCGAGGGCCTATATTGAAATGGTATTGAAATGGAAGGAGAAGTAATGAATGTGAATGAATGAATGAAAATGGTAAATGATTGTTATTGAAACCGAGTACACGCTCTGTAGACCCCACCACTATGTCTCAAACGAACACTGTTGTGCGTGCACCGAATCTGTAGTATGGGATGCAGTAGTACGTGCACTAGATAGGAGAAATGACACTCTAATGAACATAAATTGACATATATGTATATTTTATTAAGACCATTGTTATTACTGCCATTATTGTCATCGTATATTTGATCTTGATTCATATTCCTTCAAGTAACCTGTTCCTTTACTCTCTGCTTTCACTACTTGCTGTCCGTACTTGCTCTAAGGACAATTTATTATTTCTCCTTAGATAATCAAGCACTTGTGCACAAAGAGAATTTTTAGGAGGCATTGATTAGCAGATCTTCTACAATTGGAGCAGGAGTCTCTCTAGTTATTTGGTAAGTCATTGTATTCCAGAATTGGTTATTGAATTTCATTCTCGTTTATGTGATTATTATGTTTCCTGCGTGGTTGTGATTAAATTTTCTTATATTGTTGATTAAGACTGGTACAGCTTATGGATAATATGAGTTGGCGTACTTATATCATTCGCTGGGCCTACATCACGGGCTCGTATTCCCGTATTTTTGGAAGCGGGGCGTGACATTTCTTCAATGAAACGGGACCGAAAACGACTCCGTTTTGGCTTGAATGCTAATTGTATGCTTGCTGTTTGGAAATGTGACTTTCCACTTTTAGAGCTTATTAGCACTCTTTTAGGGTATTCATGGTGTAGGATTTATTCCTAGGGTAGTGTACCCTCGTTGGGCTACATTGGTTGTGTTTGAAACTCTAGAATTAAGTCATGTTGGCATATCTAGACGGGTAGAATAGGAACCCGTGTCGCATCAAATGCGTTAGAGGAGATGACTCGTGCGTTGACGTACTCGTTGTTCATGGAAGGATTCCATGGTTGTGTTTGGTACTACCACTTGTCAAGGACCGTGGAGCATGAAAGTTAGCGGGAGCTACGTGTTGGTCGGGTCGAGGTTGCAATCGAACTTCAAGCATAGATGGCGGTTGTGGCGATCGACGAAGTCGGTTAATCGTTGGTTCGGGCCAAGTGTGGACCGAGGCGGGCCAACTCTTGGGCCAGATTTGAGGGCTAGGTTGAGCCCTATTGTGGGATAGGTCAAGTTCTAATAATGAAAAAGGTAATTAACTAGAAAAGAGCCTACATGTAGAATTTTACTAGGTATTCTTAATAAACAAAAGTTGTTTACTAAGTTAGGACATGAAAGTCGATAGATCTCCTAACTAGAAGAGTATTGGTTAAAAAGAATTAGACATAGACTCGCCTAATAATTCATAATGAGATAATGAAAGAGGATTAGAGTTTAATTAGAGTCTTAGAATTCAGATAATCAGATAAGCAGATAAAAAGCTAGTAATTGTATAATTAACTTCATTCTTAATCTTGGTCCTAGAGGGGATTAGCAGTATTACCTTGGGTGGAGGTGATGTAAGACTAGTTCAAGTCGTTGTTGAATGTAAGGACAGGCACTTATGGGTGGTGTTCGCCTGTCATGGAGACGCATGGCGTCTTCACGCCTGGCCGAATCCTAGGTTCGTTTAATGCGGCAGATGACTTAGAGTTTCCATGTGAGTGAACTCTTTGGGGCTCTACTGTCTTCGGCACGAGTTCCTTTATGACCGTAACAACCTTTGAGGATGTTTGGAGTGGTGACGTCATCTCAACTGGAAGTTCTGGGCTAATTAAAGATGAGTGCAGCGGAGAGTTGGGGAAACCCTAATATCTGTCAGGTCCTATGTTGATCAATGCGGACAGAGGACTTAGAGACTGCCATGTGAGTGAACTCTTCGGGGCTCTAAAACAATGTTCTCGATGGGGAACCCTAGTGTCCATACATCAACTTTTGGTGAGGTCCGGGGATGCGGAATTACCGCGACCTACTATAGGTTTTTGCCGCGATGGAGTATGCGACTGCGACCCCAGGTGCAGTGGATAAAACACGAGGATTGGACACCACTGGCGCGACAACGACTGGAGTAAATCGGGCGACTACAACCTTACCATCACTAGAGTATTAGAGACAGGAGAAAGCACAAGAGTAGGATGCATAGCGGGGGATCAAACTCCATTAACTGAAGAACGTCATTTCGTTGGGGAATGTGTAGTATGGGATGCATATCTCTCCAATCAAGCGTGCATTAGCTATAGAAGTATGTGTGCATAGTGTGTGCATTAGATTAGGCCATGGCATGCACCGACACTTGTTTGACATCACTTTTTCTTTTGCATCAAATTTTGGTTGTTGAGGTTTGTAATCGCTATATTATAGCATTGCGAGGATCGCTGTATTATAGCATTGCGTCAGTTGTATTTAGCTGACGTGCCCACAGTCTGTTTAGTTACAGGATTGCTGATTGGGGAGCGCGGGGAGAACTCAAGCCGTGGGAAGCAAATGGAAAAGAGATTGTTGTATATTCATGATGTATCAATTTATTGTAATTGTTGTAATCATTGGACATTGTAATAACAATTTGATGTAATAAAAGTTTTTTAATTTCATGTGATTTTGTTGTGTTGTGACTCATTTGAAGAAAATCCTGGAGTGTGTCATGAGTTCCTATGTTAGGAATTCAGGGCACTATAGGGGGTTGTCAGGTGGTGCTTGAGAGAGGGGTCGGGCGGTTGGAGGAGAGGGGAGAGGGGTTGGGGGCGTCGAAAAGGGAATCGGGAACTTTGGAGAAGGAAGAGCAAGGGTTTTGTCATTTGATTTGGTGGTGGAGTGTGAGGGGACGATGAAGCTAGGGTTTCAGCAGCTTTAAAGGGGATTTCGAAGAGAGAGAAAATCGGGAGAAAAACTTAGAGAGAATGAGAGATAAAATGGGTAGTTGTATACATAAAATTACCGAAATATCCTTAACATTAATTTAGAAGAGTGGGAGAAAGCACGATCACCCGATCAAGATCATGATTCGAGTCTTAATCGGAAGGCTGTGGAAGAGTGCGCACCAAACGAGTGCAGTGCACTCATTTGGTGTGCACTCCGGTGCACACTCTCCTATATATATATATATATATATAGGTAAAAGGGATATGAGCAGCTTGCTCTTTTAGTAAATGAGCAAGTGATTACGTGGCATGCAAGTGATACATTGGACAACTAACCCTTTTAAGGATTTTTCAATTACATGCATGCCACATCATCAATTGCTTATTTACTAAATGAGCAAGGTGCTCATACATTGGACAACTAACCCTTTTAAGGATTTTCTAATCACATGCATGCCATATCATCAATTGCTTATTTACTAAATGAGCAAGTTGCTCATACCCCTTTCTCCATATATATATATAATTATTATTATTATTATTATTATTATTATTATTATTATTATTATTATTATTATGCGATCATCATGACGATCAAGAACTAATTGAACAAGGAGCTGCTACTCAGGGGCTCCACTAGCCTGAACACACTGAGTAATCAACCGGAGCCAGATGACCACTGAATGACAAACACGAAGAAAATCAACATGAAAAGTGCGGTCGACTGAGAAAATGATGAAGGCGATGACCCAACGATCGTGATCATCCCAAGTGGCCAGGGAGGTGTGGATGAGTTTCTTGGTGGCGTCATTATTTGAAGTTTTGGGATCTGCGGGATGAGAAGTGGATCCATCAATGTGTCCTCATAGGGAATGCCCTAGAAAAGTGTCATCAATGGAGGCAGACCAATTGTAACGCTCCGAATTCCAGACACAGGTAATTATAGCAAATACAGGATCTTTTACTTCAATTCGTACAAAAATATTAGGAATTTAAAACTTCTCATTATACATTGTTTATTACAAGTACACAGCGGAAGTTACATAAAATATACAACTTTAACATTCAATAACTTTAATCTGGAAATAATCATCAGTATCAAGTCATCTTTACGTCTTTCGCTAATCCAAGTCCTGCACTTGAAAACTGTGGGCACGTCAGTTGCATACAACTGACGCAATGCTATAATACAGCGATTTCACCATCTTAACAATCACAAACTTGAATGCAGAAATATAAAAGTGACTATCCCAATTATGTCAGTGTATGATATGGCCTAAATGCCTAATGCAGACATTCACACTTACGATACACTAATGCACACTTTTTCGGATTCTATGCATCACATACTACATAGGTCCGAGGGCAAGCCCTTATCGTACTGCTCATTTTAAAGTTCAATCCCTCGTTATGAAAATCCTACTATGGTACTAATGTAAGGTTTAAATATCTTGTGAGTATCTAGTACTGCCCCAATAATTCTGGAGAATCGCTCTCCCATCACGAGTCGTAATCCCAATAATTCTGGAGACGAAACCCACACCGCAAGCCATGATCCCGATAATTCTTGAGAGTCGTTCTCCCACCGCGAGTGATTTTCGGACATCACGCCTTACACCCCGATAATTCTGGAGACAAAACCCACACCGCAAGTCATATGGTACCTCATCACACAAATATCCCACGAACGTCGCCTTGATCCTGATAGCTCTAAAGATAAATCCAACACTGTGTGTGATTTTGGACATCATGCCTCACACCCTGATAATTCTTGAGATAATCTCCCACCGCGAATCATATGAGGCCCCTATACTCATGTTTGTCCATACTTCATCATATCTCCCTCTATTGCTTGTCCTTAGGTTTAATTATAGCCATCGCAATCTAGAGCTAGCTTACCTAAGCGGACTTAAATCAACACACGGAGAAATATTAGCCGACACTGGCTACTTCTCAAATTTCATTTATCATAACTTGCCGGTTTCTATGTGTCTCGCTCAGCCTCTAGATTCCAATCACTCAAACCGAGATCATATAGGTTATCTCAACCTCTATTACACAATTTTTCATTCATAATTTATTTAATTTGTTCATACATTTCTTTTTAATTGTCAAATTCAAATCTACTTTCTAACATGTCGTAAGCTTCTTATGATAAAACTAAATATAAAGATTCTTCGTATTTTAATCTCTTAACCAGACTTTTAAAATATCCCAACCATTTACTTATTTCAATAATTTAATCTCAATGAACTCTTCTAATATAGGTTCTAAATTTATATTCCACTCCCCAATTTTAAACTCATTTTAACATAAACAACACCCATGAATTTAGACTATAAACTATATTCATCTAATACGTTGTCTAATGTAACTTTTAATCCTCTAAATACATCTTAAAATAGTGTAGAATAATTTTTCAATGTTCTAATAATATTATAAAATATTTCTACAATTTTTCCCAAATTTTAAAACATGGAAACCAATAAAAATAAAAATAAAATAGAAATGTGCACAGCCGGATTTGAACCCAGGCCACACATCAACACAAACCACCACCCACAACCAGTGAGCCAACTCACTGTTTGTGAAGAAAGTCCCATTTAGTTGTTTATATATCCCATCTACTGTTATTATATTAAAAATCTAAATTTTCAAAAAAAAAAAAAAAAAAAAAAAACAGAGCCTCCCCATACTCTAACCAACAACCTATAGTACTGTTCACAACGATTTAAACACAATGCCAATACCAGACGATCAAGCCCCCAATTCTGAATATAATACTATCAAAGGTCTGTTATTTCAACACTCTTTGTTCCTAGATTTCTTTTTTAAAAAATTAATTTCGCATTTGCTATACATTATTATTTCTAATTCTTTCCAGAGAATAGGTTCCTTCAACATTAGTGTATTAATCCGAAATAAATTCTATAACTATTTATTCTCAAAATAGAGGAAATTATTATCCAACTTGTATAAATTATTCATAGTTCTACAACTTGAACTATACACATTATTGTTCTTCATACAACTTCATTTTGGGGGAGTTTTTTACATTAATACATCGTATATAGAGAGATTTGATTCCATGGATTAAAAAAAAAAAAATCTCTACTAGAATTGCATTCAACCAAACTCCTATTAATTCAATTACCTACTACATGATTATAATTAAGTATGTACTAATAAATTTTGCGAGAGACACACATATGTCGAATTCACCATCCATCTACATATTTCTAACATGCACAATTACTACCATTTTAGACAACAAAGAAAACTCTACACATTCACATACTAACTATCACTAAGAGTGCACAATTAAAACTATAGGAAGCTTCTACACTTATACACCCTAATTAAATTAACATCTACACATGTCATGGATAATCAAGCACAATCTACAAAATTCTAGAAGACAATAAGAACACCCACCTCAAAAAGCTCCTAGTAGTTGAATCCTTAGAAAAAGCCTCAAAGAGCTCCACAAGCACAAAAATTCCAAGCCTCCTAGCAAATCCCGAAGGCAATCTTCCTCTCTTTCTCTTCTCTTTCCCTTTTTTTTTAATTTAATTAGTGTTTCTTCATAGCTAAAGGGAGGGGCTATTTATAGGGTAAAATAATGAGTGGTTATAATAACTCCCCACTTCCTAAAAGAGCTCTCCACTCCCCCACACACTCACCCATTCTCTCCACTCTTAAACAAATGGCCGGCCATCCCTTTTAAATGGGTGAGAAACACGTGCACGTGCAAAATATGTGTGTGCATACTTTTACATACAATTTCATTATTAGTTTTTAATTAAATTAGGTGTGTATGTTACACATTGTAATGTGTACTAGTCTTATCTAATTTAAATGAGTGTTCATGCACGTTGAATGCACACATAATAGTTATGGGCTTTAATTTATAATAGTTTTAATGGGTTACAAAATATGGATTTAAGCATAGCTGATTTTTATTAAAATCAACCATACACTAGTGACTTGTAAAATGAGTGAAAAATTTTCATGACTCATAAGAATTTCATTAATCGACACGTGCACAAAAATTACGTGAAAAGTACGTGCGAAAGAAAATATTAAAAATAAATATTTTCGGGGATGTTACACCAATATGTCCAATCCCCCCCCCCCCCCCCCCCGAATGGAGGCAAGGGAGGCGACCGCCTCGGGCCCCCAAAATTTTTTTGGGCTTTGGTTTTTAAAATTAATAATTGGCCGGCTTATTTTAGTTCGGCTTGGGTTTGTATGAGGATTTTTCTAAAATCTCTAAATCTCTTTCTATTTCTTCATATATATCAGTTTTAAAAAATTGTAGCAAAAAAAATTCCAAAAAAAATGTATGGTGGCCCCATTTCAGAAGTTTGCCTTGGGCCCCCGTAAACTCAGGTCCAACCCTAGAAGCAATAGAACCTGGGAAATATATTATTATTATTATTATTATTATTATTATTATTATTATTATTATTATTATTATTATTATTATTATTATTATTATTATTATTATTTGGAAGATGGGTCGGGTGTGGGTTTGGGTTTCGGGTATGGGGTATCGGGTTTGGGTTTGGATTTTGGGTGTTAGGTAGAGGGTTCTTAAGGTATCAGATATTGGGTTTCGAATACGGCAACAACAACATTTTTTTATTTTTTATTATTTATTATTTATTTTTTATTTTTTGCGAAAGCAGGTCAGGTTGGAAGATTTTTGGTGGCGGCGAGATTAGGGATTAGAGATTTTGGAAAGGGAGATTAGGGACTAGGGTTTGGCGTTTGATTTGGGATAATGATACAGTCCTGGAACTATATCGAACTAAAAATGTGTCGCGTATCATTCCCTCAGGTATTTTCTTTCCGTCACGCCCAGCTTCTCAAAAGGAATACGGAATACGAATACGAATACGTGACAAAACCCAGCGAATGATTTTCATCATTCATAAGCTGTAGGATCGACTCAGTATCATAACAAGAAATATAAAAAAATATACACAACCACGCATGCATGAATAATTTATTAATCGACAAAAAACATTTGAAACAAATATAAATTTCCCAAATAAATTCACGATCTGGATCAAAAATAAAAACTTCGGGACTACAAGCCCATTACAAGTTTTAAATAGTAACAAGAATTAAATAACTCAAATATAAATAACTGAAGCAAGTTTTTCCAAGAGAAGCCTAGAAGGTTTGCTTACCAACTCTAGCAGGCAACTCGTCTCCAAAGTCTGTATATATACATATAAAAGGAAAATAGAGAAAAAAAGACAAACGTCCTTACTGCAAGTTAGGACCGCAAATAGTACAAGCAAGGGTATGAAAATAAGTGCAAGAAAGTATGAAACAAGATATGGAATCAAGAGTATACACCATGATTTGACAAGGATGCAGCAAGTAGTGAAGTTCAAGAGACTAGCTAGCAAGTAAGATAACTCAAGTAATAGGATTGGGTAACAAATACTAGTAGTGGAACAAGTAACAAGTGAGTTTGTAATTGTATCAAGCATCAAGTAACAAGTATTAAGCAAGACAGGTGTCAAGTGTGAACAAGTAACAAGTTATTCTTAAGTCTAATGTTTAATTCTATCTAGGTAGCACTTCATGCCTCCCAACTATTTACCACATGGTTGCTACTTACAAACAAGTTACGTTTAGGTATAGTGATGTATTTTATAGGGACGTGTACTCAGGCATCAAGTATCAAGTAAGCAAGGTTCATAAATACAAAAATAATGTAACAAGTTCACGAACCAAGCACCAATTCGTGAATGCACTAACAAGTTCAAGAACCAAACCGTGGGTTCATGAATGCACTAAAGATACAACAAGTTCATGAACAAAGTAATGTGTTCATGAATACACTGAAGATACAACAAGTTCATGAACCAAGTAATGGAAAGCACGGGCCCCTTTTTTAGTACACTTACCTATATTGTCCACTACTATGGTCTTTCCCTTAACCCCGGCTTATTATTTATTATTATTATTAAACAAATATGAAAATGTGCAAAATATGGCAATTATACATGATGAAGGAGAGGGAACAATTTTAGGCTAGGTAGCAAGCATATTCGAGGGTCAAAACGAATTAAAGTTATCAAGAATGACGAGAATTCCAATTCTGGACAGCATAACGTTGCTGCACCAAAACTGCGATTCTCGTTGTTACAGAAATGCAAATCTAAATCCGTCATAAAATCTAGAAACTAGACTCTCTACCTAATCTAGTGCATATAAACAAGATACATAAAAGTTGTAGCATCAGGTGTCAAAACAGCAAACTACACAAGATTCGTGTTCTACCAGAATTTGTAAAACTGTGTTTAGAAACATGAAACAGGTCTGAAACTTTATTAGTTAATTCCAAGAAATTTAGGGAATGCCCTCTAGTGTGTCTAGTATCAGCATGCAAAATTTCAAGTCATTATCTTACAGGTAGCATGGTTAATTTAATTGTAAAACAAAGTGTCGCAGCAAAATCATGAATCTGGAATTTTACGACACAGCAGCAGTAAAACTGCGATAACTCACAAACCATAAATCGGAATTCAATTCCTTCAAAAGGGTAGCAAACTAGATATCTGGGGCTAAATTTCATGTTTAGAACTCAAGTCTAGATTCTGAAGTTATCGGAGTTGAAACAGCAAGTAAAGATAGAAATAGCAGCATATGTGAATTTCTTTTATATAAAAGTGGCATGATAAATGACCAGTATGAGTCTAGATTAGTGTGTGATACAAATGTGGATGTAATTGATATCAAATCAGCAAGTCACATTTATTTCTTGACTCAAAGGAAGGTAAGGTCAACACATACATCATACAACATGCATCTACAAGTCATGGTGGTTCTTAGTTTCATGTTTTCAAGTAATTAGATGATAAAATGGATCCAACTAGTTGTGAAACGAATATATCAACAAAATATTGTGACTCTTATGATCATGGAGTTGATAAGGAATAAAATAAGATCGTCAAACGATAAGCCAAAGGAGAGTCACAACTACGATATACTTGCAGTATTTTCAAATAAAAGTTTGTACTAGAACAACAAATTATACAAGAAGATACTTGCATTGATTGGATGAGGGCGTTGATCGACAATCGAGATCGGATGGATCGGATCGGTGCGGATCTTGATGGTGATCAAGATCAAAACAATTGGACGGCTGAGATCGCTCTGATCCGATCGAGATGATAGAGATCAGATCAGATCTGATGATGGTCACGATCTTGATGAAATCGGATGGTTGAGATTCAAAACAACCCTTCTCCTTCCTTCTCTTCTTGATCAACAAAGCGACTGGTGGCGGGAGCTTCGACCGTGGCGACTGGCGGCGACGACTGTGGGCGGCACTGCGGCGGCGAGACGACAGCGATGTTGAGGCTTGACTGTGGAGCAGTCGATAGAGGGTGACGACGGCGATGGGGGGAAGGCGAGGCGCTCTGTTTTCGGAAGAGAAATAGAGGAGCGATAAGGCACTGCGACGGCAGAAGCTAGGGGGTTCGACAATGGCGAGGCGACAATGGCGAGGCGATGGCAGAAGCTAGGGACGTGTGTATTGAGCCGGAGATTCAACAACGCTCTGTTGGAAACAGAGGAGGAGATGAGGCAAGGATGCGAAGGAGGACGGGATGCTGATGGGATTGCGATGAGGGTGCTCGGGGATCTGTTGGCGGTGCGATGGGGATGACGAGGTTGAGGGAAGGTAGAGCGGCGACTGGTTGCTGGCGACGAGCTTCGGCAGTAATGGCGGGAGGCCAGAGGGTGATCGGAGGATGGCTCGACTGGTGGAGTTCGAGGTGCAGTGGAGGCGAGCGAGGTTGAGCGACGATGGACGGAGGAAGGCGGTGGCGAGTGAGCGGGACGAGGGCGATGAGGAGTAGGGTCGAGAACTCATAAGAAAAAGAAGGAGTACTGTGGCGGCTATGTATGGGGTTGAACAGTAGGGGTAGGGGTAGGGTTTTCTAGGGGTAGGGTTTTTAGTGTTATATATGAATAGGGTTAATGGGTATTGGGGTCATTGGGTACGGGGTTAGATCCAATAAGAGATAGGCTATAGGGTATTGGGTTTAAAATCCAATAGGGAAACAATTAGGATTATAGGGTTTATAAAACATATATATACATATACATAAAGTCAAATAATGAATACGTATAAAACAGAGTATGTTCGGAAACAAATAATAATAATAATAATAATAATAATAATAATAATAATAATAATAATAATAATAATAATATCAATAAAAATAATGATACTGCAAAATAATAACACTAACAAAAATAATACTGGTAATAGTAATAATAGTAAAAGTATTAACAATAATACCGATAGCAATAATAATAAAAAATGATAATAATAATAATAATAATAATAATAATAATAATAATAATATACATATCAAAATAGGATTTGAGAGAAACAAGTTTATTAAAATCCAAATAGTAATAAAATAAAATATAAATAGTCGATCACTTAGAAATAGAAAAATAAGGTTAGAATATACTATTATTCGAAGTAAATATAATTTTCGGTTCGAAAAGATTTTAGTAGAATGTCCAAATCTAGATTAAAACAAAATTGAAGTTATGAATAATCAAAGTACAGAAAATATTCAGCAAAAATGTATTTACGGGAACGGGGGTTACACTTTCTTTGTTGGGTTTATTTGCAAAACTGTCAGGTCTTTTGCAATTAAGTCCCTGCTTTTCTTCTCACGGGCACCGCACGAGTCTTCATCCCTCTAAAACCCCAAGTCCTGTAAGGAAAAAGGATATGAATGAATATGAATTAAAGTTTCTACCTCCTCCTTCATCCTCCTCGTTCTTCTTGCTATTTCTTTTTGTTCTTTCTACTTTTCTTGTTTTCTTGTGTTATCTTCCGTTGATAGCCATGGTAGATACTTGTTCTCGACGCGAGCCACTGCCGCCGCCGCCCGGAATCGATCGTTCTCAGTTTGGGACTGTTAGAGCATCCACTGTCGTTGGCTAAAACTATTCTATTTTTAGCAAAGAGATTTTAGCTTTTGGGAAGGGTCGCTGCAATCGTTATTTTTAAATTTTGATAAAGTATTGTATTGGACGGATCTTGTTCATCCGTCTAACGCTTTTTTATTAAAAAATAAGTAGACGGAGCTTCATCCTCCGTTTGAGAGAAGAAAAAAAATTTCAAAAAAATGGTGAATTATGTCGGACGGTGCTTCTTCCTAGGGCTGTTCATCGGTGCAAAACCGAACCGAACCGAAAATAACCGAACCGAACCGAAATTTTCGGTTTGGTATATTTGAAACCGAAATCCAAACCGAAACTGATAAAATTTGGTTTGAATCGAACCGATAAAATTCGGTTCGGTTCGGTTAATAACCGAACTAACCGAAATTTTTAAATGAGACTGAAAATTTTATCATATAAGACCAAATTTATCGGTTCAGTCTGAATTTTATCACTGTAATTCTGAAACCGAAATTTTATCACTGTATATTGTAAAATTGTATCACTGTATATAAGACAACTTCAACAGGTATATAACTGTATATTAAACAAATTGTTTAAATAAATTGCCGAAACTGTCTTATATGGAGTTCGGTTTGTTAACAAAAAGTTCCTTCGCAACGCAATGAAGATGATCATTGTTTGTCTTCTTATCAGATTGCTAATCCAACAGTTCAATTTTTTCCAACAGTTTAATTTTTTCCAGTTTATCAGATTGCTCTTCATTGTCTTCTTATCAGATTGCTAAGACAGTGTCTGCCGAAACTGTCTTATATAAGATAAACAATGATCCTCTTCATTACGGTGGAAAGTAAGAAATTCTGTTTGTTAACAAAAAGTTCGGTTTTTTGTTCGGTTCGGTTTATTTAGAAGCCAACCAAAAACCGAACTGAACTTTCTTTAAAAAAATTCTGTTTGGATCAAAACCGAACCGAAAACCGAAAAACCAAACCAAATTGATAAATTTCGGTTCGGTTCGGTTCGGTAATCGGTTTTAACCAAAGTATGAACAACCCTACTTCTTCCTCCGTCTCTCTATTAAATTTTTTTTTTATTATTAATTCATTAAAACCAAAAAAAAAACAAAAAAAAAAACATGTTTGTATGATTTTTTTTTCTTTCCCCTAGCCGAAATGACGATTATACCCTCCTTCATTTTATTTTTTTTTGTTTCTTTCTCCCACAACCGTTAAATTTTTAAAAATGTCATTTTGTGCGGTGAATAGTGTATAGCAAAAGTGATGGACGGATGAAGTTCATCCGTCTCTCACTTTCACAATTTTTTTTTAATAAACTTTACCTATTTAATAAATATATTTTATATATTAAAAATGAAATCCACGAATAGACGGAACAACTTCAACCGTCTTTCGAATTATTTTTTTTAAATCGAACGAGACGGATGATCTTCATCCGTCCCATTCGTCAAACGGAAGAATATTTACCGTCTCCTATATTTAGCAATTGTCTAAAACGTCTTCTAACTTTAGCAAGCTACTGTACGTTCCTATTATAAATTTTGAATTTTTAGCAAATGACTGCAATGCATTTTTCTAAAATCATTCCTGATTTTTGAGTTTTTAGCCAAAGACAGTGGATGCTCTTACAATGGTTTCAGCGCAAAAAGATGATATCTTAAGTTCATTGCAGTAGAAGGGGATTCCCGAAACAAAGAAGAAGCCCCTTCTGCCTCAGCCCCTAGATCTCAAACCCATCATCCCACCAAAGCTAGTCATTCCATGGCTGAACCTCTCCCATCCCAATCACCGGTCATACCCTCCTTCTCTCTCCACCCTCGATCTCAAAAATCCCAAACACATCACCAAACCCTAGCTCCACATCGAACCCCCTCTCTGTTTCGACGCCACCACCGCCACCCTCCGCTGTCGTCGCCACTCCCTCATCTCTGACCCCTTCAAACCCCACTTCCTCCTCTCTCTCACCAAAACCCTCCCCACTTCTGCCACTCACTACCATTTTCAAATCTCCCCCGGCTACTGTTAGTGCTACTGCGACTACTACTACTGCTGTTGCTGTCTCCTCTCCATTCCTGCCATCTCCTACGACTACTGCTACTTCAACGGCTACAACTACTGCCCCGGCAACTACTACTGCTACCCCCATCTCCCATTTTTAGCAACCACCCCCCAAGTATTCGATCAAATGTCTCTTTGGTTCCACCACCCCCAATCACTCATCCTCATCCACCGTCATTTCCCATTGATGAGCTACTTCCCTCCGGTGATAAAACTGTGCTTCACTACGATGAGGTAATGAAGTTAGATTTTGGAACCCATGTAGATGGGCATACTATGGATTTCTCATTTACAATGACATTCGATCCCATGTTTAATCCATTGCTTGAGGCTTCAAGAGTGGCTACAAATACGGGGAATTAAGGAATCTGGATGCTTTTCTTACAAGATGAAAGAGAGCTATGCTGCAGCAGTGTTTATTTTCAACCATATTAGGTGTTCAGAAGATGTTGTTGACAGAACAAATTCAAAGGTATTACATGCTATTTGTGATATGGGTCTATCAATGGCGAAGAGCTTTGTTTTTTTTTTAATATCCAGGATCTGAGGTTTTCGAGAATGAGAAGGACAAGACCCATCAAAATGTTGAGAGGTATTCTGATCCCCCTCGTCCACCACCTGCTCTTAGTGCTTTGATTCTGAATGATAAATAGTCTCGGCGGAGAGATACCAGTTCAGCTTACTAGTTGTTTTAGCTTAACCTCATTGAACCTCCCATTCAATAACTTCTCTAGTGTCATTCCTCAATCTAAGAATTTTTCAAGGTTTCCTCCTGAAGGTTTTCCGGGGAATCCATTGCTGCGTGGAGAATGGTCGGGATCCAGTTGTGGATTTAATGTTCATGGATCAAAAGTGCACATCTCCATAGCTGCAATTATCTGCATAATATTTGGATCAGTTATGCTTATATCAATGACGTTAGTTGCAATATATAGATCAAATCAATCAAATTTGTTCCAGAAAGGCTCAAACAAAACTATGCAGGGTCCTCCAAAACTAATAGTTCTTTAGATGGATATGGAAATTCATTCATATGAAGATATCATGAGGATTACAGATCACTTGCGTGAAAAGTACACCATTGATTATGGTGCATCAAATCCTGTCTACAAATGTGTTTTGAAAATCTCAAATCCTATTGCTATTAAGCAGCTCTATAGTCAGTTTCCTCATAGTCTTTGTAAATTTGAGACTAAACTAGATATTGTTGGCAGCATCAGACACCGAAATCTTGTCAGCTCGCATGGCTATACTTTATCTCCTCTTAGCAATCTTCTCTTCTACAGGTACATGGAAAATTGCTCCCTAGGGGATCTTCTTCATGGTCCAGCAATGAAGGTGAAACATGAAATAAATCCTTCGCTCAGTTTCAAGTTTTTTATTGAAGAAAGGCTGCGGTGCCCATCTGGAAAAGTTGCTTGCAATGAGAGAGCTGATAACATAAATTCTTTGAACATACCACTCCATGAAGCTACAAATAAGGAGCAGGTCGAAGCTTTTCACAAGCTGAAAGCAGAAAAGAAATCAAGGGGCAAGGATGTAGCAAGTGATGAAATCATACGGCCAAGAGTACCTTTGGAGGCATACCTACCAAATTTTACATCTCCACAGGAGGGGCATGAGTTTTATAGTACATCATTAAATTCTAAGACAACAGCAATCAGAACTACTGGTTTGACTACTTTCCCAGATTACTTAGTACTGCACCTTACAAAGTTTGTGTTACCAAAAGAAAAAAAAAAAAAAACTGGATGTGTACATTGATGTGCCTGATTATTGATATTTCTCACATGCACAGTAAGTGTATTCAGTTAGAAGAAGAGTTACTGCCAGCAACATGTTCGGGGAATGAGAAGCCGGAATCTACTAGTGCAGTTGTTTATGAAGATATAGTATCCACTCTTACAAATATGGAATTTAATTCTCTTCATTGTCACAAAGTTGCTATTAATACCTCTAATGTGGGTGTTGAGGAAGCAATGGCTTGGTTGCTTTCGCACCTGGATTACTATGATGTAAAGCATCCTATTTCAGATGGGCCTCTAACATTAGATTCTTCTCCTGGTGATTCCCACAACTCCCTTCAAGCTGTTGCTCCTTCTACTTCACATTATCCATGGAATCCAACCTCAGTTGTTACTCAACATTACCCATTAGAGGCACCACCAACACTTCCCGGGAATCAATTCTAAGCTACACCTGCAGAAAGACCGATTTCATTCTATGATTATGTTGTACCCCCAAGTTACCCTGCACCACCCAGTCATCAGTTTTATCCTGCGCCTTCAACTTACCAAGTTCGTTGTGCAACTCCATTGTCACAAACTGCAGACATGGTGAAAGATTGTTGTTTGATGGCCATACAGCTCTATATTCCTCAACTTGTTCGGATGTTCGTCTACTTCATTTTTGCAAGGTTCTTTGTTTTTTATCCAGGAGGAGAAGACGAAGCTACTTGGAAGAAGTTGATAGTCGCTTCCATAATTTTCAGAAGATTATGGAAGCTTCTTTTTAATAGGGAATGATTGATTCAGTCCTGGAACTGTATCGAACTGAAAATGTGTAGCGTATCAGTCCCTCTAGTATTTTCTTTCTTTGTTGGGTTTATTTGCAAATCTGCCACACCCCGCTTTTCATACGGAAATACAGGTACGCAACTAAGGCCTAGCAAATGATACGACATCATCCATAAGTTGTATAGTTATAAGCTCAACAAGATATTTATAACACATCCGTGCAGACAAATATATTGATCACATAAACTGAAAATAGAAATAACCCTCATTTGGAAAATACATAAACATCGGGTCAAGATGTTCGGGAGTACAATGTACTGGAATTAAAACAGTTCGTTAAGTCAACTAGATAAGATAGCGACTGAAAGTAAGCAAGATGAGTAGTAATAATGCAGCAATTCTTTATGATCGTCTAGAAAGTCTATTTGTCAAGTCCATCGGTACGTGCATAATCAACATCGGGGGGAGAGGGGATGTCCATTAGAGCAAATTTTGGACAGCAAATAGCAACAAGCAGTAAAATGGTAAGATAACAAGATATAAAATGGAAAGAATAAGAAGTAGCAGTGCAATTACTAAAAAACGGTACCTTACAATATGGAAGATTGTAAGGAACTGGAACAATATAATCATGTAAGTAACAACTGTAAATAAGTTTATTCAAGACATCAGAGTATAATCAATCGGTAACCCAGGATAAGTTAATCAAGAATCATGTAATCAAGATTCAAGATTCGTGTAATCAAGAATTAAAAATCATGTAATCACAAATCATGCTTAGTGTTAGTCTTAAGACTACCGGTTTTATTAACTTGTCTAATACACGTAATCCTGTATCTCATATCACAAGTTTGGGTGCATATCAATCATGTGACGTTTGGACTTAAGTAGTGAATTATATTATGTACTCGGGTCTTTCAGTGACAGTATCAATAAATAAGACATGTAATCGAGAATCAAGAATCACTATTCCGGAAAACACAAACCCCCTTCCGAATATACTCCCCTAAATTGTCCACTACTAAGTCGTATCCTAATAACCCCGATTTGTTATTCTTTTACAATAATTAATCATGAACATACAGTCGGTACGACTAGTGGAAACAGTGGTATCGAGACAGTTAATCAAGAATCAGGGAAATATCAAGGGCGGTAATCGTAGGTATGTCGAGAGGTGTAACAGGTTCATGTATCAAGGGTAGTAATCATGGAATTATCAAGTGGTATAAAAATGCATGATATGAGAAAATCTATCAACCTATTATATCGATACAAGTTATTATTACAAGAATAACAATATATATAGTTATATCATACTAACTATAATTAGGACATCAGTACATGTATGTATTAAATCTCACTTTTTCGCTTCTACGAGAATGTGAATCTAGTTCCGTCATAGATTCTAGAAAGTAGACTCTCTGCTGGTCCCAAGGCTATTCATACAATACATTCTAAGGATAGTAGATAGGTTTATATGTCTATTCTTTACCGGTTTCGTGTTCGGGTAACAATATACGGTCAAGTTCTCAGGCTTATAACTCTACTATAAAATCCTTATTAAATTCTACAAAAATAATAATCTCATTCTCTTGTGTGTCTATTTGTAACACTCTGAATTCCATTTACATGTAATTCGTAGTACAACAGAATTTTTTACTTCAATTCGTACAATTTTACAAGGAAACTAAAATTTTTCTTTTATGACACGACAATGCTTATTATAGAGTTACACAGCCGAATAAAATACAACAAGAAATACAATCCTAATATCAGCAGCTTTAATATACTCTTTATCATCAACCATCTTTACGTCTTTGTCAATCCAATCAAGCCTTGTACTGAAAACCTGTGGGCACGTCAGTTGCTTACAACCAACGCAATGTTATAAACAGCGATCCTCTCTATGCTGTATTATAACGAAATCCTTTACTTTAACAAACACAAACTTGAATGCATATAAAAGTGTAAAGAGAGACTATCCTAAACATGGCAGTGTATGATATGACTTAATGCCTAATGTAGATGTTATACTACAATGACATTAATGCATACTTGTCTGGATTTTATACATCTCATACTACATAGGTCTGAGGGTAAGCACCTACGTACTCCATATTAAAGAGTTTTATCCCTCGCCATGATAACTATCCAGTAATAAAAAAAATTTAGACATTCCACGAGTACGGATTCCAGTCCCGGAGATCCACCGTCCGACTATACAGAATCCGCGTTGTGCAAAAATCCCGCAAGTGTCCCTCTAGCCCCAAGTATACGCATATACACTAGAGTACTGCCTACTATCTGCCCAACTAATCATGATCCCGGAATTCACCGTCCGATCAATCATAATCCCGAATTTAATTAAGGCTTGCCTCCATCGCAAGCAACCATAGTCCCGGAATTCACCGCCCGACTGGGTCTATAGTCCCGGAATCTACCGCCCGACTATATAGAGGCTCTCCACTCACGCTTGCCCAAGTTTACTACATCTTCACTTAGTGCCTAATTCTTAAGTTTGAACATGAATAAATAGTACCACCTAGAGTTAGTGTACCCTCCTACCGGTCTTACACAAAAATACCGAGAACGACAGACCATATTGGTCACTTCTCAAAAATCAGTTATTCATTTCCATTACATTTGCCGGTACCTGGGTATCACTAAGCCTCTAGAATCGACATCTTTCTATGTTCAACAACTTGGGGCACTCATACCCTTGTAACTCATGTTCATGTATTTGTATTTCATTCAAATTCTCATTATTCTTATTTATTCATCAAGAAGTAAAATCTCAAGCTATTTATTTTCACAATACTCAATTCATCAAAACTTTCTCAATACAAGTTAATTAAGATGGAAACATAATCTCTTTAAAATTCATCATGGGAAATTTATCTCATCATTTTTATTTGATTTATTTTAAACCAATTCCTAATATCATTAACCACATATATATTTTTCTTGAGTTCACATCTCATCTAAGCATAAATATGATCTTTATTTTTCCAAAATATAACTTAAAATAGCGAGAATATATTTTCAATGACCTCGTTTAAGTATCATTTGCAAAATAGTAAATTCAAAGTCAGAAACTGCATTTCATGCTATTTGTAAAATCATAGAAAATCATATACTTTACGAAACTCTGCGTTATTTATATCAAAATAAAGTTGTACAAGTCTACTACAATTTCTTAGTTATAATTTTTCTCAAAATACTGTATCTATAACCCTGAATTCTTCGAAATATACAGTAGAGTTGAAATACTGAAATACTGCCACTGTGCAGTCTTGTAATATTCATATAAAATTCAATTCTTTGTGAAAATTTGATTTCTTAGACTTTTCAGAAAGGTTAATGAGTCTAATACAATTTATTAGTTCTGAATTTTTCAAATTATTTCATTTACAATGCTGAATTGATCAAAAATCGAAATGTGTACAGATTTCAGCAACCAGTCCTGAGTTTAAATTTTATTAAAATAGTAAAAGAACTCCAAATCTTATGAAATTTTAAAGAGATATTCCTGACACATACAAGATACTCCCAAAAAAGTTTTAAATCTAGATTCCAACTATTTTATTAGATATGATTTCCTGATGTGCAAACAAATTTCAAAACAGTAACTTTTCTTTGCATGATCTAGCAACTATGTGTACAAATTTATATCCAATTTATTAATACAATCATAATATATTATCATGCACCCAAACAACATCAATTGAACTTATCTACAAGATAATCTCTCAATTAGCACGCATTTCATTTAAATATCATCATCACAAATTAACCACTACTTGTATGTATAAACAATTTTAAATATCAATTTCCCTACACATGCAATGTATTTTACTTTAGAAAGCAAGAAAGAACACTCACCTCAATGAAGATTCTAATGTAGAAGAAAACTCCTAGAAGTTGCTCCCAACTCCAAGAATAGGACTCCTTTCTCCTCCTAGCAAGTCTTCATTCCTCCAAGCAAGAACTCAAATAACTCACTTTTTCTTTTCCTATCTTTCTTTTCTTATCTTTACTTATCTTTTCTTTTCCATTTGACTTTTGGTCCAAGATTTGATGAAGAAAATGGGTGGTATTTATAGGGTTTGAGAAGACTCTTCTACTACCCAAATTAAGTGTTCAAATTCATAACCTACATAACACACTTCACTAATTGTCCACTCATCATTACTACACAAACTCCCAACTCTTCTTCTTCCTTCATGAATTGGCCAACCCTTGGATTTCCCACATATGCATGCTTCTCATTTAGTTAGTTGTTATTTATTTGATTGTACATGTTGTTACATGACAAGTGTAAGATAAAAAATGTTCATTAAAAATTAGATTAACTAAAGGGCTTTTTTTTTAAATAATTTTTCTAATGGGCTTTAAGATGATCTTTAGGCCTATGAGTTTAATTTAAAAATAAATAATAAATTTGTGATTAGAAAATAAGAACAAAAGTTCTCATAACTCAATAAAATTTTAGGAATAAAATGTGCTTGAAATATTACGTATAAAATACGTGCGAAAGAAAATAATAAATATTCGAATAAAAAATAAATTTGGCAGAATGGAAAATATTCATAAACAATAAAAATATAACATACGTAAAATATTCATATTGATAGTGTTACAGATATTTCACGTAACGGAAAAATATACGTAACCGACATGTGTATTGAAAACATGTGCAATCTACGTAAAAACACAAAGATTAAAATAAATATTTTGAGTTGGCTAAAAATATGATTGAAATGAGTTTTGAGAAAACAGAAAATATATAAATAATCAGAATATGATATTTATATAAAAATATGTTACGAATATTACTCGTAACGGTACAAAATACACGTGCGTAACACACGATGGCAAAATTTTCATTATTCAATTTTTGCGGGGTGTTACACTATTAGTAATCATGATTTTATCAGGTCATAATAATAACAGTAGGTTGCATTATTAACTAGTTTACTAGATGCATTTTCAAAACATATAATCTGAATACTTCGACGTTACAGTACTAAAATGCTAATATCTTGCAATCTACTAATCGAATTGAGAAACTGTCGGATGTTCTAGATTCTAGAATCAGAGGGATACAATTCATATGTATAAAGTTCTTGGATTCAGTATCGAGAACTAGGTCGAATTCCTAGTACAAAATTTGGAAAATGACAGGGCAGAAATGTGAATATTCGATAACACAAAACAAAGTGTGTTAACGGTTCAAAATTTGAATCAATAGCATGGGACAAGTAACTAGAATTAAATTTGACAAGAAAGACACAACAATAACTAGGCTACTAAATGAGAGTCAAGAAAAACGCTTGCCTATTACGTGATGACTTCGAATATAAGTGAAACAACGGCAAGAAGAGAAACTCAACAGCTATAGTCTACGGCAATAAAAAGGAGAGCAATAACGGCAACAACAACAAGAATGGCAGTAAACAACAATAAGGAAAAAGCGACACAGCGTTGAGTGCAGGCTGTAGGAGACAACAAGAAGGCAGCGACAACACGACACCGAAGCATTGAGTACTAGCGACGATAACAGCAACAAGCAAGAGCAACGACAACGATCTTCAGTGATGAAGCTATGGGCAACAAACAAGTGACGTTCGGGCTTCGAGTTGGCTCCAGAAAGCAAGGAGGCAGTGGTCGGATTGAAGAGGAGTTGTGGTGTTTCGTGTTGGAGGTGGTTGGGTTCTGTAGGGAAAAAGAAGAAAATGAAGGAGACGGTGAGGGGATGAAGATGAGTATGCATATATATAGGCATATGTATATGATAAAAAGAGACAGGGGGTCGGGATAATGTGGAAAAGAAGAAGTCAAGAGTGAGGGAGGAAAATTAAAGTGTGAAGTGATGGGTTGAGTTTGCATGTATGTGTATGTCTATACATATATACAATAGAGAGGGGTAGCAAGAGAAGGTGGAGTAGGCTGCATGCATGTGTATCTATGTATAATATATCTCTAATATTATAATGGGAGAAGACCTTAGTGTCATTTGTAAATGTTTTGTCAGTCTACCAACCCGTGTAACACACGTGCATAACTATTATAAAGGAGGTCCTAGGTTCAAATCAAGACTACATCTAAATTTTTATTTTAAAAAACTATATTTATTAAAACGTGCATCGCACGTGTAAACGTGCATGCATGTGTATCGATATATATATATATATATATATATATATATATATATATATATAAAGAGAGAGAGAGAGAGAGAGAGAGAGAGAGAGAGAGAGAGAGATAAGAAGTAAGATATATATAAATATAGTTAGAGCAGGAGTATATGGAGAGATTTTTAACACCGTAAAAGGAGTTAAGATGGTTGATTAAGGTTGTAGAAGAGGTTAGGAGTTGGCTGAGAAGGGGTTCGGGGTAGCGAATAGGGTTAGGGATATTAAGATTATGGTTAATCAGTTTAGAGTTTTAATTTAAATTTAAATGAAAAAATTGGGTAAAATTTAGAATTGATAGGAAAAATATTCGAATTCAAATAAGAATGACATAATGCCTTAAAAGTGTCCAAAGAGAGGGGAAAAAAATTTGATTGATAATTGAAATACAAAATTCATTTAACGAAATACGTACAAATGGAATAGAGAGTTACAAAAACTGTCACGTCTTTTGCAACTAGGTCCCTGTTTTTCTTCTCACGGGCACCGCAAGGGTCTTCATCCCTCTAAAACCCAAAGTCTTGTGAGAAAAAAGGATATGAATGAATATGAATTAAAGTTTGTATCTCCTCCTTCTCATTCTTCTTGATATTTCTTCTGTTCTTTCTAATACTCATTTTCGACGCGAGCCACCACCACCGCTACCCACAACCGATCGTCCACAGTTTGGGACTGTTACAGATTAGGGAAGGGGGTAAGCTGAGGCCGAGGGATTTGGGGGGCTGCGAGAGCAGGAGGTTGATACAGACCCGACAGACCATGTGTTGGCAATGGGGAGTAAAGAGAATGAAGCTACATCGAAGAGTTGAAGGTCAGGGATGAAGCAGGGGAAATGGATGTATTTGATATTGGATGAGTATCAGCCATAGTGTAATAAATTTAAGTAGGGGGATTTAAATGCAAAGTTGTAAATGAAGGGGTATGGTTGGTTCTGAACCATCAGATTTGTAAAGATTAGGTCGTAGCCGTTGGATCAAGGTGGGACCTTTGTTGTAACTAACCCGACGGACTGTCTTTGCACGTAAATGCTGCTTATAAATAACCAAGAATAGATCAGCTGTTCGTGTGTGATTTCAGTTCAATTCTTCTCATCTTCTTGAATCTTTCTTTCCCTTAGTCCTCCATTACTTTCTACCTTTCGACTCAGTCCACTTCTCCACAATAAACCATGGCCAAGAACAAGCCCAAGGCTGCATCAATGGTATCAGAGCATACGGATCCTGTCGCGAATCTGGAAGATGAGAGTGAGATTCCTCAAGATTCAACTCACGAAGGAATTCTTGGTTTAGCACCATTGTAGAGTGGCAGCAGAGCTATCAGTTCTTGAATGATAGGATAATAGGGGTGGAGAATCAGATGAAACAAATTGCGGCACAAGCTTCTCAGATTCCTTTAATCTTGGCATAGATGGAGCTACTAACTCAACGAATGGGGGAGACTCGATCAAACCAAGAATCTTCAGAAGTGATTCTGCCATTGAAACCCTGTGGTAAGCAGAATCTCAACCCTGAGTTTGACGGAGGAGGATTCCTACGTAGTGATAGGAATATAGATGTTCTTGGTGAAAGGAACGTAATTGGGGGAAAAATTTTGAAAACCTCCAAAATTGGATGTTCACCCATTCTCTGTAATGCCCCGGATCCCCGTTATCGGACATCTGTGACACAACCAGAATCCTTGCCTTCAAATGCATCTCAACATAGTAAATAACACGGAAATTTAAAACACTTTTATTGCCATCAGAGTTAATCCATCAATAATTACAAATACCAATTTATCATATCAAACTGTAACGCCCCCCTTTTTGACTCCAAATTCAATTCTTTCAATTTCTATATCACTTTAAACATAAACTAAGATAGTTATATTTTAAAGAAAATTTGGGCAGAATTTTCTCTAAAATTTTTGCCCCGAAACACAAAAAGCTTACGGAATTCTGCTCTAAATTCCATAGCTCACATCACAGGCAATAATTTCATGGGCTCCCCAGGCCAAAATGAGCAGAGACATATGGGCAATCAATATATATGCTCTGGGGGCCAAACTCATAATAGAATATTAAATAAAAACTATAAATTTCTTTGAAAACGAGGTAATGTTTTTAGAAAAATCTTTGTAAAACATACCACAGGACCCAGTACACCACAACGAGATGGGTACGGGTCGAGAACATACCATACTACCCCACACTATACTCATCATTGTTGTCCATGTATTTATACATCCCAAATTCAATTTAAACCATAACTTTCACTATTTGCATAACTAAAATTATACATAATTTTCAAAAGTAAGAACTCCGCTCTACAGATCTACGCCTCACCTCCGCACTGTTGAGGACCTGTAATAGTAGGGGTTTAGGGTAGTCCAGAAACTTCCTAACCCCCCAAACACTAAGGGGTTAGCCATTTCTGGTGTGAGTATACTCTACTAATTAAGCAAATAAATCAAATTTTACAAGTAAAAACAGAACGAATTTACGAATACCAAGATAATCAAACTTTACTTGACATCTGAACATGTAAATATCATAAATGGGATTTTCACATCAAATACTCTCCGAGTCATCACCGGTAGGTATATCCGACCGTACCCCCTCATAACATACTTATCTTTAGTTGGAAAATCATTCACAAAATAGTCGCTTAACGCCCGTCACTTTATGTTTCTCACAAATATTCCTATAGCTTTATTTTTCCATAAAGCTTTACTGTAGAACCCCGTATTTTCAAATATTATTTTTATATTTGAAAATGAATTTAAATTTATTTTTGGAGATTTAATGAATATTTTCAGAAAAATTTATCTTTCGTACACGTGCGAATGCTTTTATGAGAAATGTGAAAATTTAGTTTTCTTTATGAAAAATCTTTATTTAATATTTGGGAATTATTTAGTATTTTTCCAGATTTTTCTGAAATTAATTGGAACTATTTGCAATTTTTGAGAAAAGAATGACCTTTTTGCAAAACTGACATTTTTAAGGGTTAAAGTGTAAACTGTATATTCTGGACGATTTGGATCAGTGTTGGTTGAAATTTAGAAGTATATTTTCTTTTAAACCCAAATTTAAATGAGTTTTGATGGAATTTCCTAAGAATGATCTATATATGTAAATTGTATTTTGGAAATGATTGTTTTGCAAAGTGTGGGTAAAACCCTAATATTCAATCCGGGATATTTAAGCGACTTTTTCTCCAGCCGTCATTTCAGAAAATACAGAATTTTTGAGGAGATTTACTTTGGTGGAGAAAGGAGTCTTTGGATCTAGCAAAAGGAGGATTCTTTTTCGTGGACTTTTCTCAAAATCTAAGGTGAGAGATATAGAAATTGTTTTGTTGTTTGATTCATGTGAGTGTTCTTGTTTTGATTATTTGATTTTGTGAGTATTATAATTTGTCTTGTTGATTGATCTATGCGTGCAAGTACCATGATGTAATGATTGGATGTTGTGGACAATATAGATCTTGTTTTGTGATATGAATCATGTGAATAATTGTGAACGAAATAGTAGGTCTTTATTATCGAAATTGTGTGCTAAAAACATGTTGAGATTGAGTATGAACACCTGGGCCTTAGTTTATGAATCAGATTTTTATTTAGATTTGTGAAAGATATCTAGATCTTGTAAAACCCTAATGAAAGAATTTGTGATTTAGAACATGAGAACTTGAATTTTGACATATTGATGTTTTGAGTAATATATATATATACCTGATGAAGATTCGTTGAGATTTATTATTTTCCTGAATACGAACTATTTTCATAAGCATTGATCATTAGAAAGCTTCAGATTTTGACTTTGTAATCAGACCTAATCTTGAAATCTGTAGGTCGACAGCCGACTGGCCTACTGTACAGTCGAGTAGTACGAGCCTGACACTTTATTTTAGAATTGTTGAAAAAGTTGTTCTAGACAGTCGACCTAGCTCATAGGCAATCGACTGGTCCACTGAAGAAATTATTTTCGTAAAAATTATTAGTCCTTCTGGACAGTCGACCTATAACCCTTTAAGTCGACTTATTTACTTAGAATATTTTTGAGAAGATTATTAGAAATTACTTCGGGTAAGTCGACTGATCCCTTCTTAAGTCGACTGTTAAATGACTTAGTTTATTTTTGTAAAATCTTGAATTTGGTCCTCTGGACAGTCGACTTATCATCAGTATGAGTGGACTAGTACTGAAGGATATTTGTAAACTTCAGTGTTAATTCGAATGATTGGTTTCTCAGATAATTTAGTACATACTTGTCATTCAGTTTAGTATATGAATAAGCAATTGACTTTGAGATATTCAGATAAGTATTTCATTCGAGACATTTAGTTGAGCCACTTGGTTTAGTGGAACCTTGTTTGGATATTTGAGTTGAGTCTCTAGAGGCGTATGACCCTAGTATACCGGTATTGAGTTATTTGTTGAGGCCCAGTGAGGCATTACAGTATTTAGTTTGGAATTTAGGCCGGTAGGGTATACCACTCTAGGAGATTCGTTAAGTAATTAATTAACCCAAAATGATAAGGACAGGCACTAGTGGTGATATGATGAACGGGAACATGAGTCAAGAACCTCAGTATGGCTTTCGGTGTGGGATTTAATCTCCGAAATTATCACAGTAGATTATTAGTGGTGTGGGAAATGTCTCCGAAATTATCACAGTCTTGTGGTGTGGGATAATCTCCGGAATTATCACGGTAACTATTTGTGGTGTGGGATTGATCTCTGGAATTATCGGAGTCGAGGAGAAGCCCATGTGGTATATTGTGGTGACGTGTCAATGTTTCGGTGTGGGTTGATCTCCGGAATTATTCAAGTGAAATATCTTGGGTGTGGGATCCATCTCCGGTATTATCGGGCATGAGATACTATCCATGGTTTATCTTTATCTCGTAGTAGTCATCGTGTTAGGATTAGTTCATAACGCGGGGATTGAACCCTATGAAGAGAAGACGTTAAGGGCTTGCACCGAACCTATGTAGAATGGGATGCATAGACTTCGACAAGTACGCATTAGAGAGTCTGCATCTAGAGTAATTGTTTCTTGTCTTGGTTTTATGCATGTGGTTTTCTTGTTTTCTACACATGACACTTAGCTTGGTATCACTTGATGTTTTATGTTAACTGTCATTTCGTACTTCCTATATTCTTATTTAGTACATGTTGTTTGAGGAATTATAAGGTATGATCTTTTATGTTTTTTGTTTATTTTTATATTTCTCACACCATTTATGGCTGACCCCGTTAGTTTTGGGGGTTAGGGATTCTCTCTAGCCTCACATGTTGCAGGTAGTTGCCTAGTGATGGAGATTTGGATGCTAGAGGCATATTTGAGATAAATTGATTCTTAAGTGTTTTTGTAAAATTGTAATAACAGTTTTGAGATAAATTTGTAGTTGAGATATTTGAATTTCGCTGTGCAATGTAAGGTTTTGTTGTAATAAATGTTTGAAAATTTTTAGTGGTGTTGGTTATGTTTAATATTGTATTGAAGTGGATCACTGGGAATGTGCCACGTATTTTCTAAGATATCATATTAGAAATTCGGGGTGCTACATTTACATTCACAAATAACTCTACTTCCACATAAACTGCACCTCATATATCATTCATTTGCATTTACAGACTCGCAACTTATATTCTTTCCCAATCTTATATTACATAACATCGCATTCATTCATTTCTTGCAACATATATCATCATGCCTCGCAATACATCACTTTCACACTCATTATACACTTCATCTATCACATTCACAATTCATCTTGAATGGAGAATGAAACGTGTATCCTAATTTTCTAGTGTTCGTGTATGCCATGACCTGAGTCTAATGCAAAAATACAGAGTATAGAACAGATGCACTTAATCTAATGTCAGCAAGACTCTGGACACACATGCATCCCATACTACATATGCCCCAGATCAAACCGTTTCTCCAATTCAGGGATTTGAACCCTCGATATGCAATGCATTCTAATTCGGTCTACTTCCTGTTGCTGATAGTATGACATGGTTGAAGAGGTATAAATAACAGAAATAATTCGGGGCGCTACCCCGTTGTTACCAATAATCGTTGCATCAGACCCTCCTCGAAAGCTGTGACGAACTTACAGATATACACGCAGCATATCCATTGCATAGAAGATCCTTTATAATTCGTTCGTGTCCACCAACATAGAACATGATGGCCTCGAAGGTCGAAAACCCCCTATCTGCCAGGATATCGGCATCCCGTTCTTACCATGGTACTTCAGGAATCAACAGTGCAAGATACGCACACGCAGCACGTATCCCTAATGACAGGACGAGACAACCCCATAGTATCACCACCTAGTGCTAACTCTCAGAACGAGTTGGATTATAGGGAATCACCCCTAACACCAATTCAGTCTTCAAGCGAAACAATAAAAGGAAAACCTAATCAATGCAGTTTATTGAAACAAGTTGTCACCAAATCACACTCGGTGTCGATCAACAATGTCGAGCCTGTCCGGTCTGTCAAACAATAATCATCACAGGAATCATATCTACTGATTCCCAATACCTTCACAGGTCAACGACCAAATAATTCCGGCCCGTGACCCTCAGCGAGTGGTCCAACGGTGCCCCAAGGATGCAATACAATTCAATGAAAGTAAGCCCACACATAACCTTCAATTCTTGACCATTGACAGACTCAGGCATCGAGACACCCAATACAAACCGACCAGAGCTATATCCCAACTCACTCATGTCCACCATGAGTACTAAGCATAGGAACTTTATCTAAGTTCCAAATGAAATGCTAAAACATCATTAAAAATCCGATAGCTCATGATCACCATACTACGGTATGCAGAGCGTTCCTCATCAATTGTCCGATGAAACAGTTCAAGAAAAAGCAGTAGCTGTGACCCAAGCTACGCTCATCAGAATCCAACACACTCAAGATTTCTAGAAGGGTAGGGAGATCCATTGCAATCCCATAGTGGACGACTCCCTCAAATTCTTATAGAACTCAAGTTCCCGAGTCAACTTAAACTTGAAGTTTAGTCTAAACAACAGGTTGCTAACTTGCAACGTCCATAACTTCCAACACACAATACAGAAATACTTGATACTACCCATTTGGAAAGATAAAACCCTAGTTTACAACTCTCCAGCTAACCATTTCCTCGAATTCAATCATCTTGATACTATAAAACCTCATATACTCTCAATAATATATTCTTCTTACACTCGCTGCACCTTTTCAATATCATAAAAGTTTGCTCACTCATCGGAAATTCTCAATTCCGGGTCCTATGGGAAGGTGGGAGTGTCTGTTTCAACTTCCTAGTTGAACACCTCTTTCAGACTCTATCATTTGAGTTCTCGAAAATACAAGCTCCATCAAGTGTACAAACAGGGAGAACTGGTTTACTTAGCCAATAATACCTTAACTAAGACTGGATCCTTCCATCTTTGGAAAATCATAATTCCCAACCTATAAACTGGAATTACAAAATTTCAGATGAGTTAGAAAGCTATGACTCCCTACTACGACTCTCTAGTTGGTCAATTCTCAAATTCTTAACAAATAGTTCCCAATATTCTCATCTTCACAAACTAGTCAACTCGTACTAGGCTGAACATAGCCCACTTGAAAGTCAGTAATAAATCAACCTTGAGTCCAATGCTCATGAAATTTGAGATTCTCAATCTACACATATACCATTTCATTGTGTCCAAAATTTGCATTCAGATTCATCTTACACAATAAGCTACGACTCTTCAAACATAGCACACAATTTCAACCACTCTTTCACAGGGTTTTTGCCACTATATACGGCTTATTGTTAGAACCTCATCAAACGATCCATTAAAAATTCTAAAACTTGAGAATCATCAAATAAACTCATACCCAAAGCTACTCCCAAAAGTTCATAGCAAGATCATACATACACAACTGGTTATGACCTTTTGGTTTTCAGTCCAAAAGCAATCAGCTTCAGCTCTGCCCTTTCAAACCGGCTGCACTCCACAAATTTTTGAGGTATCAAACGACTTCGAAAAATTATGAAGTTTTAGACTATAGTTGTGGACACATACAAGAGTGTCCACACAAATTCTTAGCTCAAAACACCCAGGCTACACTAAGATACGAAATCGGAAATACACAGCAAATCGCAATTTAAAGTCTTCATAACACACCATGTACATAAAATAAAAGAGATCTTACTCACATAGTATCCCGCGAAGACTCGAAGTGCCGGCACGCCATCCCGTATCCGAAGTCACTAACATATCCTATTAGCAAATCTCAAGTCAATTTAAAGCTCAAAGCATGCAAACCAGTCACACATAATAATAACACAAATCCTAACATCCCGCGGGCGTTTAATTAAATGCATGGGATGCACACGTGTGAAGCACGGAATATTCAAAATCTTACGGGATTTTTATCCCCCAAACAATAACTAAAATCACCCCTAAAATATCCTAATGTCTCAACAAAATTTCTATTACTATAAAAGAGACAAATTCTTATATATTTACTCCCCCTTTATAAACCCAAAACCCCAATTTATTAGCAACTTACAAATTCTCTAACAACTTGCTAATTTCTCGCCTCTACTACTCCTAACATCTCCAAATCTCCCTACCATAATATTTCTACTCAAAAGAAATTAACAACACTTAATTTCATACAAACAAAATAACCAGGATATACCTTTCCAAAGCCCTCTCCAAAAACCGATGCTACCACGAGCTAGAGCACCCTCCAATTAGCCTTCTCCTCAATTTAATTTGGAAACGATGAAGAAATGGAGTGGATTTGGGGTGGGGAAGTGATCGGCCAAAAGGTGGGTTTCCGGTCGGGATAGAAACAGGAAGGGAAAGAAAGAAGAAGGAGAAGGAAGGAGAAGGGGGGTGGGGTTTTTATAAAATAAAAATATAATAAAAAGATTTTTAAAGAAATATTTGCATATAAACCCCCAAATCTCTCTAAAATATATCAAATAAGCCCCAAATTTCTACTTTAATATTATAAACAATACAAAATACATTAAAACTACCTCGTAATAATCCTTCAAAATTATAAAATAAAGTAGACAATATCTCTGATATTTCTCAATAACAATCAATTGTTATTAGAAAAATACATAATCGCATGTAATTCTCAATTGCGCACAGATTACGATGCAAAATAGTCATATGCTATTTTTGCGGGGTATTACATTCTCAGGAACTGGTGATGTTCTGAATTGGATTTTTCAAATCGAACATTATTTTGAGATGTATAAAATCCAAGGGAAGGAGAAGGTGAGAGTCGCATTCTTCTTCCTCAAAGATGAAGCTATTCAATGGTGTCGATGGTTCCTTAAGAATAACGAGGGTATAGTGACTTGGAAAGAATTCGAAGAAGGAATTTGTAATAGATTTGCGCTAGGAATTTATGAAGATGCAGCGAAATCTTTATGCAGATTACATCAAACAACCACAGTTCTTGACTATCAGGTGAAATTTGAGAAACTGCAGTGCTGGGTAGAAGGTGTTAGCGAATCTTTCTTAGTGCAACAATTCATAAGTGGGCTTAAGGAAGAATTGCAACATGATATTGCCATGCCAGAGCCGCAATTGCTTAGTGAAATTTTTAAGGTTGCATTGAGGTTTGAGAAGAAGCTAATTCACTTAAACAATTCTATAAGACACCTTATAGATCAAACTATAGAAGTTCCACTTCTGGTTACAATTCTTTGCCGTATCATCCTCAACCAACCACCCAAACTCCACTGAGTAACCAACCAATGAAACTTTCCAGTAATACATATCCTAACAACTCAGAAAGACCCACCTTGAAGAAACTTACACCTAATGAAGTGTGGGAGAGAAGGAAGAAAGGGCTGTGCTTTCACTGTGATGAAAAATATGTGTTGGGGCATGTGTGCAAATCCAAGATCTATATGTGTATAGAGGGGGAATGAGACATGTTTTCATTACAGGGTGAGGAGGAGCTTGATCAGCTGATGATAGAGGATGAGGAACGAGAGTTGAATAAGAGTAATCCTGTCCATCACCTCCTCAAGGTTGGATCAGGGATTAACACTGAATGCCTAATTTTGAAGGCTCAACTAAAAGGGGTGGATGTTCATATTTTAGTAGATAGTGGAGCCACTCACAACTATATAGATCCATTTATTTTACAAAGAACTGGGTTGCCTCTTTCGATCAAACAAACTTTTAATGTGAGAGTTGCGGAGGGTAAGGAGGTAGAAGGAAGTGGGTTATGTTCCAATGTAAAGATTAGCTACCAGGGATATGATTTTATTGATGATTTCTTGGTATTTCCTATTGGGGGCCATGATGTGGTCCTAGGAGCCAAATGGATTAAGCAAGTGTCGGAGGTCACAGTTAATCTAATCCACAAACAGTTGAAATTTCATCATAAAGGAGCTAATTAGGTATTGCAGGGGTTACACAAGTTCTACGCAAATGTTATCTGATAAAGAAGCTAACAAAATTGCCCTCCAGACTCATAGGGGGTTTGTTTTGTACCTAATGTCTGTGGATGAAAAGCAAGGTATTTCAATTCCTGAAGACCCAAATCTGCAAGCATTAATGAATGAGTTTCAAGTTCTATTTGAGGAACCCAAAAACTTACCTCCTGAAAGGTCATATGATCATCAAATATCCCTCGAAAAAGGTTCTAAACCTGTGTGCATCAGACCATATAGGCATTCGTTTGAGCAAAAGAATGCGATTGAGGAAATTATTGAAGATATGCTAAACCAAGGTATTATAAGACCAAGTAATAGCAGTTATAGTTCTCTTGTGGTTTTGGTGAAAAAGCAGGATGGTTCTTGGAGATTTTGCATCGACTACAGATCACTTAATCGACAGACAATCAAGGATAAATATCCTATCCCGATGATTGATGATTTACTTGATGAGGTGCATGGTTCTACATTTTTTTCAAAGCTAGATTTAAGATTTGGCTACCATCAAATTAGAATGCACAATGATGATATTGCAAAAAACTACATTTTGAACTCATAGCGGGCACTATGAATTTTTAGTGATGCTCTCTGGATTGAGCAATGCACCGTCGACCTTCCAAGCTCTTATGAACGACATTTTCAGGCCGCACTTAAGGAGATTTATACTGGTCTTCTTTGATGACATTTTAATTTTTAGTCGATCTTGGCAAGAACATTTGGCACACCTGCGGGAGGCTTTTCTCATTTTGCAAAGAAACAAACTATCTGTGAAGAAGTCTAAATGTGCATTTGGTCAAAGAGAAGTAGAGTACTTGGGTCATATTGTGTCACGCCCCGCTTCCCAAAACATGGAAATACGGGCGCGAGACTTAGGCCCAGCGAATGGTGCGAACACACCATTCTTAAGCTGTACAAGTAAACTCAACAACAATATAACAGAACAATCCACGCAGGCATATAAATCACAATTTGATAATGAAAATTCATGACATAGTCCATAAAAATAACCAACAACTGGGAATTACAAATTATTACGGGTCAAACAAGCCCGGATTACAAATAAAGAGTTTCATGAAATAAATCACAAATTTAAGATAACATAAAAATAAATAACTAGAACACTTGGTCGGCGACACCTTCTGGTAACTCTCCATTTGGGCCTGCAAGTATATTATAACAAAAGAAAAGAAAAGGGAAACAAGGAGACCCGTTAATACAAGTTACGGGCCGCAAGGGGAGTACAAGCTAAGGGAACAGATGTAAAACAAAACAACAGAAAAACAGGGAAGAACAAGGAATCGATAGTTACGAAATAGGAACAAAATGCAACATATAAACATGATATGAACATGGCGTTACGAAACAAGTGACATATAAAACAAATAATCAGGTATCGAATCAACATGAACATATAACATATGGTTGGATCATGAAAATGCACGTGTTCTTCTTATGTCTAATGTCTTGATTCTATCTAGGTAGCACTTCATGCACCCCATATTTTTATTACATGGTTGCTACAGTCAATACAATTTCGTTTAGATTTAGTGGTGGGTTTTATAGGTCACGTACTCGGGAAAACATATCATTCAATGTTGTACCGAAGTACGTGCAAACATATAACGTGGAACATATCGAGTCAAACATAGTGTAAACATATAACGTGAAACATTTGAACATATCATTCGCAATCTTGCAATTTGTAATTGCAACTTGCATCGGGAAACCACGAGCTCCTGTCCGAGTACGCTCTTCTATATTGACCATTACTTAAATCTTTCCCTTATACCCCGGCTTGTTACTTTTATTTTAATTTAATTAACAAGAACAAGATGTCATTTTCGTATTTAACTACTGTCTCGGTGAAACATTCCTGCACATAAACATGTATAATCCTAAGAGTACATATGTGTATATTTATTTGTGTTCGTGTCATGCTTAGGGTAACAAAATATTCACGATCTCATGTGAATACAGGATCGATGGATTAGGAATATAAACGGGTATCAATTCGACTTATGAATGCGAATTGGAGTCAAAAAAATAGACTTGCGGTATTTTTACAATGGCTTGTACTAGAACAAATAAAAGCGTACAAGAGATACTTGCCTTAACAATGGTGAATCCGAACACGAACCAATACGGGATGCGGATCCCGAGAGGCGAGGCACGAGCACGGACACACGGGCGCACGTACAGTACACGTGCAAAACAGCACACAGCGGGTCTACACGGATCTGCTCTGGGCACCAAAACAGCAAACACCCATCAGATCAGGTCAGATCAAGATCTGATGAGATCAACGGTTGGAATCAGATCTTATTCTTCCCTCCTTCCTTCGTCTTTACTGCAACAGAGAGTGAGAGAGGGAGAAATCGACGGCGGGAGAGAGGGAGAGCTGCGATGCGACAGCGGAGGACGACAGGGGGGCGGCAGCCACAGCGGCGCGACTGGGGAAGAGCACCGCAGGGGGGGCTGTCGACGGGGGTGGCGTCGAGGGGCTTGTGATGCACTGGGGGTAGTCGCGGGGCGACGCGCAGGGGGAGCTGTGCGCGGGCTGGGCGGCGCGATGGGACGGGGTGCTGCACTGCCGACCAGGGAGAGGAGGGAGAACGGAGGCAGTCGGGGTGCGGTCGAAGTCAGCAATGGCGATGGGTTCGGGAGGGAGACTTTGGGTTTGAGTGGGATGCGAAGATGACGGGGTGCAGGTGATTCGGTGGTTGGATGCGAGGCGGCAGTCGGAGAAGACGGGAGGAGGCTGGCCGGAGCTGCAGTCGCGTGATGTCGCGATAGGGCCGCGAGGGGGCGCTGGCGTTGGGTGGTGGCGTCGCGATGTCTACGACGCGACGGAGGAGAAGAGGAGATCGGGGGGTTGGCTGTGGTCGTCTGCTGCACTCGGGAGGAGCGGGATGATGGGGGAGATGAATGGGTTTGGGCGTGGACGAAGAACAGGGAAATGGCGGACGGAATAGGCGATGGTGGTGGATGGGAGGAAGGAGACGAGCGGTGGGTTTTGTTGGGTTCTGTTTGTTTTTGTTTTGGCTGGTTTGTTTGTTTCGTTTGGTTTTTGTCTGTTGGATTTAACAGAGAAGGGAGAGAGAGAGAGAGATTATGGGGGACGGGGAGAGAGAATTGGGGAAAGAATTGAATAGTATAATTGTATAAATTTAAGGAGGAGAGTGATTGTAGGGGAGGGGGTTACGGAATTCAAATTTGTGTGGAGGAGAATTAGAGGCAATTAACCACTAAGATAATTGGGAGAGATTAGGGGAATTTGGTGATCTGGTCAAAGAAAAATTTGGGTTTGGGTTAGCGGATCAATACCTAATAGGGTGGGCTTGGTCCTTGGGCTTAAATCAATTAATATAGAATTGGGCTCAAATAAATAATTAGACTATTGGGTTTAATTAAATTTACTGGGCTTATAATAGAATTTGGGTTCAAAAATATTTCACATAACAAAATAGTTGAATAATCAATTATTGGCTTCACAAAAATAGTTTGAATAACATATTAAATTAAAAGAGAATATTTTAATTTAAAATACGGTAAAATGCTTGAGAATACAATTTAACGAAAACAGGGGTTACATATTGTATCTAGCTCTGGCATTGCTATGGATGAAAAGAAGGTTTCGGCAATTAAAGAGTGGCCAATTCCACAATCAGTTAAAGCTTTGCGGGGTTTCCATGGTCTCACAGGGTATTACCGGAAATTCATTAGGAATTATGGCTCAATAGCTTCTCCATTAACTGAATTGACTAAGAGAGATAGCTTTAGTTGGAATGACAAAGCTGCAAATGCTTTTAATCGACTGAAAGAAGCCCTTATCTCAGCACCAGTTCTCAAGCTCCCTGATTTTAATGAAACTTTTATTGTTGAATGTGATGTTTGTAAAGAGGATATAGGTGCAGTGCTCTTGCAAAACAAGCACCCAATTGCATATATTAGCAAAGCAATTAAGGGAAAATGCTTGCATTGGTCAGCTTATGAAAAGAAAATGCTCACAATACTTCTAGCTGTGAAAAAGTGGAAACAGTATCTCTTTGGAAGGAAATTCATCATACATACTGATCATAAGCCTCTCAAATATTTGCTTGATCAAAGGTTATCCACGGCAGCACAACATTCATATCTAGTAAAGCTTTATGGGTTCATCTTTGATGTGGAATATATAAAAAGGTAGTGAGAATGTGCCAGCTGATCGGTTGTCTAGAAGGTAGTTGGATTGTTTCTTGGTCCAATTGAGCTCTTTGCCTCCAAATTGGTTGGAGGATATCATAAACATGAACCAAGGTGATCCTTATTTCAAGGAGTTGGCAGATAAAGAGGTACAGTTAACTAACACTAAGTTCTCTATGGTTCATGGAGTTTGGTTTAAAGGTTCAAAAGTTGTAATCAGCCCGACTTCATTTTTGAGAAGATTGATGATCCATGAACATCGTGACACACTCATAGGGGGACACTCTGGATATGACAAGACCTTGCAAAGGCTTCGGAGATCATTTTGGTGGAGAGGAATGAAATCAGATGTGCAACATTATGTGAAAGAATGTACTACATGTCAAACCAACAAGTATATGTGCCAAGCCCCTTCGGGGTTACTACAATCATTACCCATTCCTAATCAGGTTTGGGATCAAGCTAGCATGGATTTCATTGAAGCTCTCCCTATCAGTTGCAGGTATTCAGTTATACTGGTAGTTGTTGATAGATTAAGTAAATATGCTCATTTTTTCCCATTAAGCACCCATATACTACAGCTACCATCGTCCAAGTTCTTACTGAAGGTGTGTTCAAATTGTATGGTATGCCCATCTCTATAGTTTGTGATAGAGGGACTGTATTCACAAGTTCTTTGATGAGAGAGTCACTTCGACTACAAGGAACCAAGCTGTATTTTTCCACTGCATACCACCCTCACACAGATTGCCAAACTGAGGTGGTTAATAGGTGTTTGGAAACGTATTTGAGGTGTTTTTGTCACCACAAACCAAGTGATTGGAGCAAATGGTTACCGTGGGCGGAGTATTGGTACAATACTTCATACCACAGTGCAATCAAGGCCACTCCTTATAAAGTTGTATATGGTCGACTGCCACCTAGTTTAATTTCCTATATTCCCCATACTGCTAAAAATCCACAGGTTGAATAAGCCCTATTGGCGAGAGATGTTAATCTACAGCTTTGCGATGCAGAAATTTTCTCCGCTTTATTATGGTCCATATGTTGGGGTAGAACGAATTGGAGCTGTGGCCTATAAGCTTGCTTTGCCAATGGGTTCAAAAATTCACCCAGTTTTTCACATTTCCTTGCTCAAAAAACATTTAGGGCCTAATGTCGAAGTGCAGCACAACCTTCCAATGCAGGAGTCTACAGCTCTGCTTGAGCCAGACCAGATTTTAGATCGCATGTCAGTGATTAAAGGGAAGAAATTAGTTTCCGAAGTTTTAATCAAGTGGCAAGGTTAGGATGCAGCTAATGTGACATGGGAACCATATTGGGCTTTAGTGCGGAAATTTCTTCTCTTCAACCTTGAGGCAAGGTCTCAATATAGAGGGGGAGGAGTTGATACAGACCAGACAGACCAAGTGTTGGCAATGGGGCGTAAAGAGAATGAAGCTACATCGAAGAGTTGAAGGTCAGGGATGAAGCAGGGGAAATGGATGTATCTGATATTGGATGAGTATCAGCCATTGTGTAATAAAAGTAAGTAGGGGATTTAAATGCAAAGTTGTAAATGAAGGGGTATGGTTGATTCTGAACCATCAGATTTGTAAAGATTAGGTCGTAGCCGTTGGATCAAGGTGGGACAACGTGACGGACTGTCTAAATGCTGTTTATAAATAACCAAGAACAGATTAGCTGTTCCTGTGTGATTTCATTTCAATTCTTCTCATCTTTTTGAATCTTTCTTTCCCTAAATCCTCCATTACTCTCTACCTTTCGAATCAGCCCACTTCTCCACATACAACCATAGCCAAGAACAAAGCCCAAGGCTGCATCAGAGGTCAACGGGATTTGGGATTAGGGTTTGCAGAAGAGGGCTGGGTTTGCAATGGGACACGAATGAAGACAGGTACGGGAGGGGAGCAGGAAGCAGGTTGTCAACGGCGGCTGCCCGAGGGCAACAACAACGGGAGGCAAAGGAGGAGGAAGGGATTTGATTTGCTCTGACATACATCTAGCAATAACCTTTTTTATTCTTGCATTCAAATTTCATCCAGGCAAATGAGTAAAAGCTCTCCAAATACACGATAGTAAAAGAAAGATAAGTAATAAGGTATTTGGATTTTGGGGGAACCAAAGTTAACTTACGAGGACCATTATGGACCTGATATTGATACCTTAAACACGTGATTTCCATGATGATCGCTTTGGAGCAAGCATTAATCCATATACTAGTTTAGATGTTTTGCATACACAGTCCACAAAATCCAACTAAAACACAGTTGCCCTTGGCAATTTCAGCAAAAGCAGCAAACATATCATTTGCATACTAATTAGCTTTCAGCTAGAGCATCACAGGATAACAGTAATATAATACTGTTTAGTACATCTACATCCACAAAGATCCATAGTTCCATAATACAATACGGTCATACAAGAACCGTCTGGACTATCAATCACCAAAAACATGAAAAAGATGACAATATGGTCATCTCTTGTACAGTTCGTTGTCCTGTGAAACATGAACCTTTTTCGCCAAAAACGTAACCAGTCACAAGTTTTCAGCAGAAACCTTCAGACTGTTTCAGACCATTGCACGAGTTGACCTTCTGGTTCTGGAATATTTCAGCAGGCCATCAACAGGGGCTGCCTCTAATTTTGTATCCTCGGACCTTAACAAGGCAAAATAAAAGTTTGAAACTGATCAGATTCTGAAAATATTTCAACGAACAATCATTCAAGACAGCGATATTTAATACATTGGTCATATACATCCTGGGTAGTTCTTTCTTTCCCAGCAAGCGTGGCATATGGAAGGAACAAAAGAATCGGTATATTGAACTAAACAACAGACAAATGGTTTATTGAAAAAATATCAATGTTATAACTTTTAACCAATTGACCATTTAGATTACCAGGATACGAATATATAATTGTAGCTTCCTAGAATAGTACAGAAACATAAAAATGAAAGAGAACCTTTTGCAATTTCGTGGCAATAAATATTCAAATTCAGACACTTACAGTGACAGTGACTTAGCCAAGTAGCCTTCTATATCATTTACCACCTGGATGAGTGCATGCAGAGCAATTTTCTTGACCTGAATCATCCAACATGTTAAAATTAATAATTATATATCTTAATTAACTATTCAACTGAATATCTTATTCACATAATGCCACCATGCAAATGCAAGACAGACAACTTGTTACAACGGAGTCAAAACAACAAGAACACTAGCGATGGCAAAAGGAAGGGAGGAACAACCTCCAGTTTGTCTTGTTTGCACTTGTGATCCTGAGGAAGTAGGCGAAATTCATTCGTCAACCGCATACATTCCCAAATATTTTCCGGGGAAACAAAGTCAAGGGCAACCTTCATACAAGACTGACAAGAATACACCAAAAATAAAACTCTTCAAAACTGAAATATTTTGCTGGCAATGTTGTAAATGTTCGAGGAATAATGAAAACTTAAGTTATGAGCCAGTTTTTCATTCATGTACATATATATTTAAAAATGACTCAAATATCATATGCTATTTAGTAAGTTAATGGTTTTATCAATCATATTACTTTATGACAAGTATGGCCCAAATATTACGCAACAAAATCCCTTAAAGAACCATGTACCTTGAGATTTCTGACTTGATGAGGACATCCAGCTGGTATCATCACCGCTTCACCTATCTTTTGCTCAAATGTCCAAGGTTCAATCCCTTCAACATACTACTCATTCAGTACACAAATAAAAATTGGAGCACAAATACTGATTAGATTTCTTCTTTGAAATTAAAATTGATAATGGACTGACCATATTCTTCCTTGAGCTTCTTTTTGTGTTCCAGATTCAAGTAGAAAGACTGATCATGAATTGGGTGAGCAACCTAAAGAGTGATAATAATAATATTATTTGAGTGCTCACTATATAATGCAGCTTGTAACATAGACAGCACAAATTACTGACAAGGATTTTAGTTTTACCTGCTCAATTATGGAACAATGGACATCCCTGAACTCTCTGTGATGCTTTCTTAGGTACTCTTCAAGCTTTGGAACATCTTCTCTACAGAAAATATCCCATACAGCACCACCTGAGCAATTGTCATCCATATTGTCGAGTGCAACAGTATTATTTGTTTCTTTTGTCCTCTTCTTACCAACATTTCTTTTACTCAACATTTCATCATCATGAGGATTGGTCAACTTTTGTTCCCTTATATCTTGTTGTTTGTGCTTCATTTTAAAAGTTTCAATTGTGGATAGCACCTTGGGAGTATGTTGTACTTCGGCAGTGTGCATCAAGATGTTCACCTACACAATTATTAAAGAAACTTCATATAAAAAAAATTAGTTCCTGAAAGAAAGTTGATACAATGATACATGAGATTCAATATCCTGTAGAATATCGCCCAGGAGCTTTACTTACAATAACCAGTCAGGCAAGCAATATAAATAGATACATGGCAGAAAAAGCATGGACCAATGTAGTAGAAAGTCCCCAAAACAAAAAGTGAATCCAGTTGTCCACTGAATAAACATTCTAACAGAAATGATTACATAATACAAGAAAAAAATTGAATACTTAGGTATTATGCTTTCAGTAATATTAGGCAGCTATGTCCATTCTTTGTTAAATTTGTAAAATTAGGACCCCAATTATTTTTAATGAAAATTAAGTTCCCTAAATGGGAATGGCATCCAAAGTCCAAACTAAGTAAAATTTGGATGAGAAACATGTGTAAGAAAGACAGATAATCAAAGTGATTATCTCACTAAATTCCTTTCAAGGTATTGCTATACAAAACCTTGTCCTGGTGCTGCTGATGATGACTGAGATAAAAAGGTTTATAACAAGGATAATTGAAGAAATTATGATAACAAAATAGTATAACACAAGTTCATCAAATCAGATATCCCACACAGTTTCTAGAAGTAGTCCTACCTCTCAGAGGACAATCATTGGTTGGAACAAGAAGTTGGCACTTCACACATCACATAAAGGCGTCATTGACACTAATGAAGCTTAATTTTCTCTCACAGAAAAATTATTAGAAGATGTCATTCAGTTATGCAATATTCAGTTCCTCTGTAATTCAGGTGAATTTCTTGTATAAAAGTCCTTATATAAATCAAAATACAAACAAAAAAATCCATGCCTTCAGATAGAAACCGAAATGATAAAAACTCAACATGGAAGAAATTTACCAACTTCCAACAGTTGGATACGTCTTAGACATAAATATGATAAAATGTTCTCCAACATGTCATCTGTTTTACTTATCAGCAAGGAGAAACTTATTGTAGGCACTGGGCAAGTAGTGTTTAATTGTATACTTCAAGTTTCACATTTTTTGATATGCCAATGCTTTCACTGGGGACACTCGAGAAAGATATTTTTTTTTCTTCTTTTTAGGTAATGGACACTCAGAAAGATATATAAGGAAGAATCACGGTCACCTCAAAAACAAGTTGAATAAATATATTGACAAATATCAATATCTAATAATTAAGTGCGAACTCAATGGAACGTGTTAGTTAAAATTATCAATACATCCAATGAAACTGTTAGATCAATGCAACATTTAGTTTTCCAAGCTTGGGAAATTATACTAAGCAACATATCTGAATTAAAAATTATTTTAAACCAAAGCCAGGGTTAACATCTATGCTGCACGGATGCTTCCATTTGGAAGCTGTGTTGTGTTGGACTAGGACACATGAATACGACACGACACTTGATATTTGAGGTAATTTTTTAAAATCTTCACCATGCCGGTCAGTCGTGTGGCATCATCTCTGTTCACATGAATGGTTAACAAACAGCAGAGTTATAGGACCAGTTACACTACAATATACATACATATACATACACATATCCTGCTTATTTTTTACTGATTGAATATTTAACCATCACGGAGGTCAAGTTGATCATAGACTAACAGTAATTATTTTTATAGTATTAATAAATAGAAGGTGGTCTGAAATATACCAACAATATAATTTGAATGTCTGCCATTTAACCAACACGGAAGTCAAGTTGATGATAGACTAATAGTTATTATTTTTATCGTATTCATATAAGGAAGGTGGACTGAAGTATACCAACAATATAATTTTAATGTCTGCCACCTTAGCTTAACAGCTGGTTCCGTTTTCTTAACTAGAAAAGCACATAAATACTTAATTGGATAATGAAAGCAAAAAAAATATTCCATATGTACCGCATCAGACATATCGCAGTGGAGTTTAGTAACGGAATCTCCCCGGCCTAATTCTGTAGAGAACCCATAAGCAATGTATGTCTTTGGTCCTAGATCAGGCTTTATCACATCATTAGGTAGCTTGACAGCAAGATTCAGACTGCCAGATATAGGATCAGTATATTCTTGAAAAGGTAAAGCAGCCATAAACTCGTAGCCATGGCGTGCTAAACGCTCCTTAAAGAAAGAAGAAGATGGCCAATCCTTAAGTTTTAGCATCTCAGGCCACCCATTGCTATGATATCTTCCTTCAGCATACCCTGTGAAAAAATGGCGAATATTGATTTCAACCTGCAAAAATGCAGTGGGAGAGGATTAACTCAATACATAAAAAATTTCATTTACACAGTAATTATCAATATGCGTGCTCCTTAAAAATTCAAACCAATTAATATAACTAAGTACACAGCTTTATACCCGGGGGGGGGGGGGGGGGGGGGGGGGGGGGTCTGGATTACTTATTTTCGGGCAATAATTTCAAACACTGAAATCTAAAAAGAGATCAAGGAAAGGAAACAAACAATACAACAAATACAGTATGAATTATGGAACTATGCAGAAGTTTCAAATGCATACAATAAATAGAATAGCACCGATCCAGTTGATTAGCACATTTATAATTAACGCTTCAATCAGATTCAGTCCTATTGATTAGCTAAAATTCAATAATTTCCTAAAAATTGATAGTAACTCCCTCCAGTATGCAAATACCTCAGAATGTGTATATTTTAAATATATCACTGAAGAACATATACAAGTATGAACACTGATTATGGTGAAAAAGGATAGGAGAACTCGACAAATATAGCATATTGCATAGATATTTAGTAACACAGCAACTGTTAAGCAATGACGCTATTAGCAAAGATCTTGATGTGAAAACTATTTTAGGAAATAATCTACTTGATTTTCAACTTTTCCCTTTTTCCAGTTGTCGAAATGGAGATTGTATTAGCCCTAGGACAAGGGTACCTGGAAAAGTACGTCAGCACAGTTCTGTACACATCCCTTTTAGGTATCTTCCTCTCACTGCCTATGAATTGGTTCAAGCATGCTCTGATGTTTATGGCTACAAATCCAAACTATGCGAGCATGCTCTGAGCAACCTCATCACCATTCCAATCCTTTTGAAGTTTTAAAAGAGAACCAGAACAAGCTGTGAGCATGCTCTGATAGCTCATTTTTCTATCCTCTAGTACTGTATAGTTTTTGTTCAATATTGCACCCATTTTGTAGACATTTTTTAGTGCTATGGAAAACCAGGATTCTTGGAGCCGACCCCAACTAGTAGGGGAAAAGGCTTTGTTGTTGTTGTTGTTGTAGTCTTGCTGTAGATTCATGCATTTTGAAGATACTACAGCCAACCATGGTGGATTAGGATTAGAAAAGCAAGATGGTGTGACAGGTTTTACATACAAATGAACTGCTACCTTCATGAAATAAAAGTATACACACTTAATTAGGATTTGGAATAGACACAGAATTTGTATGACAAACTCGCAAAGAAATGATGGATCAAACTGGGCTCTCAGAACCCTTTTATTTGTCAGATTTAAATTTTGGGCTTCACATATCCAATTTGCAGTATTGTCTCTATGAAGACAACTATTTGAAAACCAATAATGTTACTTTCGTCAGTAAGAAGTATATAGGTAGAAAACTCCCCTCACATTGGACTTTGGGATGTGCACCCCAAAGATCAAAAGACTTTAAGAGTGTGGTAAAGGGTATTACAAAAGGCCACATCCATTTGATTTTTTTTTCTGTAGTTGTAGCAATCTATCCTTCTATGTCCAGCCAAAAACAAAGCAATCAGAGTGAAGGTGAGGAGAATGCTATCTTAAATATTTTTACATATAGTTAAAGAGTCAAACATTTTAAACCGAGCCCAGTGATAAAATACATGTACAACTTTTGTTTACTTTACCTCTTAATTTAATTTCACTAAGTTGTAGTTTAAAATTATTATACAGTAGTGATCCCTCACAATTATTTTTTTAGTGAAGCCCTCATAATTATTTCGGTTGTGCAATACTGCACAGGAAATGTACTAGTACTCGATTTAAAGCATTTTCTGTCACAAAACCCTATTCACTCATTACTACATATACAAATTCAATGAAGAGTTCAAACCGAAAAAATCATAGGCAAAAGTGAGAGTAAACAATGTCACTGAAAATGTGCATATAATTGAGTTCAGAGTAAAATATAAATGATAAATGAACAACTAAAACATGTAGTTACTGAAAGCAACACCTAAGCAAGTTTCCAAAACTTAAATTTGTAGTAAAGTTGATAACAATACAACCTACCTAATCATCAGAACACCTACTTGCAGATAACAAAATCAAACCATGGCAAATAGGTAGACTGAAATCAGGACAGTTAACGGTGGTAATTGAATGATTGTAAGACAACCAACTTTGCCAAAACTAGCAGACAAACATGTCAAAATGATGGCAGCAACTGACAGCTATGCATTTCTAGACCAAAAAAACACAGACAGCTATGAGTATATATCAACTGACCTCACACCAATCCAAGCAGTCAATTGCCTTTACTTCAAATTTCTCAAATGTTTCAGACGGCTTTCTTTCTCTTACAGCACGCCACATAACCATTGGTTCCCAACTCACGCCAGAGGTGAACTCAAGAACATTACGAACTATAACAGGCTCTCCTCTGGTCCAATGCTTCTGAAAGTGCTGCAGTTCTCCATGTTTAACTTCTTTTGCAGTTGGACAGTACAAATAATTGCTATTTGAATCTGCTCGATCCGCAGCACATAGACAGTTATCACCGGTAGCACTCTTACAAGAGCAGATAGCAGAAACCTCAGGAAATTTCGTAATTTCATCATTTTCAGCTAAAGTACTAGCCTTCACCACTAACCCTTCCAGCACTTCTTCTGGAAACATGCACTTGAGATCCAAAAAGGAACCACCACAGCCGCCTATATCATTTGGTGGACAAGGAATTCTACCATCGTCATTGACTTTCCAATTCTGCAATCCCACGGGAGGTTGCCTGATTGGATCATCAATTGTGGTTGAAGCAGAAGGATCAGGTTCACCACCGTGCAAATAATGATTCCCTCTGTCAATGTACCCAGGCAATGGCGTCCAATCACCCCCAGGTTGGAGTCCATCACGAAGTTGACGACAGCAATAAAGGCATAGATCATATGAGCAGCTAGTACAGCTTCTGTGGAAATCCACTATCGATGTATTGCAGTTGTTGCTGGAGAAAACAAGGAAGGTCAAGCTAACTCAATAAATAATAAATTTGAGATACAAGGAATTTGCTGGATAATAAAGAGTTAAGAGAGTAAAATCATACCAGAAAACACGCTCATCATTATCACAGAAAGACTGATTTAACTTTAGCTTTGATAATTCGATGCCTACATTTGAAACAAAATGTTGATGAGAAAAACAGAGTACAAACTTGAAAACAAAACATAAAAGACAATTTATACAGATTAGAATTCTACCTTGGATCTTAGCCTCAAGTTTCTTCTCTAACATCTGGTCCTGGTGAAAAAAATTCAGCCAAGGAAGCAACTTTTGTAAAATATAAGAAGAATGTTGGAATTTCTCATCTTCTGTTATCTCTTTACGTGGAGGCTAAAGATTTCAGATGAAACAGCAGAGTAAATGAGAAGACAGTCTAGAAACAACTCAAAATAGCAAGAGCTGTATGTAACCATCAGATAAACAAGCAAGCAAGCAAACAAACAGACCTCTGGAAGTCCTTTCATACGTAGGCAAAGCTTACAATTGCAATTATTACGGCAGTAAGGACACTTCTCAGCAATTTCCGCCTCTGATTGGTTGGGATACCTATATACAATCAATGAACAAAGATATTTCACAATGTTTACCATAATCATATGATCAAAGAGATGTATACCATCAGCCAATACACTGTCAATGGTTTAATATTTATCCACCGTGAGACGGTAAAAACCATCTCATTGGTGACAACAGAAAATCAGAAAAAACATCTGAAGTTACAATCTGATAGAAACAATTCATTCTAGCAACATTTATGTAGTTATTAGGGGGGCACAGGATGTTAGAGAATGGATTAGGGGTTCATCCATGGATTTCTCGGTGGTCCATGTATGGTTTCCTGAACGATGGGGGAATTAGGAGCTCACAAGACACCATTATCTGGAATTCTGATATTCCCCGTTAGGGGAAAGCATTCCTTTGGCTGGTGCGGCAAGACGCTATTCTGTCCAAAGCTAATCTTAGGAAACGAAACTTCCCTATAGATCTCACGTGTCAACTTTGTAATTATGAAGTGGAGAACTCTAACCACATCTTCATTCGGTGCTCTAAAGCAACACTTGTTTGGGAAATTATGGGACTTGGGTTTAACACAGTAGAGACTCCCAAGAGTATTGAGGACATTTGGGGAACATGGAGATGTTGTAATATTTTGAAAGACCATAGGCGTGTATGGGACATCACCGTTGGGGCAATTTTGTGCTCTCTTTGGCTTCATAGAAATGATTTCTGTTTAACTTGTAGATTTCAAATGTTACTGCATAAAATTTTGTTGCTAATAAATGATTAGGCAGGTAACACAGCCACGAGGAAAAGAATCCGGTTCGAAGAGGCAGATTAATTTTCAAGGCTAGAGGAGCAGCCTGCTGTGTTTCAAGTCTTCGGTAGGGAGGAAATATTGTGTAAGGATTATTGATGGGGACTGTAGCTCTTTTGTAGCCGTCACCGGTTGTGTCAGTTTGTATTGGACTTTTGGGAATGATGTAATGGTATTTTGACAACTTTAACCATCGTGCGTTGTAAGGGTGTTGAGTTGTAATTGTGGTGTTTTGTGGTTTCGTTAATTGTTCATTAATGAAATCGGTGACCATAGTCACTTTTATCTCAAAAAAAAAAAAAAACATTTATGGAGTTATTAGTACTGTGCACCTACATATACCCACTACCTCATGCGGCACAATTTTGTTATCTGGCTTTAGGGACCAGATAATTAAGAAGTACAAGAAAAATGGTTTGAGCCCCATATTGAACACGTGTGACCCAATTCGATCACCTTAAATTGAAAGTAGCGCGCGCATTAGTCAGAATACTCTAATTAATTGAACCAGCATTATTTTTCCACAGTTGCAATGCTATTTCTCTATTCTCACTAAACAAATAGGCATGTAGAGCATGGATATAGTTTGCAAACTAACATCTCCATACCAAGGGCAAAAGTGAGGTTGATTGAATGAATGCCACACAGCATACCATAGCAATCATGTAATATAAATAGATAGAATTTTTTGGGACAGGAAGTAATGACATTGCTTACACACACAACCAGAGATACATTTTTCTGAATTACACACTAAAAAATGAAAGAAAGAAAACATTAACTGATTGTTTTATGATCACATGACAATAGAGGAAACATTGAATTCTCCTCAACAACCAAGTCCACTACATGATCCTAACTTTCAAAAAATTAATGTACAGGCAAGAGATTTGCCATATACTATATCATATTCCCTGTGGATAAAAGATTTTTTTTCCAAAATCAATTTATGCAATTTGTAATGAAGAATATAAAACTCAGTCTGACAATCAAGCTGATATGGCTTTTCTCTATAAAAAAAATTTATGGTTCAAATGATAGTTAAAAGACAGAAAGAATTAGCCAAACCTTTAAAGGTAAAAATTACCAAGAAATAACATCAGCAGATTCTGATTCAAAATATAGCAAGTTCACAAAAAATTCAAAATGAAGTACAGTAATCAGAAGGCAGTACATTCTGGCTTTTGATGTAAAAATTACACCATAATAAAAATAGTGTTTACTTACAGGAAAAGTACATTTTTGAACCAGAGGCAATTTCATCCAATGTATAATCTTTGGACAGATTATAATAATACAAGTGTTTCTTGTTGAACTAACTGAATGGGTAGGGAATTAAATGGTACAAAATAAAAGGTCAACTAGAAAAAATTTCCTACATCTAAACTATGTTCAAGCAAACACCATCTATTTCAATGTAAGAAGTCAAAATAAACCTGCGATAACAAAAATGAAAAGTATCATTACCAACGTCTCATACAAGGCACACAGAAGCGCTTCCTTCTGCAAAAATTGCACCACACAACTCTTCCTTTGTCATTCCGCTGGCACTGATGGCACATAAGTGCCTCATCCCCAGTCAACATCTTCTTCTTCTCCTTCGTCTTTTCAAGAACAACAAACAAAAAACAAAAACCAAAAACCAAAAAACAAATTACTATTTAAAATTTTAAATACAAATAACCAAAATATACACAAAAATCAATAATCACTGACATGAAGAGATGGATTACCTCATAATCAGGCCTCTTCTCATTGGCACCCCCTGCCTTTCTCTTTCTTTTATTGTCCAACTTTGAAGGCTCTTGTTGCATCTCAGTCTTGGGTTTACTCTGTACCGGTTAATAATAAAAATTTAGTAAAAAAAATAGAAACAATGCTAGAACATTTTCAAAGTAAACAGATAATAAATGAACAGAAAAAACAACACCTTCACAGGCTTCCTTTTTGTCTGCTTCACACTAGTATTATGTTCAGAAGGAACATCAATGAGCCTCTTGGGTTTGTCTCTGCTCCTTTTTGGCTTATCCAATGTTGGCTGCACTTTCTCATCATCCTTACCCATCTATTAAAAATATTATCATTATTCTTAATGCTAAACAAAGATTAAGTAAAAACACTCTGAAAATTATGATACAGAAGGATAAAAGTCTTCACTTTAATCCTCTGTCCTTTAGGACCTTGATTGTTCACAAGAAATATAATAAAACAACAGACATTTGATCGGAACTGATTACGTTAATAATTCCATCACCATTAAATCTAAATAGTTCCATAAAATTTAAGAAAATAAGCACTGATATATGCATTGACCTCATGAGATAAATACATTACCTCATTGTCAAGCTTCTTCTCATCATGACCAGTCACTCTTCTCTTCCTCTTCTTATCCACCTTTGAAGACTGCTGTATTTCAATCATGGGTTGGCACTGCTCCTGTTAATTAAATAGATAAAAGTACCCTAACATTAGTATCACATTTATTTGAAAAGGAGCCAAAACCAACAAAACCACAAAAAAAATTCCATTGAGTCAATAGAAAGAACAGAAGGGAGGTGTACACATACCAAATTGAAATGGAAGGAAGCTTTGTGGTTTTAGTCACAGACAAAAAAACCATTTAGAAAATCAACATTAATTTGCACAATATCTTTTAAGTTATTATCAACAAAGTTGAAAAGTTGTTAAATTGTTTTGAGACACCCACCAACCCACCATAATAGGTAGCCTTCACACAAACTTTTTGGGGCACTTTTACCTATCTACAGTGGGGAAAACACCTAATTGTGGTGCACACACTACATCCTATTGGATGGTTTGACAACAGTCGGGATGGGGGGAAAAAATTAGATGGGTATGATTTAAGATGTGTCCCCCTATATCAAATCTAAGTGCTTTTATCCTTCTATAGCTGCACCACACATAAAATTTCTCATTTACTATTTTCTTGCTCGACCCAAGGGATCAAGAGCTACAAATTAATTGAACTACTTGCAGCAGGAATATCACGACTACTCTCATCTGCAAGCCATCACCATCTTCTTGGTTCCTATAAAATGTCCCCGTGCATATCCCAAATTTTCATTTTGATACAATCATTACAGAAATGAAGTGGAACATGTGGGAAGAAGTGAGCATGTTCCATATGTCCTGTATCATGTCGCTTCATTGCAGTTGTTTTTATCTCTAATTTGTATGTCAGTAAAATAACATCTTGAAACTAAATATTTTGTCAAAAGACTGGAAGTAATACAATATTTCTAGATTTACCTGCAATTGTACAACACGGTTTACATTTTCCATTTTCATAAAAGTAAAACTGTGCACCTTTTTTTTACAAGGGAGTAAGGTTTGAAGGGGGGAAGTAGACAATGTTATCCACTTCTTAGAGCATCCACAATCGTTTGGGGTAAAAAATGGCAAAACGCATATTTTACCGATCCATTTTGACGAAACGCTGCAGTCGTGAAAAAGGCAAAAATGCATAAATCAGTTAAAAAAAGAAACAGACGAAAAATGATTTTTCGTCTGTGATTAAAAAATAATTTATATAGGCAAAAATTGAGAAAATATTAATAAAATATACGTGAGGAAAAGGGGAAAAAATTTGCAAAATGACCAGACATGTTTTAAGGAGGTTTTTGCAAAACAAATTGCACAAGCATTTACAAAATTGCAAAAACAATTTATAAATTTGCAAAAATATAAATTACACCCAGTAACCAATGATGGTAATTTGCACAAAAAAAAATTGAAGGAAGTGTGACCCCCAGCCATTATATGCATATAACCGAGTTTTTATTTGTTTTTTAAATTTTTTTTTACGTCCGACGAAGCACAGGGTTTCATCCAAATATTTAAAAATACAATTAAATAATCTAGACGACACATGATATTTCGTTAGGTATAATATTCATTTTGCTATTTCGAATGCTATTTATACCTTTCTAATGTAGCCATTTTGCTATAAAAAATGGCAAAATAGCCAACAACTATGTCGGCTACAGTACCCCAAAATGCATAAAATGGAAAAAAGCAAACGACCATGGGTGCTCTTATTGAAGGTTGGCTTCATACAACCTACTCAATTTATAATAGGAAAGGTTTTCCCTTCAAAGTAATGCATGTAAGCACCAGGAAGTAAAAGATGCCAAATTTGCAAATCGGCTCCAAAATACACTCCAACTGAACAACCCAAGCTTTCCTAAAATGGTAACAACTATTCTCACCTAAAATAAGTGACTATCTGATTAGCCTTTGACCCACCGAAGAAAATAGAACATAAGCACATAAACAGATAAGAGAGAAAACTAGGAGTCAATATTAACAGAGGAAACTTGCAGGTCTGAGAGGTTAGAGTTTAGAAATAAGTGACTTTCTACATTTTTCTTTTTCTTGTCGCTAGGTGTTTATTTTCTCTGGTTCTTTGGATGGGTATAGACACTTCTCATAATTAGCAGACAATATTTTTTCTAAATACGGATTTGAGAAGAATTTGAGGATGAATCCGTTTAATTGCAGAGCCAATAGGCAAACTAGGCATCTGTTAATAGTGGACGTGCACTTCTTTGACCCGAAAACTTTAACTAAACACTCAACAACAAAAAATCTACTTAACCAAGAAATAACATCACTTTTACAATCACTTTTATTACAATTACCATAATAACAAGGTTCTAACGAGAACACCCTAACAACTCTTAACAGAAAAACCAGTCTCTAAGCAACTATCTATTCATAAGAAATATACAAACAATTAAACAAAAATGCATTAACATACAATGATTGACCTCAAAAACTAAATCGTAAATATATTACCTCATCATCACCCTTCTTCTCGTCACTAAATATTACCTTCCTCTTCCTTTTCTGATCCACCCTCAAACACTCTTCCTGTTGCTTCTCTGCCCCAGTTTTGCCTTGCCCCTATCAATCCCACACAAAAAACAAAAACAAAAACAAAAAAAACCAAAATGGGATTCTTACGTGTCAATATCGCTCTTTCTACCGAAACTAGAAACCCCTCGTTGATTTTATTTACTTCTACATGATTACCTCGTAACCGTTATTCGGTTCCGTGAGTCTCCCTCTGCCACTCGTGGGCATATCCACCGTCGGCTTCTCTTTCTTGTCATCCTTGTCGAAGCTCTATCAAAATCAAATTTTGCAATTACTACTACTACTATAGCTAATCATAAATGTAACAAATCAAGAAGCACTAAAGTTAAGATTTGGAGCTAAGTTGATTACCTCGGTATCCGTTGCCTTCACTTTCCTTCTCTGTGGAGAATATACCTTGATCGTCTCCCCTCCCAGATTCTCTTTTTCCGCATCTTCACGTATCTTCTACCACAAATAACAGAACATTAAGATCATTAAAAATTACTAAGTTTTTTTAAAACAAAATAAAAGGCCTAGAAGTGTACTGTAGAAAGGAGGGTTTTTTTGGTTACCATAGCGAGCTTTTGAGGAGCTTCGTCTTCCTGTTTCGGCTTTGGTTTTCGTCCTGTCTTCTTCGTCATTGTTGCTTCGATCTTTCTCTCAAACTTGCAGATGATCTCTCTCTCTCTCGTTTTAATAAGCGCTTATTTTCCCGCCAAAAAGGAAGGAGTGAAGGATGGGAAGATGGAGAGTCCTTTTACTAATTTGGGTTTATTTATTTATTTATTTTGTGTTTTTTAGCTTGATTTGATGTGGATTTCGAATTTTGAAAGTTAAAAGGGTTTGGTTTTTTAGCGCGAATTTTGAAGCGTGGATTTCTATGCGCTGTGCGCCTCGCGCTTTGCAGTAGCTGCAGAAAAGGTGAAGTGATAGAGATGGGGATGAAGTGCTCCGTACTGGCAAAATTTGACTTGTATAAGTAGTCCGTGCCTTGCGCGTGCTTTGTCAATGAATGTTTGAATTCTTTTTTTTGCTCGGCAATAGGGCTCCAAACGAATCGACCTATTCGTGAACTATTCGGCTCGAGCTCGGTCAAAGCTTGGCTCGAATCGAGCTCGAGCTTAAAACTGAGCTCGTTTCGTAAACGAGTCGAGCTCAAGTTTGGATTTTTTTTAGACTAAGCTCGCGAGCTATGTGTCTCGAATACGGTCAGAGCTCCGCTCGAACCGAGCTCGAGCTCAAAACTTAGCTTGTTTCGTAAACGAGCGAAGCTCGAGCCTGAAGGTATTCGGCTCGGCTCGGCTCGATTGCAGCTCTGCTGGGCAAGTGTGTTTGAATTCAGCAGAGGTAAAAATTGTGGTTGAACTGGATTCACCGATACAGATTTGGGTTGACCCAAATGCCACATGGGTCCATGTAAACACAAGGTGTATATGCTGTAACTAGGGTTATCATATGCAAATTGTACAGACTAAAATAATAGTTTTGAGATATTTGTATTATATGTGTTATCATATGCAAATTGTGCAACCCCCCACAAAATTGTAAATGACAATTTTGTCTTTGTGTATTACGCACGTGTATTTTGTACTGTTACTAGTAATATTGTAATGTGTTTTCATTACGTATTGTGATTTCTGACTATTTATGCACGTGTTTTGATTAAAATATTATTATACGTACAATGCACGTGTTTTTCTACGTACGTAGCAATTACATCGTGGAATATATAAAATTAATAAATATATTTTCTTATATTATATTTTTTTTATTATCCTTAACATTTTTTCGTTGATAACGTCGAATTTCGTATTTTTGATATTTTACGTGCGACGCACGTGTTTGTTTGGATGCGCGTATTTGGGCGTATTCTTTCTCGAAATGAATTTCATAAAATGTCTGCGCATTTATTTTATTTGTGTATGAAAAATTATAATTTTTAAATTAAACTAATTTTATATGCATCTTATATACTATATACATGTGTTTTAATTTAAATAAAAATATTTAATTGAATGAAGTTTGTGCTCGTGCAAGTACATGCCAATATTTCTCCATCTTTATTTTTCTTACTCTCATTTACTATTTAGCATGCACAAGTCTTTTATTTAGCCTTTTATTAAACTCATGGACCTAAGATTTGATTCTAGCTCACTAGACTAATTAATTAGATTAATTAAAAGAAAGCCCACAAGACAGACTCATTAATTAAATCTATAATTTTTAGTTGTACATGGACTCACACATGACATGTAACAACTTTTAATACACATATTATAGAATTTTGTATTTATTTTTGTGTAGGTGTGTGCACTAGTGCACAACACGTGCACGTGCATGTGGAGGGGGGGACCGGTTTTGAAAGAGTGAGTGGCCGGTGGTTATTAGAAGATGGAGAGATGAGAGTTAGAGATTTGAAGAGTTGGAGAAAGTAGGGAGGTGAAAATGTGAGCGGGTAAAAAAAAGAGTTTCTCTCTCTAGAAAAGTGTAGAGAGAGAAACTAACCCCACTAAAAAAACCCAACAAAATCCTAGATCTGAATAACCCTAGGGGCAGCGGCAGCTAGCCCTCTTCGCCGTTGCCGCCACCGTCGTCCCCCCTACAGTTCCTCCACTTCCTCCGCGTCCCCTCCTCCTTCCCTCGCATCGCTCCTCCCGTCAAAGCAGCGCGTCGCTACCCCCGTCGCTCCTTCCATCCCTCCACGACGACGAAGCCGTCGATGCTCCTTCTGTTGCCTTCGCTCCACAGTCGACGGAGCTCCATGGCGAAATCGGGATCGACGGATGGTCGCAACTTCAGTCCAGTGGGGAGCTCGCGACTTCAGATCTGGTCGGGACCGAAGCGAAGCCGGAGCACCACGGTGGACAGCTCGCTTCGCCTTCAGATCGGGACTTCGGCCTTCAGATCGGAGAACCCCAGCGCCTCAGATCTAGTGCATCTCATCGGGCGGTGCGCCGGTTTCTCGGCACCAGCGGTCGCCACTGCCCCTTGCCTTCTACCGACGCCGTCGTCCGTCTCCACCAGCAGTGTCGGAGTGGTTCCTTCGCCGTCACCACCTTGTCCACGCTCTTGGGACAGATTACGATGATCTGCAGCCATGATTTGGGCCATCAGGGTTGGTGTAGTCGGCGAAGTAGTCGGGATTTGTGTTGAAGGCAGAGGGAAAGATAGAGGCTGGAGTTTGTACCCCATTCTGTTGGGGTGAGATCTTGAAAGACGGAGGCTGCATCCGGGCTACTTCACCTTATGACCATAGTCGATGGGGCACCACCACCACTACGCCCTTATAATGGAAGCCAACACCCAACGTCATCGCCCCTTGTGCCGATAGGAGAAGGTGATACTTCAATTAGATGTGTCTTGTATTGGTTATCTAATTGAGAGAAAGAGTGAGAGAGTGAGTGGGTGAAGATGTTGCTCCTCACTACTCTGTGCTGGTGTTGGTCTGTATTTGTGAGAAATCACTGGAGATATCAAGGGCATGAGAGAGGCGAAGGTATCCTCTTCACGGCTCTATCCTTGACTGCGATTTTTGGTGGGGGAGCGATAATTGCAAGAGTGTGGGTGGATAGGAGGTGTAGATTGAGCTTGGCGATTGTCAAAACTCTGCTTGCGGGGCTGGGACCCAAAGATGGGGCCCCGGGCAAGTAGACGGAGCTCGGTGGTGGTCAAAATTCGGCTTGCGGGGCTTGGGCCCAAAGATGGGGTCCCCCCAGCGAGGAGATCACAGGGATCGGCGGGCGATAAAATTTTGCCAGAATGTTTCAGGTGGGTGTGCATGCACCGTGGAGGCCGTGTACGAAGCTAAACTGACGTACATTCAATTTTGCTGAACCGAGCTTATTTGTCGGCCCACCCTCCAGGGTTGTTGGAGGGATTTGTTGTTTGTACAGGTCATGTTGCTTCGTGTATATTTTATTTCCTGCGTGTAGGTTGTATTCTGGCCCAATTCTCTAGATTTGTATTATTAATTTATTATTAATGAAACAGGGTGGCCATACTCCACCTTTTCCTTCAAAAAAGAAAAGGTGAGTGGGTAATTATTAGGTGGGTGAGTTTTGTAATTAAGCCCTTTTTTGTCCTATAAATACACCCTTGTTCTCTTCTCTTTTCACACCAAAATAAACCAAATTAGAGAGAGAAAAGAAGGGGAAAAAATAGTTGGGGTGTTCTTGTTGGTTGTTGGAGAGCTCTTGCTCGGAGGAGAAGGACTAGGAGTGCTTGTTGGAGCTAGGAGCTAGGAGTTGTGTTCCATCATTCATTGGTTTCAAATTCTTCATAAGTGGTGGGTGGTCTTTATACTTTCTAATTCATAGGTTGAGCATGCTAGAATATGACATTAGTAATGTAGATCAAATTGATGTGATATGGGTGATCTTGTGCTTCCTAAATTTAGAAAATGCATGTTAATATTTAAATGAGTACTACAGACAAGTTTGATGCAATAAATAACAAATCTATACTATTGTATGAACTATGAATGGTAGTAAAATTTTGTATGAGTAAGAAACTAATTGTCCTCGTGTTAGTTGAAAATAAGAAAAAGAGACAATAAGTTATTATCATGAAACTTATAGATTTTTCGTTGTGGTTAAAATGAACTTTTATGAAGTAAAATTGATGGACATAGAATCATTTTAAATTGTTTGTAAGAGATACAAGTTGCCCTTTTGATTAAATTGAAGAAATGAAATTCATGTTTATTAAAGAGAAGAAATAATTTGAAATATATCAAAATATAAGTTTGAATTTTTGTGAATCACTGTTTTCAAATAAAATCAGTATAAATGAGATAATTACAATCTACTAAAAAGATTATATCGATCATATGTTTGAGTTTTGCGAAATAAACTAGTTACAGTGTCAATTGAACAAAAGCATAACAGTATAATTTGAAATTAGTAGTCTTACATGGACTTCCTGGCTAGCGGGTGCGCCATAGGGCTGTCACTGTGCTTGGTCGGAGTCCTGGGTTCGAAGCTCAGCATCCCCTTTTGTTTTGATTTCTTTTTAAATAAACCACAGAGCCAATACCTGTATGTATGGTTTGGGTTTCGCTGTTGTGACAGCCAAGCCACTTAGGCTTATTGGCTTGGGGTGTGAGCTTTGGACGCTGAGTGTGTTGGATGGGGGAGCTTGGGTTCAAAACCCTGTGGCTACATTTAATTTTTTTGGGTTTTAAATCAAAATGAAGAGTTTTAATGCAAAATAAAATTTGGAAAAAAACTATAATATTTCTCTAAAAAGATTTAGCATTTATTAAAAATAGTTCCATAATTTTTCATGTATATTTTGGGGAATTTAAAATGTGAAATTGAGATAGAAATGAGTTGATGACTTCAAATTAATTTATTCAAGGGTGTGACATTTATTTCTTTTAAAAGAAGAGTAAAATATTCATGTGAATTGATTTCTCTTGATGAGATTATACACTTAATTGATTTAAGATGTACTTGATGTGGATTGAGATATGAATTGTTTTGTGAGCTTAAATTGCTAATGAGATTTAAAGTGGTTGAATTTATTGTTCATGAAAAGAAATATTGTTTACTTTGAATTGTAAATGAATAAATGAATCATAAGTATTATTAAGACAAGACATTGATTAATTTGTGAATAAGTTGAAGATATGAACATATTTGAGTTTAATACATGATTATTGAAGGGTATGAGTACCCACAGATTTTTGTACATGAAAGGTTGTGATCTAGAGTTTAAAGTCATCGGCTACCGACATTGTTGAAATAAAAGATTTGAGTTATATTTTGAGATATGGCCATGGAGCTATCTCGGTATTTGTGATTAAGTCCGGTATGGGGTAAAACTAATCCTAGGTATAATAATTTATTCATGTCTTAAACTTAAGAACTAGGCACTAAGTGAAGATGTAGTAAACCTGGGCAAACATAAGTGGGGCACTCTATATAGTCGGGCAGAGGATTCCGGGACTATAGACCCAGTCGGGCGGAGGATTTCGGGACTGTGGTTGCTTCATGGGAGACGAGCTTTTATGTTAAATCCGATACTATACGTAGTCGGACGGATAGTTTGTTGTACTCCAATGTATATACATATACCGAGGCTAGAGGGGCACTTGCGGGATGATTCGCACGATGAGGAGTCTATTATAACAGTCAGGCGGTGAACTCCGGAACTGGGATCTGCACTCGTGGAATGATCTAAATCTTGCTTTATTATTGGGTAGTTTTCATGACGAGGGATCGAACCCTTTAATGTGGAGTACGTAGGTGCTTGCCTTCGGACCTATGTAGTATGGGATGCATAGAATCCGAACAAGTATGCATTAGTGTCATCTTAGTATAAAATATCTGTGTTAGGCATTAAGGCATCACATACACTTACATGTTTAGTGTAGTCATATTTAACACTTTATTTTCATTCAAGTTTGTAATCTGTTAAAGTATTAAGATCGTTATAATTTCGGCATAGAGAGAATGGCCGTGTATAACATTTTCGTCAGTTGTAAGTAACTAACGTGCCCACAGTTTATCATGCAGGAGTTAGGTTTCCATGAAGACATAAAGTTGATATGATGCTATTGATTAATTACATATTAAAGATGTTACAAGTTGTATATTATTTTCCATTGCTGTACTTCATTTTATCTTCCTCTGTGTAATAAATATAAAGAACTCTGATGTACGATGAAATATTCAAATTTCCTTGTAAAATTGTACGAAGTGAAGTGTAAAGATCCTGTGGAACTTCGAATTCGGTCTTATTTGGAATTCGAGGCCGTTACAGATGGTATCAGAGCCACACTTCATAAGTAATACAAATTTATAAGGAACGACACCCTATAGTGGACATTACAAGTGTGAATTCAGTTTATAGAGATTTAAATGTAAGTGATTTACATTTGTGTTGCTCTATACACTGACGTTTTGTCTTCCCTTTCCCTTTTGGATGGCTGGAGTCATGAATACAAGTTCAATAATAACCTTCATTCACGATACTCTCCTCGTATACATTGATGTGAGATCGTATGCATTTTACATTTTCCTTGGGTATCGAAGTGGCGCAGTGGAAGCGTGGTTGGCTTGAACTTTCATTCATGATACATTACACGTAGACACACATCCCTCTCAAATTATTTTTCGTGGAATTTATCATAGTATTTTTCGACATTCAATATTTTTCAATATTATTAAATCAATTGAATATCTATTATTTTGTCTATCTTCCTTAGTCTTGATCTTTTGAATTTGTTTTATCTGTCTTTCAATCTTAAAGTTTTGTCCTTCGTGTTTTTATATCACTTTATGTTTATCCGTTTACATTTGTTATTACTTTTCGTATTATTGCAACTATTATTTTCTTCATTTATTATTTCTATTATATTTTGAATTTCGCCTATGAATTTTGCTTATATACATTCATTTTATATGATTTGATTTTGTGATGCTGTATTTTTCCATTTCCTCATTTGTCTTATATATGTTTCAGTATATTTTTAACAATATTGAAATTTTTTACCCATATAAATATGACATACCATTTTATTTTATTGCCTACATTCGATACTATTGTTATTACATATTACTTGCTAATTTGTTTTGTTATATTCACTTTTACTATTAATCGCTACTCATTAATTTCTGTAGTTTTACGCTTCTTTAATATAAAACATACACTACATAATTATTGTTTTCATTTGTGTTTTCAACTCATGCATATGCTTTACACTATTTTCGCCTTAATATTATAAATCAATTTTCATTACTACAAATTTTGTATATCCTATATTTAAAGTCTATCTATTTTGATATTTTGCCATTGTAATTTCCTACTTCATTTACAACTTTTCATCCACTTTTATATCAATAATTTCAAAACATAACACCATACTCAATTAAACACCCAATATCCAAGTGTATACATCTTTTCATCTCCCGTTTTGATGCAACCTGATGTCGAGAAGGAAAATCTACAACTAGATGTCAATGGAGGCAAACTGCAACTGGACGTCGGGAAGGCAAAGTCTGCAACCGAATGTCCAGAAGACAAACTGCAATCGGATGTCATAGACGCAATTATGCAACTTGAGGTCGAGCAGGCATGCCTGCAATTGGACACCAATGAGCCGAACCTACACCAGAAGAAGATTTTCTACTTAGATAATCCCTACCATGTTTTTCTATAATATTTACTTACCCCTATTCTGTTTTTGTACTAGCTTATACTATTTTATAATATTTGGCAACCTAATATTATACTGATTTCTTTATCTATCCTATTTGTGTATTTACTACTTAATTTCAACTATCTTGCCGTCTTCTTCTTTATTTTGAAAGTTTACAGAAGTTAGCATTTCATACCACTTCATCGTGTTTTATATTTCTATTTTGGTGGCTACTCACCTAACAATATATATATATATATATATATATATATATATATATATATATATATATATATATATATATATATATATATATATATATATATATATATATATATATATATATACGGGTAAAAGGGATATGAGCAACTTGCTCATTTAGTAAATGAGCAATTAATTATGTGGCATGCATGTGATACATTGAACAACTAACCCTTTTAAGGATTTCCAATCACATGTATGCCACTTCATCAATTGCTTATTTACTAAATGAGCAAGTTGCTCATACCCCTTTTTCCCTATATATATATATATATATATATATATATATATATATATATATATATATATATATATATATATATCTTATTATTTATATATTTTGTTTACGATTCATAATTTACTTCTATATAATTAGTTTTTGTGATGTGTTATTACTTTTTCCACTATAATATTTTGTTTTACTCCTACAAACCATTCATAATTTTCGTATTGGTTGTTTCACCCTATAAATTTTATGCCTATGTACGTATATAATTTTCTGTATTGGTTTTTCTTGCTCTACTTGATAATTCGAAACTATTTCGATGTATGCCTTCTATATCTTTTCAAATCGTATGTATAATTATCATATTTGCCTTATAAATTATTTTATGGCATACAAAATCGTTTTATGTTGTCTATACTTTTAACTAAATTTCATTCTCGTTTATTTTTTCAAACTGTTATCCAATAGTCTTCTTTTAAATTGCTTATTCAATTTTGATCATACAGTACCAATTCAGTTTGCAATTTTCTACCGCTAATTACATTGATAAATTTTGATTTCCAAATCTATTTATAAATTATCTATTGACTATGTCTCTCTGTATTGCATTATTTTCCAAACTATTCCGCAATTAATGACTTAATTAATTTTTCTTTTGGTTCATCTAATATTGTTATTTTTGTATGAAAATTTCTCTCAATCTATCATATCTTTTGTCACATTTATTTTCTTATGCTATTTTCCTAGTTTTATTATTCCATTCTTATAAAAGTTTGATACTATTAGTTTTCTTATATAGAGTTGCCTTGTTTTTCCTCATTGCTCATTTTTATACTACACTTATTTTCTGGATGTTTACAGTTTTCTACAGACAATAAGATATTTTCTTTAGCGTGTACAAAATACAACCTTTACCCTAGCGAGTTCCGGGGACAGAACTATTCTACGGGGGGGAGAGTGTAACACCCCGCAAAATTGGAAATGACAATTTTGTCCTTGTGTGTTACGCACGTGTATTTTATACCGTTACTGGGAATATTGTGACGTGCTTTTATTGAGTATTGTGATTTCTGACTATTTATGCATTCCTCGTATATTTTATCCTATTTAAATCAACTAAAATATTAAATTTCAATCTCTGCATTTTTACGGGCTTTTTATGTGTTTTTGATGCACGTATCGATTATGAGTTTCCACCGCTACGTGTAATATTTTCTATGCGTTTAAATTATTTATTTTAGGTATTCAAATCTATTTCTATAAACTGAAATTCATTTTCCCTTATTTTGATTAAAATATTATTATATGTATAATGCGCGTGTTTTTCTACGTACGTAGCAATTACATCGTGGAATATATAAAATCAATAAATATATTTTCTTATATTATATTTTTTTTATTATCCTTAACATTTTTCCGTTGATAACATCGAATTTCGTATTTTTGATATTTTACGTGCGGCGCATGTGTTTGTTTCGATGCGCGTATTTGGGCGTATTCTTTCTCGAAATGAATTTCATAAAATGTGTGCACATTTATTTTATTTGTGCATGAAAAATTATAATTTTTAAATTAAACTAATTTTATATGCATCTTGATATGGCTAAAAATGGGGTTAAATCGGAACCGTCTAAATTGGGCACGAATCTTGAAGCTCATGGGGTAAAACGGTAGTTTCACCTACCAACGGGTCTAAAGCGGGTACTGGTCATCTTCTCCGAAGACCCACTTACCCACAAACGGATCCACCTCAACTGGGTGCGGGTTTCAACCCGCAACAAACCCGGTCCAGAAGGGATAGAATTAGGGTTTCCGGTTAAATCCTAATCAACGGCCCTGATTCATATCTATCCCTTCACTGGAGGTTAGGGATTAAATTCCTTATCTAACCACAGGGGGATTACATTCCTAATCTGATCCCAGCGGCACCTATAAATACCCCCCATCAATCTCCATTGAGAGGTAATCAATCTTTTGCCAATTAACGCTCTTTCTTAATCATCCCTGATTACTGACTTGAGCGTCGGAGGGTGCGTCACCGGGATCAACCCCGGTGTCTCGCACTTCTTTGCAGGTGAACGGCGGGAGTCAGCAGTCAAACTCCGGCGGAACAGGTTAGGTGTTTGCTATTCAGGTTTTCCAAGAATCCACAAATACTATCTGTTTGCCCCCACACCAGATTTAGCGGTAACAGATTGGCGCCGTCTGTGGGAAGCTAACGAATAGCAACCTTCCCTCTTCCCGTTAGTCAGATCTTCTCCAGCCATGCCTCCTAGGAAAGTCAGATCAAGAGGGTCCAACCGAGGACCCAACCCCGATCAGCAACAAGACATTCCCATCCAACCGGCTCCGCAGCAAGGGCAACTTCCTCCGCCAGCGGAAGACCCACTCCAACAGGACCTGCCTCCTCCGCAAAATCAGCAACCTCCTAGGGGTCCCAACCCGCAGAAGCAGCCCCTCCATCCGGACCACGTCTCTATCCACAACGCCTCTTCGGACTCTATGGCCTCCCATCATCCCCGAGCTTCCGATCTCCACAACACCGTCCTCAATCGGCAGAAGGATGAGGATCTTCGCCGCCATCTGGATGAAAAGCGGGCCCGAGAGGGAACTTCCCGCCAACACCGTCCGGATGAGCGGTCTCCTCACCGCCGAGAATACAGAAGATCCCCTGCCCGAAGGGGGCGGAGAGAGTCCCCCGAGCATTACAGAAGAAGGCCACACTCCCCCGTAGGTCGGCAACAGCCTAGGAACGATGAGGCACCCATCACCCGTGCCGAGTTCCAGCAGTTCCAAGCGACCGTCCTACAAGCTCTCAACCTCCGTCCCAACACCAATGCACCCAAGATCCCCTCTCCTCCTCCGGTCCGAAGTCCTCGCCGACGGTCACCATCTCCTCCTCCAGCTTCCAGCAACTCCCGGCATGTGCAAAGTCCTCGCTGCTCCAGGAGCTACCATCGTCGTAGCCCCCACTCTCCCTCATACGAAGACGAGTCTAGAGGCTCGGATGATTACCGTAGAAGGGACGACACTGTGTACCGCCGTCTCCATGAGATGGAGAGGTGCATGGGTCAGTTAGACCGAGAAGAAGAACTTAGAGGAAGGACCCTTCGTCCAAGCAGACCTCCTTTTTCCCGAACTATAATGGATGCACCTGTACCAGTCGGCTTCAAGCCTCCTCAATTTGAGACCTACCCGGGGAGACTGACCCCGTCGATCACATCGAGTGCTTCAAGACCCTAATGCTCATCCATCAAGCTTCCGATGCTCTCCTCTACAAGACCTTCCCCGCAACTCTTAAGGGCCCAGCTCGAGAATGGTACTCTCGCCTTGCCCCATCCTCCATATTCTCCTTCGAGCAATTCGAGACCCTCTTCGTCACCCATTTTGTAAGTAGCCGTAGAACTGAGAAGACCAGCATCCCGCTACTCTACCTCCACCAGAAGGGTGAGAAGTTAAGAGACTATGTGAAGAGGTTCACGGCTGAAGCCAGGTCCATAGCATCCCTCGACCAGTCGGTCGCTGCAGCAGCATTTCAGTCCAATGTCCTCAATCCCAACCTCCGCTCTTCCCTCGCCAAGAAGCCCCCACAGAACTTCTCTGACCTCCTCCTCCTCAGTGAAAAGTACATTCGGGCCGAAGAAGCCGAGCACCACCCCAACTTGGAAGGGTCTTCCTCCGGGTTTAAGAGAAAGGGAACAGATGATGAAGGAGCCAAGAAGCTCCAGAAGGATAATGCCGGCCAGCGCCGACCTCCCCCCAGATTCGAGAAGTTTACTCCCCTCACCACTATTGTCTCTACCATTCTGATGGAAGTTGAGAAGGAAGGGATCATACCTCCGGCTCCGAGGATGAACACCCCCGCCAAGAAAAGGGATAAAGAAAAGTGGTGCCACTATCACCGGGACCACGGGCACGACACCAATGATTGTCGCGCCTTAAAGAATGAGATAGAAGCCCTTATCCAGAGGGGGCAGCTGACCAGGTTCGTAAGAAAGGACCGAGCCGAACTTCCTCCCCCGCCTCGGGGGGCTAATAAGCGTCCGGAACGCGATGAAATGCCCGACTTCGAGGAAGAGCGAGTCCTCCACCTCATTCATGGGGGCCCAATGGGGGGCTCCTCAAACTCCTCTCGTAAGGCATTTATAAGAGAAGTCAACTCGGTTCGAGCCAACCCTCCTCCCAAAGGCCTCGGAGTGCCCGTCACATTCTCAGATGAAGATCTTGAAGGTGTCCGCACCCCCCACTGTGACGCACTCGTCATCAGTCTCCACATGGCGAACTTCAAAGTGGAAAGGATCCTAGTAGACAACGGCAGCTCCGTTAACATCCTCTTCCTCGCCGCTTTTAAAGGCCTAAAGCTCTCCCGAAACAGACTCAAGCCCGCCGGCTACACACTCCACGGGTTCACGGGAGTGCCAGTGACTATTGAAGGGGTGATTACCCTCGACGTAACCGCTGGCAAAACTCCTACTACCTGAACGGAGGCGATGGATTTTATGGTTGTGGACGTTCCTGCAGCTTACAATGTTATCCTAGGTCGACCCGGCCTAGCAGCTCTAGAAGCCGTTCCTTCGGCGTACCATCTTAAGATGAAATTCCCTACCCGGGCCGGAGTAGGGGAAGTGAGGGGAAATCAGGAAATGGCCCGTAAGTGCTACATGACCTCTACCCCCTCGGACCAGTCCTCTCCTTAGAAACTCTGGAAATCTCCCAAGATGCTGCCCGACCGACGTTCGAGCCGGTGGATGAATTGGAGGAAGTGCTCTTCTCTGAGCAGGATCCAACTCGCAAGTTCTTTGTTAGCAAGACCCTCCCGTCCGCCCTATGCTCGGACATTGTACAGTGCATCCGAAGGAACCGAGACCTCTTCGCTTGGTCAACTGCAGACACGCCCGGAATTTCCGAAGAGCTCTTGGTCCACCACCTCAGCGTTGTTCCGGGGTCCAAACCGGTTCAACAGAAGAGGCGCAAGTTCGCCCCCAAACGTCAGCTAGCTATAAAAGAGGAGGTCGACAAGCTCTTGAAGGCCCGGTTCATACAAGAGGTGAACTACCCCGAGTGATTGTCGAATGTAGTAATGGTGAAGAAGTCGAACGGGACTTGGAGGATCTGTATCGATTTTACCGATCTCAACAAGGCTTGCCCCAAGGATCCCTTCCCTCTTCTGAGTATTGACACTCTGATTGATGCCACCTCGGGACATGAACTCCTCAGCTTCATGGATGCCTTCTCAGGCTACAATCAGATCCGGATGTTCCCTCCGGATATCCCGAAGACCTCATTCGTTACCGACCAGGGCCTCTATTGCTACAGAGTCATGCCCTTCGGTTTGAAGAATGCCGGAGCCACATACCAACGCCTCGTCAACAAGGTTTTCCAAGCTCAAATTGGCCAAAACATGGAGGTGTATGTTGACGACATGCTTGTAAAAAGCATCCGGGGTGCCGATCATGCGACCGACCTCCAAGAAGCATTTGATGTTCTGAGAAAGCACAACATGAGACTCAATCCGGACAAATGTGCGTTCGGAGTCTCGTCTGGAAAGTTCCTCGGCTTCATGGTTAGCCAATGAGGAATTGAAGCAAACCCTGAGAAAATCAAGGCCATATTAGACATGGCCCCTCCCAAGAATGTTAAGAAAGTCCAGAGGTTAACAGGCCGCTTGGCCGCCATAGGTCGTTTTCTCTCGAAGTTCGGGGAGAAATGCCTCCCCTTCTTCAAGGCCCTCAGGGGGGCTAAAGGTTTTGAATGGGAACAACAGCAACAGGAGTCCTTCGACCAGCTCAAGGCTTACCTCGTCAATCCTCCTCTCCTCAGCAAACCAATTCCCGATGAACCCCTCTACCTCTACCTGGCAGCCTCCGAGCAGACCCTTAGTGCAGTTTTGGTAAGGGAAGAAGACCGGGCTCAAAAGCACATTTACTACGTAAGCAAGGTACTCGGGATGCCGAGCTCCGCTATCTGAAAATAGAAAAGATGGCTTACGCCCTTGGGATGGCCGCGAGAAAACTTCGCCTGTACTTTCAGTCCCATTCGGTGGTCTCTAACTGACCAACCGCTGAAGCAGGTCCTCCACAAGCCAGAAACCTCGGGTCGCCTTATGAAATGGTCTATTGAGCTGAGCCAGCACGTTATAACTTATTAGCCTCGGACCGCGATCAAGGCTCAGGCCCTAGTAGAATTCATAGTTGAGAGTACCATCCCCGAGTCCAGCCAAACAGTGAAGGGACCACCCGTCTGGTCGGTCTATGTGGACGGATCCTCCTGCAATGAGGGAAGCGGGGCAGGGGTCATTCTGGCAGGCCCAGATGACTTCATCCTCCAATACTCCCTCCGTATCAACTTCAAGGCCTCGAACAACGAAGCAGAATACGAGGCACTCATAGCCGGCCTTGGAATGGCTCGAAATGCAGGGGCCCAACGCCTCCGGATATTTAGCGACTCTCAGCTAGTCGTAAATCAGGTCCTTGGCGAGTATGAAGCACGTGATGATAGGATGGTTAAATACTTAGCCAAGGTAAAGAGCCTCATAGCACTGTTTGAAGAAGCCTTCATCCAACGCATACCCCTGGAAGAAAATGCTCAAGTGGATGCCCTCTCCAAACTAGCATCTTCCTCCCTTCAAGGTCTCGAGCAGACCGTCTTGATAGAGGTCCTTCTGAAACCGAGTATTGAGGACGAAACTCCCGACTCTATGGAGTCGCTGCCTGTCCTGCTCGAAGACAACTGGATGAAATCCCTCGTCGAATTCTTAAGGGATGGACTCCTCCCCGAGGATCCCAAAGAAGCTCGAAGAGTGAGAACCCGAGCTGAGCGTTACACACTAATCGGAGGTATCTTATACAAACGTTCCTTCACACAGGTAGACGACCGGCTTTACCTGAGATGGCTCTCCCCCGAGCAGGCAGACTACGCCCTACAAGAGCTTCACGAGGGCATAGGCGGGGCACATTCGGGATCCAGATCCTTAGCCCGCAAAGTGTTGAACTATGGATATTTTTGGCCCACTCTCCTACGAGACGCCGAACGGCACGTTCGGCAATGCAGCTCCTGTCGGAAGTACTCCGACATCCGACGCCTCCCACAAGTTCCATTCACTTCCCTATCAAGTCCGATCCCCTTTGCAATGTGGGGGATGAATTTACTAGGGTCCACCAGCTCCTGGACAGTTCAAATTCTTAGTCGTGGCGATCGACTACTTTTCAAAATGGATAGAGGCCGAGCCCTTGGCCACGATCACCGAGAACAAGGTTGTTCAGTTCTTTTGGAAGAGCGTGATCTGCCGATTCGGCATCCCTAGGGTCCTGATAACAGACAACGGAACCCAGTTCACCGGGGCTGCCTTCTGAGCTCTATGCGAAGACCTTGCCATCCAACACCGGTTCTCCTCCGTCTCTCATCCCCAGTCGAATGGCCAAGCCGAAAATGCTAACCGGCAGATCCTCTCTGGCATTAAGAAGATATTAGATAAGTGTTCCAAAGGCTTATGGGTCGATCAGCTTCCCAACGTACTGTGGAACTACCGCACCACAAAACGGACCCCCACAGGAGAGAGCCCATTTAATCTCACCTATGGGTCCAAGGCCATCATTCCTCTAAAAGTCGGAATACCCTCTCCTCGTTTGATAGCTTACGAAGAAGAGCAAAATGCCAGAGAGCTCCGAGCAAGCCTAGACCTGATAGATGAAATCCGAGAAAGAGCTGCCATTCGTCAACAAAGCTACCGAAGAAGGATCGAGTTGGCGTACAACAAGAAAGTCCGCCCTACGGACCTCAAAGAAGGAGACCCGGTCCTCAGGAAATTAGCCATCTCTTTCCCCGGTCAGAAGAGTAAACTCGCTCCGAACTGGGAGGGACCTTACAAGATCGTCAAAGAAGTTCGGCCCGGCACATATAGACTAGAAGACCTCGAAAGCAGGGAGATCCCTAGGACATGGAATGCCTACCATCTCTTAAAGTACCAAGAGAGAGCACCAACGCCTCTCTAAGCACTTTGAGATGTCGAACCGTTCCTCTCCTATTGCTTGTAATGATTTTCTTTTATTTTTCTCTTATAATAACAGCTCGCAACTTTAGAAGCAGCCGGCCATTAGTCATCAATAAAGAAAGTTTTTTCATATTATACTTGTAAAAATTGCTTACGTCTCTCTGCCTTTACTCTTCACTCTACCGATGGTTCGGAGTCCAACACTTGGCTCGATTCTACTTCGCCAGCTCGCTCCTCGGCGAGCTAGAAGTAGGTCGCCATTCGGAACTGCTCCCACAACCGTTGAACAGCTCTACCGATGGTTCGGAGTCCAACACTCGGCTCGACCCTACTTCGCAAGTTCGCTCCTCGGCGAGCTAGAAGTAGGTCGCTGTTCGGAACTGCTCCCACAACCGTTGAACAACTCAACCGATGGTTCGGAGTCCAACACTCGGCTCGACCCTACTTCGCAAGTTCGCTCCTCGGCAAGCTAGAAGCAAGTCGCCGTTCGGAACTGCTCCCACAACCGTTGAACAACTCAACCGATGGTTCGGAGTCCAATACTCGGCTTGACCCTACTTCGCAAGTTCGCTCCTCGGCGAGCTAGAAGCGGGTCGCCGTTCGGAACTGCTCCCACAACCGTCGAGCAACTCTAACGGTGGTTCGGAATCCATCAATTCGGCTCAACCGCGCTCACTCAAAACCCCGAGCCGAGCGGACGAGGAACCGACCCTCGTATATGGAGAAAAATCCACTGAACCGAGTTCACCATTGGATCATCTCAAAATGCGTGCTAGAACGTGATGAACGGATCTGATCGTGCCACGTGTCCATAAAACGACAAGATAGTGTTTTCTTGGAACTCGTGCCTCCCACCTCGTGATACGTACCACGATCATGATCGACCATCTAGATGTTGCCACGTGGCCGGAATCTGATGTCCGAGCTATCGCACCTCGGAAGAGCACAGTCACCTCGGTATACTCCGAGCGAAAAACTAAAGTTCTGCGGCTAAAACCTACAAAGAAGACAACTATGGGTCCTTATGGTTCGGCGTCAAGAATAAGGCGACCACGGCACAATGATGAACAAAACAACTTCGATTTTATTAAGACACTTGGTAAATTTACAAGGCAGACAGTTACAACGGGAAAGTAACTAAATAAATTTACAAGGCATGTTACTACAACAACAGAGATGATGCAAGAAGTAAAAGGCTCGACACCACTCGTTCAGTGCCTCCTCGGAACAGGGACGTTCCGATTCAGAGACAATCGCGATTTCCGTCTCTTCACCTCCGAGCTTGTCTGTAGGCCGACGAACTGGGACGCCGCCTCGCCACTAACCCTAACGGTGGCTCCGACCGAGGCCCCGCTCGAGCTAACAGCTACTCCGCTTTGTGTGTCGGCCGTTGTCCGACCGATAACTTGGCCACGAGTCGCTAGCTCGTAAAAGGTGATCCCCCATTCTCTCTCCTCGCGAGTGCAAGAAGTTCTGCGGACATTAGCCCTCACAGGCTGAGACTTCAGTCGAGCCACCTCCTCCTCGAGCTCGACGATCCTATCCTTCAGAGTGTCATCCTTGACCATTATCTTTAACCGAGGGAGCTTTGCCAAACCGGGGTACTCAGCGCTGTCGGATATAATACGACGTAAGTTAGTCACCTCGATGCTCTTGTCAACCGTGACCCTCTGCAGCTGTTCGACCTTCTTCTCGAGCTCATCTCGCTCGGCCAGCACCGAAGCTAGCTCGGCCTCTTTCGCCGATAGCTCCTCCTCGACTATCCGGAGATGGTGCACCTCGGCCAGAAGCTCGCTGTTCTTCTTCTCCACGTTGAACATCAACCTCCTGGTGAGCTCGATTTCACCCACGAGGCGAGCCTCGCGAGATTACTTAAATAGCTCGGCTCGACGCCGAGCTGCTGCGGTATTTGGGGCATGTTCGAGGATCTGAAATACAAGAACACCGCAATTGGAAAACTATACACCGACCCAAACACTTGGACAAATTTGAAGTAAAATTTTCATTCATAAAAAGGAGAGGTGGCCAGTCCGCAAAAAGGCGTTACATTTTTTTTTAAAAAAAGAGAGAAAACAAAGACTACAAAAAGACGAGAAGATCAGGGGTCCACCTGCGTCGCCGGTTCGACCACAGGTGCTTCACCAGATGGCCCCTCATTTCTCGCCCCGCCCTGGGGGTTTGTCTCCAAAGCATCAGCGACAACCTCCTCCTCCTCGTTGCCCTCCACCTCGTCACCTTCACCTCCTTCCTCCTTGCCGTCCGATGGGGATCCGGGCTACAGTCTGTAGCCAACCCGCTCAAAGCCAGGGACGCGGTCCTGAACATGGTCGAGCGCCCTCTGGTAGGACTTCTCCATGTTCGAGGCCATGTGCTTCTTCGCCTCGGCCTCAACCTCGGCCTTGATCTTCGTTGCCAAGGCCTCTTTCTCTGCCTTCACCTCGGCCAGAGCCTTCGCTGACGCCGCCAGCTCCTCGGCAGCCTTGGCGGCCTCCTCAGTGAGCCGTCCCTTGACTCGCTCCAGGTCGGCCACAAGATCGGCCACCTAGACCTTCAAGCCCTCGGCTCGCCTCTGCTCTACTTCGAGCTGTCGAACTGCCTTCACCTTGTCCGCCCTGTCCTTATCACTGGCGGCCTTCAACTCCTTCTCCTGTTCGGCGAATGCTTCGAGGAGATGGTTGAAGTGACAAGTGGCCTGCCAAAACAAGACGATGGTGAGATCAGGGTAGGAGCCGAACGGCAGACTTAAAGAAATTCTATAAAAAAGGTACACGAGACTTACCGATACGAGCGACCGGGCGAGCTCATAAGTGTCGTCGCCGACCGTCCCCGCCTACAGCGCGGCTCGATCCTTCGGGGTCGCCAAGTGTTTGACGGCCTGCATCGACATCTGCGAGTTGTCGAGGAATCCATCATGATTCTTGACTTGCCAGTTCGGAACGAACAGCTGCTTATGCTACTCGGTCAAGATCACCTCGGCCGGAGCAGTCAGCGGCGGAGCCTCAAGCGACAACGCCGCCGAGACGTCGAAGGCCTCACCGACCGGGGTAGAGGCGACATTAGCCGAGGGCCCTTCGGCAACAACCACCGTCGACGAAGGCACCTCAGCAACTGGGGGAGGCGGAGTGGTGGTCGAAGCAACCTTGGTGGGCCGGCCTGACGAAGCATTGGTGCTCGGCCTCTTCCTCTTCCTTCCATCGGCCACCTTACCCCTCTCGTTCATCATGGCCGTAAAGTCCATCTTCGACGCTTCTGAACCAAACAACAAACAAATTAAGAGTTAGTGAGACGAGCTAAAGACTTGGAAAAAAAATACATGAATAAATTAGTGCCTAGTTCTTAAGTTCAAGACATGAATAAATTATCATACCTAGAGTTAGTTTACCCCCTACCGGACTTAATCACAAATACCGAGATAGCTCCATGGCCATATCTCAAAATATAACTCAAATCTTTTATTTCAACAATACCGGTACCCGAGGTCTCACTAAACTCTAGATCACAACCTTTCATGTACAAAAGTCCATGGGTACTCATACCCTTAAATAATCATGTATTAACTTAATGTATTCATATCTTCAACTTATTCACAATTTAATCAATATCTTATCTTAGCATTACTCATGATTCATTTTATTCACTATCTTTCAAAGGCAATAGTTCTTTTCATGCACATAGATTCATCACTTGAAGTCTCATTAGTAATTTAAACTCATGTGTAATATATCTCAAAGCACATCAAATATTTCTCAAATCAATTAAGAGTATAATATCTTCAAGAGAATTCAATTCACATAACCATATTTTACCCTTTTTCTAAAAATAAATGTCATACTCTTAAAGAAATCATTTTGAAGTCATCAACACATTTTCTATCTTGATTCTACTTTTAATTTCTCAAAATATACATGAAAAATTATGAAACTAATTTTAATAAACTCTAAATCTTTTTAGAGAAATATTAGAATTTTTCCCAAATTTTAATTGCATTTAAAACTCTTAAAATTATTAAAAACAAAAAAATATCAAAAAGTGGCCACCTGGTTTCGAAGCCAAACCCAACCGCACCAACATTACCGCCCAAAGCCACCACCGAGAACCACTAAGTCCAAGTGGACTTGGTGTCATAAAGTCATATCGAAATCCCCATATACTAGTTCTCCGGTTCGGATTTAATTAAACGAAAATAAAATAAAATGTGTCTAACAAGTTTCGAACCCAAGACCCCCGACAAGCACAGTGACTTATGGTGCATCGACTAACCTAGAAGTCCATGTGCGATTACTGATTAGGAATCGCATTAATGTGATTTTGTTCATACTGTTCTGAAATTAGTTATTTTTCATAAAACTCGTTTATTCAAAAGATCCAATCTTTTAGTATACTGAAATAAATTTTTCCTTGACTGAGATTAATTTTAAAACAGTAGCCAACGAATTTCAAATCCATTTTACAAACATATCTCTATTTTTCAAATAGTCTCTCTCAACTTCACACATCAATTTGCATTTTTCTCAACACTTGAAATTAAGAATTGTATTCATTATAACTAGTTCATGCACTCATGTATACTAATTAAAATTTAGTAATAGAACCAACCATGCCTCTTAATTGTCCATAAGGATCTCAAAACTCTTTTATGCAAAAATTATAATTTTAACATAACATGACAATATTGCATAAACTAACACATTTCATTGCAACAATTTAATTTATTTTACTTTCTTTCCTCTTTCTAATCATCATGGTATCTAGGCATATATTGAATACAACATTACTTCTATAATTTTCATGGCACAAATAATCAACATGAGGGTGTACTTCATAATCACATTAATTTAATCCATACTACTCATTTAACATACTAGCATGCATTTCCTACATTTAGAAAGCATAAGATCACCCACCCCTTATGAAAAATTTGAAAACAAGAATGATGGGACACAACTCCTAGCTCCAACAAGCAACACCTAGTCCTTCTTCTCCTAACAAGAGCACTCAACAAGCAACAAGAACACTCTAACTCTCTTTCTTTTTCTTCTCTCTAATTTGTTTGTTTTTTGTGTGAAAAGAGAAAAAAAGAAGTGTGTATTTATAGGACAAAATAATATAATGCAAATTTCAGCCACCTAATAATTATCCACTCACCTTTTTACTTTCCTAATTCCTACCTCTTCACCTTTCTAACCCCCATCCGGCCCCCTCTCTCTTCCAAACCGATCTCACTCACTCACTCTCTCTCTCTCTCATACACGTGCTAGTGCACACACACACAAAATTAAATACAAATCCTATAATTCTAAAATGTGTATTAAAAGTTGTTACATGTCATGTGTGAGTCCATGCACAACTAAAAAATAGATTTAACTAATGGGCTTGTCTTGTGGGCTTACTTTTTAATTAATTAATCAATTAATCTAGTGGGCTAGAATCTATTCTTAGGTCCATGGGTTTAAAGAAAAGCTAAATAAAGACTCATGCATGCTAAAATAATAAATGAGAGTAAGAAAAATAAAGATAGAAAAATTAGTACGTGCATGCACGAGCACACACTTCACTAATTAATTATTTTTAAAAACATAAATTATATATATATACATAATATGTACGTAAAAGTTAGTTTAATTAAAAATTATAATGCTTCATGCATAAATAAAATAAATACGCACACATTTTGTGAAATTCATTTTGAGAAAGAATACGCCCAAATACGCGCATCAAAATAAACACGTGTGTCGCACGTAAAATATCAAAAATATGAAATTCGACGTTATCAACAGAAAAATATTAAAGATAATAAGAAAAATATATTTATTAATTTTATATATTTTACGACGTAATTGCTACGTACGTAGAAAACACGTGCTTTATACGTATAATATTATTTTAATCAAAATAAAGGACAATGAATTTTCGTTTATAAAAATTGATTTGAATACCAAAAATAAATAATTTAAATACATAGAAAATATTATACGTAGCGGTGGAAACACATAATCGATACGTGCATCAAAAACACATAAAAAGTACGTATAAATGCAGAGATTGAAATTTAATATCTTAGTTGATTTAAATATGATAAAATATACGGGGAATGCATAAATAGTCAGAAATCATAGTACGTAATGAAAATACGTTACAAATATTATCAGTAACGGTATAAAAATACACGTGCGTAACACACATGGGCAAAATTGCCATTTTCAATTTTGCGGAGTGTTACACTCTCCCCCCTAGAATAGTTCCATCCTCGGAACTCGCTAGGGTAAAGGTTGTATTTTGTACACGCCAAAAAAAATATCTTATTGTCTATAAAAAACTGTAACATCCAGAAAATAAATGTAGTATAAAAATAAGCGATAAGAAAAAACAAGGCAAACTTTATATAAGAAGACTATGAGTATCAAAATTTTATAAGAATGGAACAGTAAAACTAGGAAAATAGCATAAGAAAATAAATGTGACAAAAGATAGGATAGATTGAGAGAAATTTTCATACAAAAAAAAGAACCATTAGATAAAAGGAAAAATCAATTAAGTCATTAATTTGTGAAGTGGTTCAGAAAACAACATGGTAAAGAAAACATAGTCAATAGATAATTTATAAATAGAATTAGAAATCAAAATTTATCAATGTGATAAGCGGTAGAAAATTGCAAACTGAATTGGTACTGTATGACTATTGGATAATCAATTTAAAAGAAAACTATTGGATAACAGTCTGAAAAATAAATGAGAATGAATTTTAGTTACGAGTATAGACAACATAAAACGATTTTGTATGCCAATTAATGTCATAAAATAATTTGTAAGGCAAATATGATGATTATACATATGATTTGAAAAGATACAGAAGGCATACATCGAAATCGTTCCAAATTATCAAGTAGAGCAAGAAAAACCAACATACAAAATTATATACGTACATAGGCATACAATTTATAAGGTGAAACAACCAATATGAAAATCATGAATGGTTTGTAGGAGTAAAACAAAACATTATAATGGAAAAAGTAATAACACATCACAACAACAAATTTTATAGAAGTAAATTATGAATTGTAAACAATATATATATATATATATATATATATATATATATATATATATATATATATATATATATATATATATATATATATATATATATATATATATATATATATATATATATATATATATATGGGATTTGCTCAATTGAAAACGGGTCCGTTTTCAACGGGTCGGAAAACAGCCATCTCAGCCGTCCGATCGTGGTTGATCATGATCAGCGGCTGTGATGCAGATCCGCTAAGTCTCCTACTAACGCGTCCAAAAGAGGAGGGGGTAATTTCGTCACTTCACACGAAAAAACGTTTCAGACTTAGTATTTTTTTTGACGTGGAGTTTTTTTTATCGAAAAAATCACTTAGGCCGTTGTTTCCTAGGTTGTTTTTAAAATAAAAAAAACATACCTTGGCCGTTGTTGGAAACAACGGCCTAGGTATGTACAAGTGTTTTTCCAATCGCTTGTACATACCCAGATCTCTCTCACTCTGTCTTCGTTACAAACTATCTCTCTCTTTCTCTTGAGCTCCCGAAACTCATCCCCAAACCCTAGTTTGTGACTCCCAACTCCTTGGCCTCGATTTCTTTGCCTTCTCGATTTCCCACTCTTGTGGAAACCTCTCTGTCTTTCTCCCTCTCTCGAATACCTCAAACCCTAACGTAGGCCCCAAACTCTCAAATCATCTGAACCCTAGCACAAATTCCCTTCCTTTCTCTACAACAGCGCGCAGCGGCTTCTCCTATCTCCTTTCCGAATACCGTCATTGTTAAAGGTACTAATTTGTTCCTACTTGAGTAGATCTAACTAGGCTAATTGATTGGAAATTTTTACCCAGAGTTTGAGTGTACAATTTCTGGTTTTATTGGGTATATAGATGTAGTATTAGTTGTTGTTGGTTGTTGTTCGATGTTAGTAATAGCGCACAAAGCAAAAAAAAATTTACGCAACTTTGTGAGTACGTTGGGCCCGCCACGCACAAGCCAACGCAATTTGTAGAAGTGTGTTTGGATTCACGGTAAGAAGTGTACGACCGTGTATCGCTTTCGAGTAATTCCCGTGAGTGAAAGTGATACATCGGCATATTTTGCAAACCATGAGTCAAAACTCATCTCTACAAATTTTGTTGGCTCATGTGTTTTGCCGCTGTCCCACTCCCAAAGTTTAGGAATTATTTGATATCGTTTGTGCGGATTTGTACCGTATATCAAACAACAACCTCATTGTTGGCATTTTTCATGAATGAATGCGATACATGGCCGTATCTTGCAAACCGTTGGTCGGAACTCGCATGTACATGTTGCGTTGCCTTGAGTGCGGGGAGCCCGATCCAATCACAAAGTTTAATTAATTTTTTTGCCATGAATTGTGCAGTTTTCTCATGATTTTTGTTATGTTTTGAGGGAGTTTTCAACATAGAACCCACTTGAAAAAAACCGTAATTTTGCGAGAAGGTTGGTCTCGCCACTCACAAGTCATACCAACTTGTAGTTTCGAGTTGTAGCCCACGGTTTGGTATATGTGTCTGTGTATCGCATTCCCCTCATTTCCAAGAGTGAGGGGAATGCGAGCGAGACACGACCTTATCTTGCAAACAATGGATCGGAACTCGCTTGTACAAGTTCCGTTACTTTGTGTGCGGCAAGCCGGACCCAATAGCAGAGTTTTGTATTTTTATGACGTCGTTTTTGACGTTTTGTCACTTACTTTGTTTCGTATGTACATATATCGTAATCGTTTCTTAACAAGCTATTTTATATATGTTGTGTATATTAATTGAATTATATTATTTTTTTATCTCAGATGAACAACGATACGGAGAGTTCTATTGCTGGCAATAATTTTATGCGGATAGAACCAATCATTGATTCCATGCCGTTAGTCGAAGACCGTCTAAAACCAAAGTTAGGTATGACGTTCCCCACTTTAGTTGAGGCCGAGAATTTTTATTCTTCATATGCTCGTTGTGGGGGTTTTGCAATGCGTAAGGGTGGGAATAAGTTAAAGGGAGGAGTGGAAGTAGATAAGTCATATCTTTGTAATAAAGCCAGGTCGTCGCCGAGTCAACATAGTGATGGTAGACGGGGAACAACCTGTAGAACGGGTTGCAAAGCTTGCGTTCGTGTAAAATTGAACGAAGTAAGTAATACGTGGGTGGTGTATTCATTTCACGAAGAACACAATCACGAATTAACCTCACTCGGTACAAGGCATCTTTGCTCCGGAACCGTTCCGTGTCAAATACGGATAAAAGGATTATAGAGCAATTCAACCAAGCTAATATCCAGACATGTCGATAAATGCTTGTCGTGCTATCTAGATGATCTAAACTAGACACAAATTAAAAACCTCGCAAGTGCACGAATCGTTTAGAGAAGCGTAGTGACGAGCAAGGGTCGATCCCACAGATATTGTAGTACTTAACTCACTAATCAATAAAACCAAAGAAAAAGCAAATCATAAAGTGTTGTTCTGAAAGTTCTGATTGAAAAAAAAAATGAAAAGATAAAAACCGAGTGAAGGAGCATCACAAATTGAGTCAAGAATATCTATTAAAGTAGTTGGGCATTGATTTCCACCTGTAATCAGTAATGCTAAGTCACCTACTATTCTAATCACTCATGTTTGTTCCCCTAAGGGCATGGTATCTACTCCTTAAAGTTAATGTTTTCCTAGGCCAAGAATTAGGCATGGTATCTACTCAAATTCGTTTCTTTCCTTAAGTATTTAGCATGGTATCTACTAAGTTGCACTTAAAGAAAACATAGGAACAATGGAAACGAACAAACACTTGAAGTTCTAGAAATTGGTATCAGATCTAGATCCTTCAAGTTGATTAAACCAAGAACCCCGAAAGATTCCTTTGTTACAAGATATGAACACGAGATACGGGTCGTCTCAATATGCTCATATAACAGATTCAGATTTATAATACGCAAACTTGATAAACTCAGATTCTGTATGTCAGTCGAATTGCTGTCACCTCAGTCGACTGCCCTTAGAATTCTGAACAAGTTTGATTATTATAAATCTATACCAATTCAATCAGATTTAATCAATAAGTAATAGAGTAGTATTCAGAAGAATATAGCATTACATAACTACGGTTTCAATCTACCCAACTATGAAATTAGTTCCACATAATAAAACTTTTATTGATTGATAAAATAGAATTCAAGACTACAATAAAAATAAGACTTAAAGGAAGAACAGAAGAACACTGATTTGTATGATGTTGAACTTGAGCCCAATCAGCAGTCGACTTGTTCTCCTTTTTGATGCTTGCTGTCGATGGTCAGTTCTTGATCGGTCCAGCCCCCTCTCTTAATGCCTCTTGGTTGATATTTATAGAACACGGCTAGAGATTTAGGGTTTGTATTCTTTTGCATAAAAGCCCTCTTCTTTTATTTATTTCTTTCCTTCTTTTATCTGTGTTTTTATTTCTTTCTCTTTTCTTCTTTCCTTCCTTTTCAGCAGAGTTCCTGATTTCTTATCTTTTAACGCATAAGTCTGAGTCCACCTTCTAAATTAGTGACGAGTTGTTACACGCAGACAACCTGGGTTTGGATGAGGATGCATCTTCATCTGCTCTTATCTTCTGACTCCGCCGTCGACCAGCCGACTGGCTTGGGAAGCAGTCGACTGTGCCGAGCCCCATCAAACTCTCTGTCCAGTCGCCTGTTTGAAGAACCAGTCGACTGATCTCTGTTGTTCCTTGTATATCATCCTCTCAGTCTGTATTAGTCTGGAATCTGCTTCGTTTTGCTGCTTTTGGTTGTTTCCTATGGAAAAGAAGAAAAGAAGAGTAAAATACCACATATAAAGCATTTAATGTCCAATTGCATTAAGATTATTACTCCTAAATGTGAATATTATTGAGTCTATCAAATACCTCTAAACTTAGCTTTTGCTTGTCCTCAAGCAAAAAGTGAAATTATGAACAAGGGGAAAATAATAGTCTCAACCCATCACTCCAAGAAAATGTCTCATTGTGCAAGCATCAAAATTTTGCAATCAAAATTATAAACAATTTGCAAATAAAATAAAAACAAGCATACCCACTTTCTCTAGTGCAATTGTCTATTCATAACTCCAAACTCAACCACACTTGTCATGCAATTAATTATAGTTATAGTATGTAATACTCCATCTGTGATTATCCCTTCTCACTACTGCAAACCGAGTAGCAAACTAGAGTTTTTATTTTTTTTTATTTTATTTTATTTTATTTTTATTTTTTAGTTCCCTTCTTTAAGTCGTCACTTGCCTTTTTACGCGAATGCAAGACATTTGTGATGACTTCATCCGGTTACTCAACAAGTCACAAACTTAAAAGTGCTTTGCATACTCATATTTCAAGTTGCCGTTTGACGTAAATGTAAACATTGGTGATGAATACCCCTAGTTACTAAGCAACTCAAAACATTGGAGTAGATTGACTTTGTTCATTATTTTATTTTTTTATTTTTTTATTTTTTATTTTTGATATTTTTTGTTTTTACTCTATTTACTTAAACTCTGTTTAGGACTAGATCAAAGAGGATAATCACTAGAAAAAGCATCACATTTGTTTTTTATGTATAATCGCATGACTCATATAATTTTGTAAGGAATTATGAAACTCAACAATCCTAAAGTAAATAAGTATCCTTACTCTTACTTTATAAGAAATTGTTTATCCTAAAAAAATCAAAAGACTCCAAATGTAACTAACTACCCCAAAACTTAGATGGAACATTGTCCTCAATGTTCGCGCAAAAACTTAAAATAGGCATGTGTTACCACTCAGTTTGAAGGAAAAATAAAATAAAGGAATAAAGGAATAACTAAAGAAATGAATAAAGGAAGAGAGTGTAAATACTCCCCTGAAAAATTGGGTTGCCTTCCAATAAGCGTTGTGTTTCCTGTCTTCAGCTAGACTCGATGAGTTGTGCAATGTATTGAATGGCTCGCGGCTCACAACTCATCTTATTATAAGGTTTCCCCCTCTGCCCATTCACCTTGAACGTTTGATTATTCGCCACGCTCCATGTGGGGGAAACCTTTGCAACAATTTATGGACCGTACCATCTTGACATCAGTTTATCAGCAATGGTCCATCTTAATGCACCATTGTGTTCTTGCAAGACTCCCTGCAGCTTCTCTTCTTCCTGCATCCTTAGGTTAGCAACTGTCACAGGTAATGTATGGTTTTCCCCTAAATATTCATACTTCAGGTGTTCATGTAGTGGCTTCAGCTCCACATCTGGGGTCCTGGTAGCAGTCGACTGGCTCCATGCACCAGTCGACTGGTCTGGGAAAACACAAATGTTATCAGACACAAAATTTTCAAATGCAGGTGCAAGCTTACCTGAATATGGTTTTGGAGTTCCAAGGTAATGTGCTGTCTCTTCAATTCTCCCGTCATAGTATTCCTGTTCAACATGAGATAATGTTAGAGGGTATGTAATTGTTGCTTGTAATGGTTCAACACTATGTTCCTGAAATGTTTGGTCACAAACTTCCTGAACCACATTAAAATTACAACATTCATGATCATCGTATGGCAATTTTGGGGCTTCAAACATTTTAAACTCAATCTCGTCCTCTAGTGTTGTCACCGATTGGGGCTGTTCTTGTCCTCTAGGGTTAGGTATGGTTTGTGATGGGAGTTCTCCTGCCTTTCTTTCACTTAACTCCTTAGCAATTTGACCGATTTGAGTTTCTAATTTTTGAATGGCCTGTCCTTGTTGGTTGCTTGTTTGCTGTTGCTGTTGGAGTAATTGAAGAATGGTGGATTCGAAATCCAACTTCTTCTGTTCTTGTGCTGGCCTATCATACCCATTCCCACTTTGGAATTGCTGCGTATGCCCTTGAGCGAATTGATTGCCTTAATGGTTTTGATTATTGCTCCATGAAAAATTTTGATGATTTTGCCACCCTGGGTTGTACGTGTTTGAAAAAAAATTGTTCTGGGGCGGGTACATTCCCTGTTCTACGTAGTTTGCGTGCTCCTGATCTGCGAAAGAAAACATGGGACATGAATTAGTTATATGATTAGACTGAGAACAAATTGCACAAATTTTTTTTGGTTGGTTTTTTACGCCACCCAACTTTGAAATTACAATTACAAGCATATCAATCTTTTTGTTCATGGTTTCCATTTCTAATTGCATGTTATTATTATTAGAAATTTCGTAAACTCCCTGTTTTTTCGAAAGGCCCCTTCTTGTTGAGAATTGTTGTGAGTTCTCGCTGAGTTCTTCAAATAGCTCGATGGCCTCCTCACCACTTTTCCTCATCAGAATTCCATTGCAAGCTGAATCTACAATTGCTTTGTTAGCGTCATTTAAACCCTCATAAAATGCTTGTACCTGATCGTCCTTAGGTATGTTGTGCGTAGGACACTTAAGAAGCTTGTTCTTGAAGTCCTTCCATGGCTCGAAGAATAAATCGCCATCTTTTTGTTGGAAGAGTAGAATTTCCCTTTTTAGTTGCTTGGTCTTCTGGGCTGGAAAGAATTCCTTCAAGAACTTTGTTGCCAATAGCTCCCATGATTGAATTGATCCTGCTTCCAAAGAATTATACCACAATTTAGCATTAAGTTTTAAAGAAAATGGAAACAAGATTAACCTGATTTGTTCAGGGGTAAGCCCTTGGACGCTTTGTGTTCTGCAAAGATCAAAGAAATCTTGCAGATGGAGATGCGGATCCTCGTCTAGTCTGCCACTGAAGTGGGGAATCATGCTGAGTAATTGAGGTGATAGATGCATATTCCCTGTGACATTAGGTTGAAAAGCTATGCAGGAAGGGTGCTCAATATTCTTCGGAGTGAATTTGTCTTGCATTGGTACTCGATTTAATATGTTCTCACCCATTGTTGCTTTTGGAAAAATCCTCTGTACAGTCGACTGGTCCTTGGAGACAGTCGACTGGTCTGTCTGTGCAGAGTGCAACCTGAAAGAAAATGTTATAAAAGAAAAAGAAGAAATAAAATAAAAAGGAAAAAGAATTTTATTGACTTGTAAGTTAAAATACTAAACAATCCCCGGCAACGGCGCCAAAAACTTGTCGTGCTATCTAGATGATCTAAACTGGACACAAATTAAAAACCTCGCAAGTACACGAATCGTTTAGAGAAGCGTAGTGACGAGCAAGGGTCGATCCCACAGAGATTGTAGTACTTAACTCACTAATCAATAAAACCAAAGAAAAAGCAAATCATAAAGTGTTGTTCTGAAAGTTCTGATTGAAAAAAAAAATGAAAAGATAAAAACCGAGTGAAGGAGCATCACAAATTGAGTCAAGAATATCTATTAAAGTAGTTGGGCATTGATTTCCACCTGTAGTCAGTAATGCTAAGTCACCTACTATTCTAATCACTCATGTTTGTTCCCCTAAGGGCATGGTATCTACTCCTTAAAGTTAATGTTTCCCTAGGCCAAGAATTAGGCATGGTATCTACTCAAATTCGTTTCTTTCCTTAAGTATTTAGCATGGTATCTACTAAGTTGCACTTAAAGAAAACATAGGAACAATGGAAACGAACAAACACTTGAAGTTCTAGAAATTGGTATCAGATCTAGATCCTTCAAGTTGATTAAACCAAGAACCCCGAAAGATTCCTTTGTTACAAGATATGAACACGAGATACGGGTCGTCTCAATATGCTCATATAACAGATTCAGATTTATAATACGCAAACTTGATAAACTCAGATTTTGTATGTCAGTCGACTTGCTGTCACCTCAGTCGACTGCCCTTAGAATTCTGAACAAGTTTGATTATTATAAATCTATACCAATTCAATCAGATTTAATCAATAAGTAATAGAGTAGTATTCAGAAGAATATAGCATTACATGACTACGGTTTCAATCTACCCAACTATGAAATTAGTTCCACATAATAAAACTTTTATTGATTGATAAAATAGAATTCAAGACTACAATAAAAATAAGACTCAAAGGAAGAACAGAAGAACACTGATTTGTATGATGTTGAACTTGAGCCCAATCAGCAGTCGACTTGTTCTCCTTTTTGATGCTTGCTGTCGATGGTCAGTTCTTGATCGGTCCAGCCCCCTCTCTTAATGCCTCTTGGTTGATATTTATAGAACACGGCTAGAGATTTAGGGTTTGTATTCTTTTGCATAAAAGCCCTCTTCTTTTATTTATTTCTTTCCTTCTTTTATCTGTGTTTTTATTTCTTTCTCTTTTCTTCTTTCCTTCCTTTTCAGCAGAGTTCCTGATTTCTTATCTTTTAACGCATAAGTCTGAGTCCACCTTCTAAATTAGTGACGAGTTGTTACACGCAGACGACCTGGGTTTGGATGAGGATGCATCTTCATCTGCTCTTATCTTCTGACTCCGCCGTCGACCAGCCGACTGGCTTGGAAAGCAGTCGACTGTGCCGAGCCCCATCAAACTCTCTGTCCAGTCGCCTATTTGAAGAACCAGTCGACTGATCTCTGCTGTTCCTTGTATATCATCCTCTCAGTCTATATTAGTCTGGAATCTGCTTCGTTTTGCTGCTTTTGGTTGTTTCCTATGGAAAAGAAGAAAAGAAGAGTAAAATACCACATATAAAGCATTTAAATATCCAATTGCATTAAGATTATTACTCCTAAATGTGAATATTATTGAGTCCATCAATGCTCTTTTTCGAAAGTGCTAGTGGTGGTCACGATCAAGTAGGATTTATAGAAAAAGATGTTAGAAATTTACTTAGAGATTCGCAAGAAGCATTGAAAGGACATGATTCTACAATGCTTATTGATTTTTTAGAATCTAAGAAACAGACAGATCATTCATTTTTTAATGACATTCAAGTAGATCCCGAAGGGCGGTTGTCACATTATATGTGGGTTGATGGGATTTGTAGGATGAATTATAAAGAATTTGGCGATGTAATTTGCTTTGATGCCACGTACAATATGAACCGTTATGTAATGTTATTTGTTTCAATGAAGGCAAGAAGTAATTCCTTCCGATGAAGAGAGTTCTGAGTCGAGATATGACGATCCACTGTGATTTGGAATTTATAAAATGTAATGTTTTAGTATATTACAGATTATTGTGCAACTTGGTTAATAACCTTTGATTGGTAACTGTAAATGTTCTTGAAACTTAAGTGTTGTTGGTTTGTGTCGTTTGTTAATATTGTTGTCGTACATAATTGTTGGTTTGTAACTCAATTGTATCAGCTATAGCTGCACTTACAGATGTACATATATATATATATTTTAAACCAAGGCCGTTGTTGGAGACAATGGCCTATGTTATTTGCTAATTTTTTTTTGGTATTCAATAACTCGCTTTGTTTCTGGAGCATTAACACAGAGAGCAAGGTCCTTACTTTTTTAACCTTAAGCCGTTGCCTCCAACAACGACATAAGTAATAGGACAAAAGTTTAAGTTTTTGAGGGTGCTCTCTGACTTGGAGAAGACAAAAAGAGCAACAAGTCAGAGAGCAACACCCTATTTTATAAATACCTTAGGCCGTGTAGTCAAAAAATTGTAATTTTGGGGGTGCTCTCTGACTTGGAGAAGACAAAAAGAGCAACAAGTTAGAGAGCAACACCCTATTTTATAAATACCTTAGGCCGTTGTCTCCAACAACGGCATAGGTTGTTGTCAAAAAGTTGTAATTTGGGGGTGCTCTATGACTTGGAGAAGACAAAAAGAGCAACAAGTTAGAGAGCAACACCCTATTTTATAAATATCTAAGGCCATTGTTGGAGACAACGGCCTAGGTTGTAGTCAAAAAGTTGTAATTTTGGGGGTGCTCTCTAACTTGGAGAAGACAAAAAGGACAACAAGTCAGAGAGCAACACCCTATTTTATAAATACCTTAGACCGTTATCTCCAACAACGGCCTAGGTTGTAGTCAAAAAGTTGTAATTTTGGGGGTGCTCTCTAACTTGGAGAAGACAAAAAGGACAACAAGTCAGAGAGCAACACCCTATTTTATAAATACCTTAGACCGTTATCTCCAACAACGGCCTAGGTTGTAGTCAAAAAGTTGTAATTTTGGGGGTGCTCTCTGACTTGACCAACTTGAAAAGAGCAAAAAGTCATGGAGCACACATTTATTTGAATACCTTAAGCCGTTGTCTCCAACAACGGCCTAGGTTTGAAGTTTTTGGGGTTTTTACATTTTTCTCTTCACTCTTTTACGTACAGTCTCTGTGGAAATTTATACCAAAGACAGATGATCTAAACTTGTATATCGTTTAGCTATATTTTTTTTGGCCCATTTTTTTCCACCTTTCAAACCAATATATAATCTTGGTGGTTAAATATTTTCAAAAAAAAAACTATAAAATAAATCATAATCATCAATTTTGTAAAGAAAAATTCCCTAACTATATTCTAATCCCTATTAGATGTAAATTCTTCAAGGGAACATACATCTCTCCGGTTATTGGTGAGTGTAGGGTTTCAACCCAAGTAGTAACACCTAGATTAGGGTTAGGGTTAGGTTAGGATTAGGGGTTTTTTTGTTAGATGGGTTTTCTGTTAGGATTTCAAACCAAGTAGTAACATCCCTATTAGATGGGTTTTTTGTTTTTTGGTTTTTTACAATTTTCTCTTAACTCTTTACGAACAATTTCTCTGCAACTATATACCAAAGACAGATGATCTATGTGTTTATATCGTTTATATTTTTTTATTACTTTCCAATATTTTCCCTCTATCTAACCAATATAAAATTATCAAGGTTATATGCTTAAAAAAATTCCAAAAAAAAAAGGATTAAGGTTACATGTATAAGGTTAGGGTTAGTGTTAACAGGGGGTTAGGGGTAACAACTAGGTTAGGGTTAGGGTAAGGTTAGGGTTAGGAGTTTTTTGTTAGATGGGTTTTCTGTTAGGGTTTCAACCCAAGTGATAACATCCCTATTAGATGGGTTTTTTGTTTTTTCGTTTTTTACAATTTTCTCTGAACTCTTTACAAACAGCTTCTCTGCAACTATATACCAAAGATAGATGATCTATGCGTCTATATCGTTTATATTTTTTTATTACTTTCCAATTTTTTCCCTCTATCTAACCAATATAAAATTATCAAGGTTATATGCTTGAAAAAATTTCCAAAAAATAAAAGGATTTAGGTTACATGTATAAGGTTCCAAAAATTCCAAAAATTCCAAAAATTCTTAACTCTTTACTCTTAACCGAAAGTAATCAGATCCAGTTCTTGTTTTCGGAAGAGTGCATTATATGGGTTCCGCGCCTCTGCGTATTTAGGCGTGAAAAGTGGATACCTACCCTATTTAAAAATAATAAAAATTTTAATCTTTTTTTACAATTAAAAACTCACCAGTTTATATACATTCTCTTCAAATTCGAAAGAACCATACTGCTTAATCTCTTCCCTTATTGGGTTATACATATGGGGATGTTCATGTGGGTTTCTACATGTGGTTATTTTCATATTGGACTTGTTGTACATGTGAGTCTTTAACAAACTCTGAAGAGAAAAAGTGCAAGGACCGAGGATGCTATATGAAGTGATAAACCTCCAATGTGAAGTAAATATATAGCTATTTCTTTGGTCTTTAACCTTATTGGACAAGTCACATGTGGGGGTGTACATGTGGTTTTTCTCATATATGATCTACATCTGGGGATCTATAATGTAGTTTTTCTAATACATGTGGGGATCTACATGTGAATATAACCAAGTTATGTACTTTAGGTTTTTCCCATATTGAACTTGTTCTACTACATGTAATGCCCACTTTGAAGAGTCTCCAATAATAGTAGGCAAAGTTATCCTAAACAAAATGAACACTCCATTCCTCGACATAGACTTAATATCTACATGTGGTCCAACTTATGGAATCCATGAGTTGATAAAACTCCATTCCATTTTCATTCACATGATAACCACAAAGAGTTGAAAAATTGGAACGGTTTTATTATTTTAAGATAAGGGAGCTTATAGGGGAAGTAAGCAAGAAAGGAGGGGTGTTTTCTCCATATTGGACTTCTTGTACATGTGGGTATCTAGACGTGGTGCCCACTTTGTAGAGTCTCCGAATGAAGGGGAAACTATGAAGAGAAAAAGAGCAATGACCGATGATGCTATATGAAGTGATAAACCTCCAATGTGAAGTAAATTTATAGCTATTTCTTTGGTCTTTAACCTTGTTGTGCTATTACATGTGGGGATCTACATGTGGTTTTCCCCATATATGATCTACATGTGGGTTTTTCCATATATGATCTACATTTGGGGATCTATATGTGGTTTTTTTCATATATGATCTACATGTGGTTTTTCTCATACTTGTGGGGATCTACACGTGGTTTTTTTCATAATGAACTTGTTCTACTATATGTGATGCCCACTTTGAAGAGTCTCCAATAATAGTAGGCAAAGTTATCCTAAACAAAATGAACACTTCATTCTTCGACATAGACTTAATATCTACATGTGGTCCAACTTATGGAATCCATGGGTTGATAAAACTCTATTCCATTCTCATTCACATGATAACCACAAAAAGTTGAAAAATTAGAAGGGTTTTATTGTTTTAAGATAAGGGAGCTTATAAGGGAAGGAAGCCGGAAAGGAGGGGTGTTTTCTCCATATTGGACTTGTTGTACATGTGGATATCTAGATGTGGTGCCCACTTTGTAGAGTCTCTGAATGAAGGGAAAACTATGAAGAGAAAAAGAGCAATGACCGATGATGCTATATGAAGTGATAAACCTCCAATGTGAAGTAAATTTATAGCTATTTCTTTGGTCTTTAACCTTGTTGTGCTATTACATGTGGGGATCTACATGTGATTTTCCCCATATATGATCTACATGTGGGGATCTACATGTGGGTTTTCCCATATATGATCTACATGTGGGGATCTACATGTGGTTTTTTCCATATATGATCTACATGTGGGGATCTAAATGTGGTTTTTCTCATACATGTGGAGATCTACACGTGGTTTTTCCCATAATGAACTTATTCTACTACATGTGATGCCCATTTTGAAGAGTCTCCAGCAAAATGAACACTCCATTCCTCGACCTACTCTCCTAACCCTACATTAACCCGAACCCTAACCCATAACCCTACTCTCCTAACCCTACAGTAACCCTAACCCTACCCTACATATCATATTTTATTGATTTTTATGCATCAAAATACTAATTTTTTATTTTAAATTTTTTGATTCGTTTGACATTAACGATTTTATATTGGTTAGTTAGGTGGCTATGAATGGAAATAAATAAAAAATCTAAACAAAAAAACATACATATGAATGTCTATTTTGTAGAGTTCAGAAGACAATGTTCATAAAGAGTGGAAAGACACATGTGAGTATTCTGTTTTCCCTCTAATTTTCAGTAATTCTGAATGTTTTGAGTGTTACTAACTGAAAATAGTTTAATGCTCCATTCATAACACAAACAAGTCTTTATATATTGGTCATAAAGAGAATTGATAGAACTTAAATATTGATAAACTCTTTACTGAAAACTTATTATCTATCAACTCCCAACTACAAATATTAACCTAATTAATGATAAACCAAAACAAGCTCTTACCGTGAATGTGTTTCTTGCAATAACCCTAAACCTACAATAACCCTAACCCTACCCTTAACCCCTGCTTACCCTTATCCTACCCTTAACCCCCATTAACACTAACTCAACTTACACTAACCCTAACCCTAACCCTAACGAATGATAAGAATATGTTATATCTTTCTGGTATTTTCTGTAAATATTTAAACATCGTGATTATATAGTGGTTAGTTAGGTGTAGTAAAATTGAAAAATAAAAAATATATAAACGATATACAAGCATAGATCATCTATCTTTTGTATAAAGTTCCACAGAGATTGTTCGTAAAGAGTTAAGAGAAAATTGTAAAAAGCAAAAATTGTGCAACATTTGGCCTACTACCTAGGCCTAGGGTATACACAATATAATGGTCTTGCTCTCTAACTTGTTGCTATTTTTAACTCCAACAAGTCAGAGAGCAAGACCAAATTGTGCAACTTTTGTCCTACTACCCAATGGCCTAGGGTATACACAATATAGGGGTGTTGCTATTTTTAACTCCAACAAGTCAGAGAGCACCCTAAATTGTGCAACATTTGGCCTACTGGGTATACACAATATAATGGCCTTGCTCTCTGACTTGTTGCTATTTTCAACTCCAACAAGTCAGAGAGCAAGACCAAATTGTGCAAATTTTGTCCTACTACCTAGGCCGTTGTTGGAGACAACGGCCTAGGGTATACACAATATAGGGGTCTTGCTCTCTAACTTGTTGCTATTTTTAACTCCAACAAGTCAGAGAGCACCCCAAATTGTGCAACATTTGGCCTACTGGGTATACACAATATAATGGTCTTGCTCTCTGACTTGTTGCTATTTTTAACTCCAACATGTCAGAGAGCAAGACCAAATTGTGTAACTTTTGTCCTACTACCTAGGCCGTTGTTGGAGACAACGGCCTAGGGTATACACAATATAGGGGTCTTGCTCTATGACTTGTTGCTATTTTTAACTCCAACAAGTCAGAGAGCACCGCAAATTGTGCAACATTTGGCCTACTACCTAGGCCGTTGTAGGCGATTTAAAAAAAAAACTATCTACAATTCGACACAGCAGCTACAGCTGCTACACTTGAAATTTTTCCCAAATTCCAAACACTTTCCCATCACCTACACCCTCCAAATAAATTTATACATACAACCACAAAAATCACCAACATAATTGACTATTAGCAATTATTAAGAATAACATCAACTACACTTAAACTTACGAATAACAATTTCCACATTTTAAGTTACAACAGGGATAAAAGCAAAAAAAAAACATAACTACAACAATCAAATGTTTAAGGTATTGGCTAAGAATCGGGCGTGTATGGTTGTGGTGCTCGCCTCTTCCGAGTAGGATTTCGATGCCACAACGGGATTGACGACTCAGGGATTTCTTCTTCTCCTCCCTCCTCTTGTACGTCTCCAACAACCCTTTCCTCACTCTCATCTTCTTGCTCTTGTTCTTGAGATGGATGTGAAGTTGAAGCTTGTTGTTTTCTCAGCTCACGTTCCCGTTGTTGCCCCATCAATACAGTTGGCCTACCCCTCACGCTTTTATGTCGCCCTCTCGGTGACCTTAATGCTCGATCCAAACATTCAACCTCTCCCAAAACATCCAAATTGGTACGGCATGAAGCGAGCATCCTCTGAGCGAACCTCTTCATAGCCGTGCCCGCATTACTTTTGATTACGTCCGTGCATTATTTTGCCATGTCCATAGTATTATCAATCTAAAACAAAAAACACCAAAAAAAAATAATTATACAGATTCGGAAAAGTAAACAATTCAATAACTTTAAATATAACGAACATTCAAAGAAATTTGAAGATTATAATTACCACTGTACGTATAGCTGAGGCCTTCGGTTGGAACATGGGCTGTGAACTAGAATAGGCGGGTGGTGGTTCAATCTCCCTCTCCTTAATTAATCGTTGAACACCAGCATGTAAATCTGTATCGGGAGAGATGTACAAATGTGTAATTGATCTGAATCATTGCATGTACTTCCCTTGCACTCTGCCATCGTACTTTTCTACATCGGTAATTACAAGTTCAAACCGTTGCTCGTTCCATTCTGCAACGTGAACACGATGGAAATCTGCTCAATCATGAGTAGGCATGCGACCGATACCCCTCACGACGTGTAACTCATGGTCGTATAGGTTTGTGCAGCTTGGGGGATTATCTTGTTAATGACGGAACTGACGAAGGACTCTCTCCGGCCACGGATGCTCCACTATACCGAAGTTGATGAGTGGTGCTGTCGTCAGCCACAACTGCGATCCGGTGGTGCACATCGGTGGTAGTCTTCCCACCCGTTCAGGTGTATACGGCATCCAAATCACGAACTCTTCTCGTAGTTGGTCGTGCTCGTCTCTGTAGTACGTTAGTACACCTTTTGGGTTGTCTTTGTAACTCCGACTACCAGCCCAATATACCCCTAAGGGTGCTAACGTATGAGGATTTTCTGGTTCGGCCATCCAACCGGCCGCCGGTCTCCTAATGCGGGGACGTCCCAAGTGCAGTCGCTCCCATGACCAAATCTGTAACAAAACCATCGGACCGGTCATCTCCGTCCCATCTAGCGCTACAAAACACAACGACCTGTATAGCATTGCCAACGCGCAACTTTCCCAGCTGTACCGGCCAGCTAAGCCTAGGTCGACGAGCAATCGTAGATACATGAGGTGCACCGTATCCCCGGATGAGTTAGGCAAGAGAACCCCTCCGAGCACTGTTAGAATGTAACCTCTGGTGTAGGACTGTACATAGTGGTCGGGCGATGCATTGGTCAACGTCCCATCAAAACTTCCCTTCAACCAAGATAGTCGGATTGATTGTCCGACAAAAATTTCCTTATTTTTCGTGGCTGCCTCATCAAACTCTGTACCGAGCAGTTCATTACACACCTCTATTTTTCAAAGTTTATATTACCCGTCATAGCCAACCCATCTATTGGAAGATCGGATATCATCGCTATATCCTGTAGCGACACCGTCATCTCTCCGACCGGTAGATGGAACGTGTGCGACTCTGGACTCCATCGTTCCACGAGTGCTGAGAGAAGTGCTCGGTCGAGTTTAACTTGACCCATCATACTGATTCCATAGAAACCGGCCGCTACTAGGTACTCGACAATACGTGGGTGCACCTTTATGGTCTTGTGGGTGCGAAAATTACACCTCCGCATCATCCCACCCCACACTGCCGCGGATCTGTGGCAGTCTTGCAAGCTCAGTTCACGGGGAAATATTGGTCCTGGACCACGACGTGGTGCCATCGAAGTGGATGCACCAACCTACACAAACCCAAAAACACAATTATTATTAGTCTAATAACAATATCACTAAATACAAAATTAAGGACAATACAAATTAATAGTTCTCACATTCTCTGTGGAATGTTCCCCCCGAGCTTCCCGAGATGTCCTTCCGGTTTTCCTCGTTCTAGCCATTTCTCTGTAACAAAGTTCGCATATATAAAACTATATTTGCCGAAAAATAGCAAACACAAACCAACGAGATACAAAAATTTCAAAACTTCCTTTATACGCGTCAACACAAATGAGATGCAAAATTTTTAAATTTGGCCGTCACCTCTGGCACACCAAACACAAACCAACACAATTTGTAGAAGTGAGTTCCGATCCACGGTTTGAAATATACGGTCGTATATCACTTTCACTCTTTAAAAAATAGCGGCAAGCGATACATTGACGTATCTCACATGGGTCAGAACTCGGAAATACAAGTTGCGTTGGCTTGTGAATGGTTAGCCCAACCCACTCGTACCGTTTCGTATTTTTTGGACTTCGTTTAAGCATTTTTGTATTGAGACTGTACTAAAAAAGTTTCGAGATAGATTGAAGTTTTTTCATATACGCGTCAAAACAACACAAACGAGATGCAAAAATTCCAAAATTTGGCCGTTGGGTCGGGCTCCCCGCACACAAGCCAACTCAACTTGTACATGCGAGTTCCGACCCACGGTTTGAAAGATACGGCCGTGTATCATTTTCACTCTTGAAAAATGTGCGGAAAGCGATACATTGACATATCTCGCAAACCGTGGGTCGGAACTCGCATGTACAAGTTGGTATGACTTGTGAATGGCGAGACCAACCTACTCGCACAGTTTTGTATTATTTGGACTTCGTTTAAGCATTTTTCTATTCATAACGTACTAACAAAATTTCGAGGTGGATTAAAGGTTTTTCATATACGCGTCAAAACAACAAAAACAAGATGGAAAAATTCCTAAATTTGGCCGTCAAGTCTGGCACACCAAACATAAGCCAGCAGAACTTGTAGAGGTGAGTTATGACTCTCGGTTTGAAAGATACGGCCGTGTATCGCTTTATATCTGTTGTATTGCATAAAACTGATAAACAGACGTATCTCACAAACCATGAGACGGAAATTGCCTCTACAAGTTTCGTTACCTTCTACGCGGCGAGTCCGACCTACTCGTACAAATTGAATTTTTGGATCTCGTTTATTTCCTTCTCCTATATTCCACCACTACAACTAACACTACTTCTACAAAAATGTCAAAAAAATATATACAACATACATGATCAGAGCTAATTGTATACTCTCAAAATTATAGACTACTACGCATAATACAAAAAAATCCAACTCCAAAATTGAAAAATAATTCAAGAAATTAACATAGTTCATTATAGTAAATTGGGATTAAGTAAATACCTGGTCCAAAGAGAGAGATAAAGAGTTGGCGAAGATGTGAGAAGCCGCTGTTGTAGACGAACAACTTGTACAGGCTAGGGAGGAAGGGAATTTGTGCTAGGGTTCAAATAATTTGGGAGTTTGGGGCCTACGTTAGGGTTTGAGGTATTCGGAAGAGGGAATGAGAGATAGAGAGGTTTCCACAAGAGGGGGCGATCGAGAAGGCAAAGAAATCGAGGCCAAGGAGTTGGGAGTCACAAACTAGGGTTTGGGGATGGGTTTCGGGAGCTCAAGAGAAAGAGAGAGAGAGAGTGAGGGAGATCTGGGTATGTACAAGTGTTTGGAAAAACACTTGTACATACCTAGGCCTTTGTTTCCAACAACGGCCAAGGTATGTTTTTTTTATAAAAAAAAAATAACCTAAGCCGTTGTTTCCAACAACGGCCTAAGTGATTTTTTCGATAAAAAAAACTTCCACGCCAAAAAATGCTAAGTCTCGTGAAGTGACGAAATTACCCCTCCGCTTTTGGACGCATTAGTGGGAGACTTAGCGGATCTTCATCACAGCCGCTAATCATGATCAACCACGATCGGACGGTTGAGATGGCTATTTTCTGACCCGTTATATATATATATATATAGGGAAATGCTCAGTTGGAAATGCAAATGTTGTGAAAATCCGTGAAAACAACCTTATAATGCATTATAACCTAGGCCGTTGTTTCCAACAACTGTCTAGGTGGTTTTCCACGTTTTCACAGACATTTGCGTTTTCAATGGAGCATTTCCCTATATATATATTTTGTTATGTGAGTAGCCACCAAATAGCAATATAAAACATGATGAAGTGGTATGAAATGCTAACTCATGTAAACATTCAAAATAAAGAAGAAGACGACAAGATAGCTGAGATTAAATAGTAAATACACAAGTAGGATAGATTTAAAAATCAGTTTAAGCAATATAATGCTAGGTTGCAAAATATTATAAAATAGTATAAGCTAGTACAAAAATAGAATAGAGGTAAGTAAATATTATAGAAAACAAAGTAGGGGTTGTCTAAGTAGAAAATTTCTTTCTGGTGTAGGTTCGCCTCGTTGGTATCCAATTGTAGACTTGCCTCCCCAATCTCAAGTTGCAGAATTGCCTCTACGACATCCGATTGCAGTTTGCCTTCTGGACATTCGGTTGCAGACTTGCCTCCCCGACGTCCAGTTGCAGTTTGCCTCCATTGACGTCTAGTTGCAGATTTGCCCTCTCGATATCAGGTTGCACCAAAACGAAAGATAAAAAGATGTATTCTTCCATATACACTTGGATATTCGGTGTTTAATAGAGTATGGTGTTATGTTTTGAAATCAATGATATAAAAGTGGATGAAAAGTTGTAAATGAAGTAGGAAATTACAACGACAAAAATATTAAAATAGATATATAGACATAAAATATAGGATATACAAAATTTATAGAAATGAAAATGATTTATAACATTAAGACGAAAATAATGTAAAGCATATGCACGAGATGAAAACACAAATGAAAACAATAATTATGTAGTGTATGTATTATATTGAAGAAACGTAAAACTATAAAATTAATGAGTAGCGATTAATAGTAAAAACAAATGAGTAGATTATATGCAACAACGATAGTATCGAATGTAGGCTAGTTATACAATTTAGGAGACAAATTATTTATAGTATAGTACAACTGCCCACTACAGGCTGCCTCTCAAAAGGTGGTTAACCGAATTGGTGACTCATGAACATAGGCAATAGTATTTATATATTATTTTATTAATGTATATTAACTATATGGGACAAATCCCAATACTATCTGTCCTATTTTTCCCTTTTTTGTGTATAGCCGAAAGTCCTTCCAAGGTGGGCCCCAACACTAGGGTGACGTCATCACCCATTTCAAACAGCACAACATGTTGTTGTTTCAAACCACGTGGGCCCCCATCCACACTATTCCTTTTCAACATAATTACATTATATGCCATCAACTCATTTTACCAAACAGCCAACATTTTATTTTAACGTATATATACATATATATTATATATTTATACTCTTTGAAAATTACGGGGTGTTACAAATTGTACAGACTAAAATAATAATTTTGAGATACTCGTATTATATACAACTCTAAAAAGTGAGAATTAAGAAAGATTACATCTTCAAAAGTATAGTTTAGCGAAATTTACCAAAAAAATACATGCTCAGTCCTGCCTTTCTGTATATCTTGGACGTCAACACACATGTCATGGCCCACCTCTCCTCCCCTTCCCAAATTCACAATCTCTCCGACGCTGCCCCTTCACTCCTCCCTCCTCTCCAATGTTTTTGCCGTCCTCGACCGCCACGACATTCTCTTTTCCAACACCTCCCCTCCACCTCTATGCTCGCCTCACCCTACCCCCACCACCACCCTCCTTACCAAATCTCATTATTGGATCTGACACCGCAATCATCTCAGTCTCCAACCGGTACTCATCCCCAAATCCAAATTTCGGGGTTCCAAAAACACATATTAGAGCATCTGTAGTCATTGGCTAAAAAGTCAAAATATCCAAATTTTGGCTCGAGAGTGTGCTGTAGTCATTGGCTATTTACCAAATTTTGGCTATGGTGAACAGTAGCGAGCTATATTTGGCAGAAGATTTGGCTAAATGGAAAAAATAGCCTTTTCATTTGTTAATCGGACGGTATATGATTTACCGTCCGATTTTTTGTATTAATAAAATAATCGGACGGTAAATAATTTATCGTCCCAAAAAATAAAATTAAAATTAAAAAAATTGAACAGGAAATCATTTCCCGTCCTAAATTTAAAAATAAAAAAAATTGGGACGGTAAATTATTTACCGTCTCATAATTTAAATGCTAAAAAAAAGAAGAGAAGGGAAATCATCTACCATCCTTGGTTTCGGGAGAAATTTTTTCCTTCTTTTAAAAACGTCACTGTCAAGTTTGAAAATTTTTTATTAAGATTTTTTTAAAAACATCGGACGGGAAATGATTTTCCTTCCATCGTATTATGATTTCTAAAAGCAAAATTTGGCTAACAACGATTACAGACGAAAGTTATATAGCTATTGGCTATATGCCAAATATGCAAATTTTGGCTAACAACGACTACAAATGCTCTTAGGAAGTGAAAATACAATCAAGTAGTAAAATTGGAGTTTCATAAATTAATACATTTACCACATATAGATACAGTTGATTTAATTAAACAAAATTTCTCAAAAGTATTTTTTTTCACAAATACCTTGTATGCTACTAGCCATTTCATCGAACACTTGATGAGCAAAGCACGGTTCTATAAATTAAGTACCAGATTAATATGTTTTCAAGTGTTTCATATAAAAATGTGCATGCGACAATAATAAAAATGAAAAAGTAGTAAAAACCTTACCAAATTTCTTTCTTGAGTTCGACACCGGAATCATCCTCGTCTTCAATTCGTACTCATCCCTAATCCAAAATTCGATATTTATGAAAACAAGTTAGAAATTGAGAATAAATCCACGTAGTAAATTAGGGTTTCAAAAATTATTACACATAACACGAATTGGTTTGGTTAAGCATAATTTCTCAAAAACATTTTTCATATACACATTGCGTGATGCATAGGCATTTGATCGAACAGTTGATGAGCAAATCACATTTCTATAAATTAAGTACCGAATTTATAGGTTTCCAAATATTTCCTATTCAAATAGGCATGAGGCAATAGCAAAAAGGGACAAGTATGAGAAATATGACCAAATCACATTATTAAATCCGACACCACAATCATCCATGTCCTCAACCTATACCTTTTCCCAATTTTATTGGAAATATTGTCTTGATGAACACGGTGGTTCGGAAACGGCAAAGGAGGTGGCGCAGTGCATGGGAGGCGGCAACGTCGAGGGCGAAGTCGATGTTTAGGGAGGGCCGTACAGGAGGGGGCAGCATCGGAGGTGAGGATGATGCGTGGGAGGCAGCGACAACGTCGGAGGCCTAGAGGGCGCAAGAGGCAGGTCGGAGGCCAAATATGAAATGAGGAGGACGCATAGGAGGCGGGTCAGAGAGAGCAGCGTGAGGTGGCTCGGAGGCAAGGAGGGTGCATTGCGTGTAAGGGGACAACGTGGGAGGCGAAGATTGGGTAGGATTTTGAAAGTGGGAGATGATGAGATCGACGATGGTGAGGGTTAGGGGTATTTTATTTTTGATTTCTTTATTTTATGAAAATGTGCAGAACGCATTTGTTATTTTAAATGAAATTTATACTTTTGTTTTTCTTTCTCTATTTCAAAATAGAGGAAATGGAGTAGAGTTGACCAATTAGGTCAATATATAGTTATAAATATGTTGTACATATAATTTAGAATAAATATATGTATTCTATAGTTTGGTATTTACACATGCAATGCATATTATTTTTTGATTTTTTAACGTAATGGCGAATAGATCGTCCTGTGGTTGTCATAACTAAAGGGCGAAAAGGCATCTTCATAACTCGGGATGAAACAAGCTCAAAATTATTATTTTGGGTAGAGGGGATTTTAAGAAGAGATGAAGAGAGTGAGATTATTATCGCAATAGAGATTTGGTTATCATTATGTGAGTAACAAACATCTAATAATGTATAATGTTTTTACATTGGATAACATCATCGTGACTGTAACACCCAAAAATTTTCTTTAAAATATCAAAAATACCCGTTTTTATATCCCAGGAGTTGTGAGAATTATTTTTGGTATATTTTATTATAAATATTGATATTGGTGTTGATATTTGTGTTGGATCGGTATTACGGATATATTGGAGTTATGAGTTGAGTTTTATGTGAAGAAATATTGTTTGTTTTTATTTTATAATTTTAGAGGATTATTATGAGATATTTTAATATATTTTGTATTGTTAGTATTATTAAAGTGTAGAGTTTGAGGTTTATTTGTAATATTTTGATGATTGGGGACTTGTATTTTAATATCTCTTTAATTAAATATTATATTTATATAAATATTTTTCCCCAAAACCCCCCCTTCCTCTTCTTCTTCTTCTTCTTCTCCTGGTTTCGATTTTGGCCGACTGAAACCCAACCCCCTTTCCCGTCGATTTCCAAGATGAAATCCCAGGGGTTTTCTTCATAAAATCTTGATTAAAATTAGGGACATGCTAATTGAAGGGTTCTCTTCCCCTTGGTGGCTTCAATTTGGACAAAGGATTTAGTGGAGGTATATCTCCTTGTAATTATTTGTGTAATTTTGTATGCTCTTAATTTCTTTTGCTTATAAATGGAGTATATGGTTGGTTAGAGGTCTATTTTGATATTAGAGTCAAGAAATTAGCAAATTGATTAACGTTGTGTAAGTTGCTTATAAATTAGGATTTTGGGTTTATAAAAGGGAAGTAAATATGTGGGAATTCTCTCCTTAATAGTAGTAGAAATTATAGTTGAACCATTAGAATAGTATGGGATGATTTTAGTAATTTTATGGAGATAAAATTCCATAAGAATTCGAATAATACGTGCATCGCACGTGTGCATGCCAGGCGTTCAATAAAACGTCTGAGTGATATTGGGATTAGTATTATTATTACATGTGACTGGTTTGGATGTTTTGGGCCCTAATTGGCTTTGAAATTTGATAATAGGAGATGTTACTGACTTCAGATGCGGGATGGAGAAGTGGTGTTTCGAGTCTTCGCGGAATATCAAGTGAGTATGATTATACCAACTATATATATATTGTTGCAACAGAATTTTATGCGGTTTCGAATTGATTTTTGTGGGATTCAGCTAAATGAAGATTTAATCGAAAATACAGAATTATTATTTGTTAATTTTTTTTTATATGGTGAATTTGTGTGATTTTGAATATTTAGTGTTATGGGTGATATATTGGGCATATGTATGATAATATGAAATAATTGAGGTTGATATACTATAATATACGGTAGGTAAACAAAAATGACATATATAGATGATGTTATGATGTATTGACCTATTTGGTGTATGTGTGTGATATATATGGGTGATAATGAATTGAGGTATCGTAATCGATGAAATTAATAAGTGAGTATATGTATAATATAGTAATGTTTAAAGTGAAACTAATGGGCGGTCATATGATATAATCATCTACTTAGTTGGCATGTACCTAAGACATTATAATATGAGTAAATAAATACTTGGGTGCATTTATAATATGGAATAATATGAGGTAATAATCTTATAAATGAAATAACTAGATGTATGTGAATATGTGAGATTATGTGATAATAAATCGCATGGTTAAAGTCACGAATGTGGCAAATTATTGAAGTAAAAGATGAGATGCTGTGTGGTGGTGAAATGAGATGAAAAGATGAAATAAAAATGATAATAACTAATAAAATAAACAAATTGTTGACCAGTACCTACAGAAATCCTAGGGGTTTGGACTAGACCTCCTAACACCCAAGGACCGGCTTGGGGTGCGGTGTTTATTACCCAAACTATGTTTGGGGTGCGGTGTTTTTATCGCTCAAGCTACCGGCTTGAGGCTCAGTTATTACCCACTCAACTTGGGTGCGGTGATATTCCCTCGATGACAGATGTCACGAGGAAGTACCCTAGTGAAACTAGGGATGCGGTGTTTTCTTTCCCTCGTTGACTTTGCCACGAGGAAGTACCCAGCTTCGCTGGGGTGTGGTGTTTTCTTTTCCCTCGCTAGCTTCGGACGGGAGGATGTACCCAAGTTCTACTTGGGGTGCGATGTTTCCCTCAGAAGGAAGACGTAGCCTCGGACGTGTAAGACTTTGTGTAAGCATCGATCCACGTGTTTTACTGGGTTGTCGGCTTTCAGTATATTGGGATATTGTGGCTCACGGATCAACAAATCAATAAAATGAATAAATGTGGAATGAAAGGAAAAATGAGAAAGTAAGGAAAGCATATAACGTGACATGAGAATGAGAAAGAAAAGAAAGTAGTTGATGTAGAGTGGAAATGAGAAAGTGAAGTAAGTATCTGAGTGGAAATGAATACGTAGAGTGAAAGAAAATTTATATATATGAAGATGAGTATGAAAGAATATGATTGATGAGTATGTAAATGAAAATAAATGATAATGAAATATGTTGTTAACTAAGTATGAAAAATGAGAAAATTGCATTATATAATTATAAATAAAAATAAATAGATGGTGATATGGAGATATTGATGAAAGAGTTACATTGTGTTATGTGATTAAATATAAGAAGTAAAGAAAGTGTATACGTATGAGATGATATGATACGAATAAAGTAAAGTTATATGTGATATTAGTGTAATGCATAAAGTGATGTGTGTTAAGTGATAGATATAAGAATGAGTTCAAAAATAAAGATAAGTGTGATATGAGTTGATGACTTGGAATTGTGTCGAGGAACTACTTGCCCGCTATTTCCATGGGAATAGTGGAAACTACCTGCCTTGGCACAGCTCTCAGGGTGAATTAGCAGTTTATTGATATGATAGCTGTGTTATGAGATGGAAATGAAAAGTAAAGTGAATTGTAAGATGAAAATGAAAATAAAGTAATGTGATATTCGAAGCTATCAGCTTGAGTTGTGATGTTATTACCCAGTGCAGCTGGGGTTCGGTGATATTCCCTCGATGACAGATGTCGCGAGGAAGTACCCTATTGAAACTAGGGGTGCGGTGTTTTCTTTCCCTCGTGGGAAGTACTCAGCTTTGCTGGGGTGCGGTATTTTCTTTTCCATCACTGGCTTCAGCTGGGAGGAAGTACCCAAGTTCTACTTGGCGTGCGGTGTTTTCCCTTGCTGGTATAGGCCAGAAGGAGGACGTAGCTTCGGGGGTGTCAGACTTTGTTTGAACAACTTCCTATGTGTATATGTTTGTATGGAAATGGATATAAGAATGGTAAGTGGTATTGAAGATAATGAGTGAAATAAAAGGTATGGAATTTGTATGAGTTTACGAATGAAAAGAAAGTAAATGATTAGTGTGTGATGAAATAAGAGTGGATATAAATAATGAATGTGGGGCACTTTAATGAATGTTTTAATCTTTATATGATGAATGGAATGTATGTGTATAAATGAAGGAAATAAGTTAAGTTATGAAGTAAAATTGTGTTTTGCTTTAAACGGAAAGTATGGTGATAAATGTATATATATAAAGATCCGATATGGTGTAAGAATGTGGTAATAGAACCTTATACTTGATATTGTGATGATTATTTAGTAACGGAGTGAAGTAATATATATTTGGGAATTAAAGTTGTAATGTGTGTGTGTGTGTGTGTGTGTGTGTGTGTGTGTATATATATATTGGGAATGTGGTGGTGATTAAAAGGTGGGATTGCAATAACTATATTGTGGGCTATTTGATGATATGGTTCCATTATAATTTTCAAATGCACATTTATTCTCGGGCATTCCATTGTTTATAACTTAAATTTACTACCATGTTGGTATTTTCAAAGTTTTCTGTTTTTGTGTATTTTATTATTTCTAAGTTAAAATTATATTTGATTATACTAACACCAACATGACTAACCTCTGTTGTCTTATGGGGGTTAGGGGAGTCCCTCCCTGAGGATGGACAACCCTAACTCTCCTGCAGGTTTGATAGCACCGAGGTGAGGTAGTGATATGGTTTGACTGTTATATTTTTGTTTGTAGTAGAAGGATTATATATATATATATATATATATATGTATATAGTAATGGGGGTAGATGATGTATTAGTGTATATAGTAATGGGGGTATATGTATATAGTAATGGAGGTAGATGATGTATTAGTTGGATATGTATATATATACTAGGTTTGCCCGTTGACACGTGCCTACGGCACGTCTTCGGAACGGTGTACCTTGTTTGATCATATAAAATAGTCTTGGAGATCCAGCAAATTAATTGAAGTAGCAAACATATTATATGAGAAACTTTTGGGGGTCCAGCAAAAAACATATTATATGATTTTTTTGATTATTTTGAATTATTTTTAAAGTTTTTAAATTTTTAATTTTTTCTTAATTTTTTTAATTTGTATTTTCTTAATTTTTTTAATAGAAGAGGGAGGGAGAGAGAGAGAGAAAAAATTTAAATAAATATAGGAGTTGTTTTAGGTGGGGGATTTGAATTTGAGTTTTGGGGGGAAACTTTTGGGGGGAAAAATATGTATTGTGAGGTTAGATCTCGGCCATTAATTTTTGGAGGGATTGAAGGAGAGCCACTTGATAGCTTTCTTTGTGTTTTATTATATATATATATATATATATATATATATATATATATATAACTTCTCCTTGCCCTTAAGTGCTGTGATGAATTATGAATGCCCATACCCACCTCGTTGTGGAGTATTGGATTTTGTGGTTAATTTTTGAAAGGTTTTTCTAAAGGTTTTTTTTCTTCTAAAAACCATATATGTTTTCAAAAGAATTATTGGTTTTTAATTCGTATATTGCTTATTATGAATTATTATGCCCCCAGGGCTGTGGATATTATTGCCTGTGCGATGTTGAATGATTTGGCATGGGAAGGATTGAAATATATTACATGTAGATTGTTTTGTGTGGTTGTTTGCAGATTTTCGTAAGGATAAACTGTAAAACGGCTAATATTTCAGAGAAATCCCAGCCAAAATTTTATTTGAAATATAATTATCTTAGTTTATGTTTAGTTTATGTTTAAAGTGATATAGAAATTTTTTAAAAAATGAATTTAGAGTTATAAAATTGAAAAACAAAAAAATGGAGGTGTTACAGTGACAAACTCTAATGCGGGCGATGGGTGATGGAACAGCCTATTTGGGGTTAATTACGTGCGATGTTGATGGTGAGATAGGTTGGAGACAAAATTTCATTGTGAGTGATCCGACTACAATTGGGTATGTGGGATTCTTTTAACTGCTCGTGAGGACAACACGGGAATGGAGTTCATTAACTTAGCAAGGAGAAGTCCACCCTATAACGTCCCTAAGTGAACTTTTAATCAATTAGTGGGATCATCAGTATGTTTAGCTAAAAAATCTTTGATAGTATAATGGGAGAAGGCCTTAGTGTCATTTGTAAATCCATCAACGCGTATGACGCACGTACATAACTAATATGAATGAGACAAGTTCGAGTCTTCACTGTGTCAGAATTTTTATTTTAAAAGAAAAAAGAAATATTAGGGCATGCATGGCATGTGTAAATTACTAAAATTATTAGAGCTGGTATCGGGTCTTATCGGGTCTGGTCCTCCACTACCCGATACCTTACGGGTCAAAAAATTGGACTTGGACCCGGACCCGAACTTGCAAGAATAGGGTCCAGGTCCTAGTTAAAAAAAATCTACTTGTCGAGTTTGGTAGCGAGGAATAACTATTTGTACTTAACTATTTTTTGCACCCGATACCTTAGGGTTCCAAAAATTTTTGCACTTAAGTATATGATATATTTACACATCTATCTCTACAATTACTTTTATATGTATATCCCTATAACCCTATTATTCAATTTTTATAATTTTGGGACAATTTTTAACGGGTTCGGTCTGGATCAGCTCTATTTTGAGCGGACCCGAACCCGGAAAAGCATCGGGTCTTATTTTAGGACCCGGACCTGGACCCGTATAGAACAGGTCGGTTCCGGTCCAATGCCGGACCAGAGTCAAGTCCGGGTATCGGGTGAATATGACAGTGCTGAGTATTATTAATGAACGTATAGGTTGGGGTAAGTATGTGCAACACCCCGAATTCCAAATAAGATTGAATTCGAAGTTCCACAGGATCTTTACACTTCTCTTCGTACAATTTTACAAGAAATTAAAAAATTTTATTACAACAACAATTACATTTTACATAGCGGAAGCAAATTACAACATTATACATGAATTGAATAACAACTTGAACATTCTTTATAAGAAGCAATCACTCTTTAGTCTTGTCAATCATTTTATCCTGCATAGAAACTGTGGGTACGTCAGTTGCATACAACTGACGCTATGATATAATACATCAATTTATCTCATTTAGAAAAACACACACTTGTCACAAAACAAAGCTAAGGGGGACTAACCTATTGATGTCGTGTGCATAGGCCGATCTGGGCCCAAGCAGCCCAAGCAATTGCTTTGGGCCCCCAATTTTATAGGCCCCCATATTTTTTAAGTATTTACAATGAAAAAGGTAAAATGTAATATTTTCTGATATAATTACATTATATTAATAGTTGCCTTATTAGCTTAGTTGGTTAGAGTGTTGTGTTAGTAATGTGAAAGTTGCAGGTTCAAAACTTGCATGAGCCAATTAATTTTTCAATCATTTTTATTTTTAAAACTAATTATTTTTCACATAACCATACATGTCATTTTACCATTTTATGAATTTAATATTACTTTTCACTTAGCCCATGTATGTCACTCTATTATATTTTTTCAGTGTTCTATGGTATATCATATTTATCTGTTTATGATAAATTTCTAACCAAATTTTCAAGTGCATATGGTTATTCTACATTTTAAGCTTCTATAACTAGTATTCTCATATACATATAATCATCATCATTTCATTCTGATCGTGTGCTCTAATATATCATATTTACCTCTTTGAGATAACATATTTCATTTTTGTTGTTAGAGTTTGTCCGGGTTCATTTTGGCCACAAGGCATTTCATATAAAAAACGTACGTTATCAATTAATGTAACACCCCGAATTTCAAATAAGGATAAATTCGAGATTTCACAGGATCTTTACTTTACTTCGTACAATTTTACAAGGAATCTTAAAACTTTTTCAATAGTACATCAGAGTTTATTTACACTTGGTTTTTACACAGCGGAAGAAACAAAGATTACAACATTTGAAAACAAAAATACAACTTGTACAATTTTACATCATTTGCAACTTCTTTAACTTTCAAATAGTAATAGCATATCCACTTTATAACTCCATGAATGGTCCTTTACCTGCATGTTAATCTGTGGGCTCGTCAGTTACTTACAACTGACGAAATGTCATACTCGGCCATCCTCTCTATGCTGGGAATAGTATAACGATCTCATTACTTTAAGAAAACACAATAAAAATTGAATGAACAAATACAGTGGCAAAGGTATTTATTCTAAACATAAGTGTATGCCATGCCTTAATGCCTAATGCACACAATCCTACACTAGGATGACATTAATGCACACTTGTTCGGATTCTATGCATCCCATACTACATAGGTCCGAGGGCAAGCACCTACGTTCTTCATAATATAGGGCTCGATCCCTCGCCATGAAAACTATCCGGTAGCAAAACAAAGTTCAGACTATTCCACGAATTTGAATCCCAGCCTTGGAGTCCACCGCCGGCTGTTATAACAGATTCCACATCGTGCGAATCGTCCCGTATGTGACCCTCTAGCCCAGTATATATATATATATATATATATATATATATATATATATATATATATATATATATATACATTGGAGACGGTAAACACAAAAGCCCATCCGTCCGACTACTCAAGATCCCGGAGTCCACCGCTGACCCGTCCTCATAGTCCCGGATTAAAATATAATAATCCGTCTCCCATAGGGCAACCTCAGTCCACCAACTGAGTCTATAGTCTTGGAGTCCACCGCCGACTATATAGAGCATCCCACTTACGTTTCCCTAAGTTTACTACATCTTCACTTATGTGCCTAAATTTTCTTAAGTTCAAGACACGAATAATTTCCATTCAAAGAATTAGTTTTACCTCCTAATGGACTTAATCAACAAATGCGAGATAGCCCCATGGCCATATCTCCAAATCATATCTCAAATATTTCTTTTAATAATGCCGGTACCGAGGTCTTACTAACTCTAAATCATAAACTTTCATGTACAAGAAACATGGGTACATATATCCTTTAATAATCATGTCTTAAACTTATTATGTTCATGTCTCTAACCTATCCATAATTTGTTCTGTCTCATTTAGCACTATTCATGATTCCTTAATAATAATAATTCTTTTTCATGAAACCATTTCATTCAACATCGATCTCACAAAATTTATCCTTTTCACAAACATGATTTTATCACTTGCAATCTCATTTGCAATTTAACTACATATAATAATCAAGTATTCAACACAAATGAATAATCCCATCAAAGACAATTAATTTACATATCAACATTTTACTTTTCTTCTAATGATGCAAATCATGTTCTTCAACAATTTAGTTTTTGAAGACAAATATCAATCTATCTCAAAGTTACTTTATTATCTCAAATATATACATGTAGACCTTTAAACTTATTTGTAGATTTTTCCATCACATTTTATGTACCCTAGATTATTCTCCAAATATTTAATTGCATTTGTATCCATAAAATCATTTGGAAAATATTTTTAAAAAAAAAGAAAATAGAGAAAAGGGGCTGATGAGATTTGATCCCGTGACCCATCAGCCTAGGGGTGGTATACCGTACCGTACCGTACAAAAATTACTCTACCGTCTACCGTACCAGAATACTTGGTACACAAATTTCTCTACCATTACCGTGCCAAAATTTTGGTACTACCGAGTTCGGTAATACCGAAATATTGGTATGGTAATGGTAGTACCATGGTAGTACCGGACATCAAGAAATATGGATGTACCAATTTCAAACTTTATTTCTCATGACCGACTGGCACAATAAACAGATATATGCTTTATATATGTCCAACAATATACTCAGATATCAATAAAAAACATGTTTCCTTAAAGATAAAGTTAATCATTCACCTTGCCCACAGAGGAATGTATTTCCTTCTACGCCTAATTTCATCATCTCCATCTTCATTGTCAGAGTCTCTGTATGGAGACATCTCATAAGATTGCACATCACAACTCTCTTTAACAATAGATGCTCTTGTCTCAAGCGATCTCGATTGATAGCCACCTTAAACAACGAGCAACAAATAAACAGAGTAAGTTAGATTAATGCAATGCGGTTGCCATATAGGAAAAAAGATAATTGCTGGATGCATGTTGATTGATAAACCAGCAAGCCAGAAGCTCACTTTGATCTTGCATTATCTTGCTGATTGATAAATCTGCAAGATTCCATATTATGTATCAATAGGTCATACATTGTGCAAATAAGTACCTGACTTCAACAAATATATAGATAAAGACGAGAAGGACTGGAAGAGCAAAGCAAAATTGTAAGAACAATAGGTAAAGAAGATAGGCCAGTTCATAACAAGTACAGAAATGACAAGTTCCAGCCAAAATGTTCCACAACCTTCAATTGCTCATTCCTGAGACAAGAAACTGCAACTGCCAACTGACATGTTACAATTACTATTGCATGTATTAGCCATTACACAAAAAACACATAATGGTCATTACACTTAACTTTAAGAAAACTAGTGTAACTCTATTATCTGTCAAACTATGAATGGTTTGCTAGTAAAGTTGCAAATTTCAAAATTGGTCTGTAATTGCAGTGAACATGCTGGCCTTTATGAAGCACAATGAGATATACCAAGGTCATCCAGGAGCCTCCAGAAGTATACACAGCCAAAAGAACATTTTAACTTTGGTAGAATTAAGGTTACATAATTGAATGGACGATTAAGTCTACCTCATTCACTTTCGTCTTCACTCTCTTTAGCTATGATGTTCAAGTGATTTAAGTTCTCTTCAAGGGGTGGATGCCCATCTTCTGAATCGCAATCAGAACTCGGGTCAGCTTTAGTTGGCACCTCATCGATTACTTGAGTTTTAAAATGGATAGTTTAAATTGATCTTGGCCAAATTCAAGAGAGGAAGATAAATGGAATAATTGAAAACAGTACATTTGAGTTTCAATAAAATACCTTCCGCATGTAAAAGTGATTTAGAAATCTTCGAATTACTTGAAAGCCAGGAGTTTTGGACCGAGATGATTTCTGAACCGGTCTCACAACTTTGCGCATCCCGTATATGTAAGTTTTGGATTATCTACACTACCATAAGCCAAGCCTGCACAAAGCCTAAAAAAAGGACCAATTTAATTAGAAGGGAAGTTTTGTTTCTCTAGCCATTTGGTTAAAACATACAAGCATTAGATGTGTGAAAAATCAAGACTTATCATTTCAACGACCCTTACTTAAATTAATGAAACTGATGGTAGATTGAGGCTGGCAAATTTTGATGATTGCTTATATTGCACCTGAAATAGACATGATATTAATGGTGTAGAGAATTGATTTGAAATTAGAAAGACAGAGGAGGTGAATATCAATATGAAAACTAACTCTGAATCGCAACAACATACAGACATATTTATATTTAGCCTTGAAGGTAAAAGGTGGCTCTTTTACTGTCATTTTGATTTCATTTGAATGACAATCAACTCTGACGTTCCATAGTTTGATTCATCACTACTTGGTCTATGCTGGCATCCCCTTTCATATTGACGAATGCTTGTAGTTTTGAGTTATTTTTCAGGTGTACTGCTTCTTGCCTGCCTAGACCATTGTTCTTACCAATTTCAACCGAAATGATATAAGAAACCGACAAATACTTAACAGTAAAACAGAACTATGTAAATAAAAAGTCTTAACTGAGAAACTGTGTAATAACTTGCACTATGGAGGAACACCTTTTATTTTAAAGCATGGGGGCCATAGTGAAAGAGAAAGAAACAAACATATTAACCTTTTAATCATGCCAATGACAAAATTGAAGATGTCTAGTGGCACCAGTTAGAGGACTGGTGTCATTCATGGTTCCAAAACTTGTTATATGTATCGGTTATCGGCTACTATTTATCGGTCGCGTTGGACATGTCGTGAGTATTGGTAGGCGAATTTCCCTTCCAAATCAGCCATTGCTTCTCAGAATTAAGATTTGATACCATGGTCTCATTAGCAAATTGAGCAAAGAGGATGAGGGGTATACCTGAAGAGAAACCTGGCTTGAGGCAGCTAAGAAGGATATGAAAGTTGCGAATGTGACAAAAGAGATGTCCCTTGACATAGCTGATTGAAGAAAAACAATTTATCAAGGCTAACCAAAAGGAAAAGATTCATGATAACTGCTTTATTTTTGTCGTTGTCTGCTTGATGATTGCTTATATTGCATCAGTTTCATTAATTTAAGACTTATCATTTCAGAAAATTTTCAAGTAACTAAAGAATTAGATTATCTTTACCTGTGCAGTGTTAAAGACTACAGTTTTACACTTAGGAAGGATGCTGACGGACCAAGCAGGAAGGGTATATGGAAATCCATTGTAAATCAAAAAAATAAAAATGAAGAACTGGGCCTGGGCCTGGGTTTTAAAATATAAAAATTAGATTAAATATATATTAAATATATTCGGTACGGTACGGTATACCAACGGTATAAAAATTTTGTACCAGTACCATACCATCAAAAATCGGTATGGTACAATACCGAAAATTTGGTATGGTATTACCAAGTTTCGGTATTTTTTTGTACGGTAATGGTATGGTACGGTATGGTACGGTAATATGGTATTTTTTGACACCCCTACATCAGCCAAGACCCAAACCACAGACCGAAAGCAAAGAGTCCGAATGGACTCCGTGTCAATTTCTTAACTCCAAATCCTCTTATACCCTACGTTGGGCGTGGGATACCTTAGAACAAATCAAAAGGAGATTGCGTTTATCAAGTTTCAAACCGGAGCAAACAAGAAAGCCAGCGCAGCGTCAGGCCACTAGGCTACCCGTACCCAACGACTCACAGGCAACACGAAAGGTTTTGTTCCAATTTCGTATTATTTCATTGATCTCGTAAAACTTAGTTTTCTTTTTTAATCAAATCTTTCATTAGTCTACAATAATTTAATTAGACTGAAAATTAACAGAAACTCATGTATTAAAAAATTCATATTTGATAATACATCTAAAGTTCAAGTCTATTTCTTCTCTTTTATTATATGAATTGAAATTCTTCATTTTAATCAAACTATGAAAAATTTATATTCTATTACAACAAGTTAAAATAAGTTATGTATACCCATTTTTCTTTACAAAAATTTCTCTTTAAACATAAGGGAAATCTCTTCAATTATTTTCACAATTACTAGTTTCTATTAACATACAAATGACAATTATTCCTTACTTTTCGGTTCTCAATTTCCAAACATCATGACAATACTTCGTAATTACTAGTTTCTATATTAACATGCAAATGGAAAAATACTCATTACTTCTTTTTCCCATGATATCAATTTGTTTCTTAATTAATAGTAACATCTCTACAATTTAGCATACCTAAAAACATGGATTTGCTCTCTAATTTATCACATCAAAATTAGAAAGTAATCTAATCATAATAACATGAATTTAATCATAATAGCATGCATTCCCTACAATTTAGAAAGTATAGGATCACCCACTAACATAATATTAATCTATTTGCCAACATAGCATGATTCACTATTAATCTCACCACATTCATGGTATAGTTATTCTATTTTATCACCTCAAAACTACTCATTTACTTTCATTAACATGCACATTATAAGAATTAGAAAGTAGGAGAACACCCACCGTAATCTTGAAGGTTGAAAGCTACAAAGAGAGGGTTCCTTCTTGCTCCTAGCTCCACAAGTCCTCCTAGCAAAGCCTCCACTCCTAGCTATGACTCCTTCTAGCAAGAGACTCCAAGAACAAGAACTCTCTTACTCTCTTTCTTTTTCTCTCTCTCTTTTCTTTTTCTTTTTCTTTTTCTTTTCTTTTCTCTTACTTTGATTCTATTTTTGGTGTGTGAAATGAAAAAAGGGTAGGGTGCTATTTATAGGATATGTAGAAGGTTCAATTTGCAAAATTTTACACCTAATAAATTACTCTATTTAATTCCTACAACTCTTCACCTCATAAACTCCTAAAACCTCCAATCTCTTAACCTCCTTATAACTCCTACCCCTTCTAATTCTCAACTCCCAACTCTCCACTCTCTTCTCCCATTATTCTCTCTCTTACCATGCCAAAACCGGTCCCTATTCTTCTCCCTACTAGCCTACTCCCGGCCTACAAGGATACCAACCGGCCACAAACATTAGTGATTGAGTAATGCTAGAGCCACTACCAATTTCACTACATTTCTCTTCACTACCTTAGGTGGCACACTCCAATAGGTAGGGGATGATAGAGTAGGTGGGAGAACTCTCCAATAGGAGTATGCCACCTAAGGTAGTGAAGAAAATGATAGTAAAATTGGTAGTGGCTAAAGCATTACTCTTAGTGATTAGTGTATGTGCACACATGCACAGCAAAAAATCCAAGTGGGCCCCACCATACCATTTCACATTTCATCCTTTTGATAACAATAGCACATTCTGTGCTATATAAACCAAACCGTGGGCCCATCATCAATCCCATATACTTATAACATTGCATTACCCATATATGTCATCATACATTTAATCTTTACCAGCCAACTATACTTCATTTATATATATTACGTGCATATATATACTAGTATATTTACTTTTGAAATTATACAAGGTGTTACACACACTCCGAATTTATTTTAAACATAATTACGCTCCAATATGCTCGTCGAAAATACGTGCATCGCACGTAAAATATCAAAATGCGAAAATCGACTTTATCAAAAAAATTATTAAATATAATCGAAAACAATATAAGAAAAATATATTTACTAATATTATGTATTTCATGATGAAATCACTGCACATAGAAAACACGTGTATTGTACGTGCAGAAAATCAAAAAAATGCATTTTAATCAAAATAGGGGAAAATAAATTTCCGTTTTATAAAAATAGATTTGAAAATATAAAATAAATAATTGAAACCCAGAAATTATCACCCGTGACGGTGGAAAATATGTAATTAATACGTGCATTGAAAATACGTAGAATACAAGGATTGAAATATTATATTTTAGTTGACTCAAAATAGTGTAAAAATCAATAAAGGAAAATGCATAAACAGTCGTCAATCAAAATACGTGATGAAAACACGTTACAAAATACACGTGCGAACACACGGGGGCAAAATTGTAATTTCCAATTTTGCGGGGTGTTACAATTAACTTTTTTTTGGAAGCATCTATATAAATTTGTTTTCATTTATATAGTTTGGTCTCCAATGCTCCAAATTTGTTTGCATTTAAATAATAATTATTATTTTGTCAACTTTCAAAAGGCCCTATTTGAGAATTTGCTTAGGGCCCCCTAAAACTCAGATACGCCCCTGGTTGTGTGTGAATGTGCACTTAGTCCTTAATGCAGTTATTATTATTTATATGACACTAATGCACACTTGTTTGGATTCTATGCATCCCATACTACATAGGTCCGAGGGCAAGCCCTTAATCGTTCTTCATCTTGTAGGGTTGATTCCCTCGCCATGACTTAAACTACTACGGTAACTGCGGCAAGTATCTTAGATGTTCTATGAGTTACGAGCCCATGTCCAGACAGCCTGAAGGGGAATCCCATGTCGTGACATGACGCATCATGTAGAGCCTATGGACAATTCAGCCTCCGTCATGGAACGATGACACCACCCACAGTTACTAAAACACCCCACAAGCATCGCCACGGTCCCGATAATTCCGGAGTAGTATCCACGCCATGACATGACTAATCAAGCAGGCAACCTATGAATACTCTCACATCGTAGATCCGAGACCCTCATACTTGTGTTTTTCTCCTACTTTCATTACATCTTCACTAGTGTATTGTCCTTAGTTGTTTGAATCATGAATAAAATCAACACCCTAGAGTTAGCACTTCCTCTATACCAGCCTTAACCATCAATCAATAATAACGACCCAAACTTGGTCTTTCATTTCAATATTTCATTCCAAATAATTTATTCAATGCTGGTATAAAGACTTAGCTACACTCTAGTCTTTAATCTCATTTCATGTTCATAAAATTGAGTATTCACACTCACAAATTTTCTCATAACTCATCATGATCTTTATTTCATTTTCATGTATAATTTCATGTACAAGCCCCCTCGGCACGGATACAAGGAAGAGGAAGAGGACCACGGTGGGACCTCTTTCCGGCCGAACAGTACAAGCCCCCTCGGCACCCTCGGTTGTTGTGGTCCCGGTGACCGAGGCCCCTTCGGAACCGCCCACTCAGGCTCCTCTGGCCGATGCCCCGGGTTCGTCAAGCGGGGCGTTCTCTGCCAGTGCTGCTCTGGCTTTGGAGGTACTGTCGCTTAATGTCGAGGTGGAGACCATCCTCACCGAGGAGCATAAGCGACTCTTCGTCCCCGACTGGAGGGTGATGAAGGTAGATGGCTTCCTCGGCGACGCGGGGATGTGCGTGCAGGCGGTGCGCCACCTGCCGACCCTGAAGGACCGTGCCGCGCTGAGGACCGGCTCCCTGGGCAACAATGCCCTGGAGATAGCTCGGTCGACTATGTTGGTAAGTCTGAGTTGTTTATGATAAAAAAAAATTTCTAAGTTTTTTGTTCGGTTCTAATCATTTCTTCTCCTTCGTTTTGCTCGCAGACCCTCTGCCATTTCAACCACATGCTCGGGCAGTTCTCTGAGCAAGAGAAGGAGATGCAGCTGGCAAACGATCGGGAGAGATCGGAGCATTCCAAGGTGGTTACGCTGTTCGAGGCCGAGCAATGACTCTCGGCTTCGTGTGCGGCTGAGGTGGGGGCCCTCGAGACGAAGCTCGCCGAGGCGCTGAGGCACGCTGCAGCCGAGACTGCCAAGGTTGAGGTGTTGGAGAAGGAGAGGGATCGCCTTGAGGAGGAACTCGCGAAGGCCTTAAAGGTGTCCGAGGAGGTGCTGAAGGGTCAAGCACTGAAAGTGGTGGAGGCAGAGAAGGCGGTTCGGGACGAGGCAGAATCCCACATGTTGACGAACATGGAGGAAGCCTACGCCCGAGCACTGAAGCACGTGGCCGCTTGCGTCCCCCGGCTTCGATGGTTCATCGTATTACTTTTACGACCCCGTAGAAGGCGAGGAGCTTATCCCTCTAGCAGAGGCCGAACCCAAACTAGAGAGTGATGAGACCGAAGGGGGCGGCGAAGACGAGGCGAACCTTGACGGAGCACTCGTCACTTTGCCGATCGAGGATGCTTCGGAGCAGCACCGTGAGGTGGACCCCTGACTTAGTCGTCCTTTCTTTTGTTTGTTGTTGTTTTTTTTTGTTGTAATGCCGAACCGCAGACTAGCCACCGCTCTCATGTACTTTTCTTTTGAACTTTAATGAAATGACCAACTTTTTGAGATTTGGCTAAGTGTTGAGATTTTGATCTTGATTTGAATTCGCCCTTCTGCACTTTGTGTTAAGGACTCAAGTGTTGTGAACAGCTTGCTTATTGAAAATTTCGCTAAGTTTTGAAAACACCTTTTGCTCTCTGAATTCTTGCTAAGTGCTCCCGATGTTCAGAGTTGACATGTTTTTGCTTTGCAGGTCGCCGAGCTGAGTTCAACAGCTGAAGTCTCTCGTCTTCGAGCTGACTTAATGGCGATGAAGTTGGCCCTCTCTCGCAGTTGAGAGTGTTTTATCAAAAGCGAGTTGGACTTGGACAGCCTCAAGCTAAAGCTGTCGAAGCGTCTCTCCGAAATGAAGCGGCTAAAGAAGGCGTTGTCTGATGTTTCTGCGGAGAGAGGTGAACTGTTGGCTGAGATTCACCACTTGAAGAAAACGGAAGACGAGCTCTAGGCGGGGAGAGAAGAACAAACGACAGTGATGGGCAAATTGACGGCAGAGGTTGACGAGTTGAATAGAGTTACGGTGGATAGGAGCATCGAAGTTACTCATCTCCATCAAATTATTGCCGATAGCTCCGGTGCCGAAGGCTCAGCTCGGCTTTCTCGCTTCAAGATAGCCATGAAGGACGACTCTCTGAAGCAACGAATCGTCGAGCTAGAGGAGGAGGTTGCTTGCCTAAAACCCCAATCAGGGCGGGTCAATGTTAGAAGTACGTCGTGCACTTGTGAAGAAAGCGAGAGAGGAATTTCCTTTTACGAGCTTGCGACTCGATCACCAGTTGTTCGTCGAAGTCCTGCTGATGCACAAAGTGGGGTGGCTACTTCGTCGAGCGAAGCCTCAGCCGGCGCAACACTGAAAGATGCTACTAAGCTGCTGGCTTGGGGACCTTAACGAGTGCGGGATCGCAACGACAAGGTGTGCGCCGGCCCCACCTGTCTCTTAAGAGGAACATCCCTCTTCCTAAGAGTTGTTGAAGTAGTCTTGTGATTTTAGCTTTTTGAATTTTGTAACTCGTCGTAGATAAGAGTAGCTGGTCTTGTAATTTGAGTTTCTTTGAACTTTAAACTTTTATAGAAGTGAAAGCTTGTTTATTCCTCTGTGCTTGTGTGTTGGCGTGTTCAGTTAATCCCTTATGGTTGTAAGAGTGTTTCTGAAGGGCCGACCATTTCTAGCTCGCTTAAGAGCGAGGAGTAGAAGTGGGGTCCTGCCAAGCTTTGAACTCCGAGGGACGTGGCTCTATCGAAGGCGTCCATCTGAAGATTTTGCATGGATCTTGATGTGAAAGGCGGTGTGGATCACGAGAAAATGCTATCTTGTCGTTTTGTGGTCGTGGCCCATTCTGAGCCGTCTGATCAAGATCTTGCGTGAATTTTGAGAAGAAAGTTGTTTTTTCCAATACGCAGCTCGGAATGCGAGTCACTCGGAAATGTATACCTGAATATCTTCATCAGTTACCCAGCCAAGTGAAGCAATGGGGCATTCATTCAAGTACTCCTCCAAGTATTCTTCTTCCATGCCTAGTATTGTTGTAGAAATTTCGTCAGTTATCCAGCCAAGTGATTTGAATTCCAAATACATCGTTGGAGTAAGTTTCAACAGTTGTGGGAGCAGTTCCAAATGACGAACCACTTCTAGCTCGCTTAAGAGCTTGCGAAGCGAAATCGAGCCAAGTTTTGGACTCCGAACGCGTCGTTTGAGTAAGTTTTAATGGTTGTGGGAGCAGTTCCGAATGGTGAACCACTTCTAGCTTGCTTAAGAGCGAGCTTGCAAAGCGGAATCGAGCCAAGTTTTGGACTCCGAACGCGTCGTTTGAGTAAGTTTCAACGGCTGTAGGAGCAGTTTCGAATGGCGAACCACTTCTAGCTCGCTTAAGAGCGAGCTTGCAAAGCGGAATTGAGCCAAGTTTTGGACTCCGAACGCGTCGTTCGAGTAAGTTTCGACGGTTGTGGGAGCAGTTCTGAATGGCGAACCACTTCTAGCTCGCTTAAGAGCGAGCTTGCGAAGCGGAATCGAGCCAAGTTTTGGACTCTGAACGCATTGTTTGAGTAAGTTTCGACGGTTGTGGGAGCAGTTACGAATGGTGAACCACTTCTAGCTCGCTTATGGGCGAGCTTGTAAAGTGGAATCGAGCCAAGTTTTGGAGTCCGAACACGTTGTTCGAGTAAGTTTCAACGGTTGTGGGAACAGTTCCGAATGGCGAACCACTTCTAGCTCGCTTAAGAGCTTGCGAAGCGGAATCGAGCCAAGTTTTGGACTCCAAACGAGTCGTTTGAGTAAGTTTCAACGGTTGTGGGAGCAGTTCCGAATGGCGAACCACTTCTAGCTTGCTTAAGAGCGAGCTTGCGAAGCAGAATCGAGCCAAGTTTTGGACTCCGAACGCGTCGTTTGAGTAAGCGTCATTAAAGGTCTTAAACAGAGAGATAAAATAATCATAAGAGAATTATGAGGGGAAAGAAGTTCTTTATTGATAACTGCTAATCGGCCGCTTCTAAGTTGCAAACCGTTATTACAATGAGAAAATAAAGAAGCAAGTACAAAAAATAAAAAGATAGGAATGGCTCGACATTTGAAGGTACTCAGAGAGGCATTCAAACACCTTCTTTGTACTTCAGTAAATGGTCGGCATTCCAGGTCCTTAGTATCTCTCCTGCCTTCGAGGTCTTCAAGACGATATGCTCCTGGCCGAACTACCTTGGAAACCTTGTACGGTCCTTCCCAATTCGGAGCTAGCTTACTCTTTTGAATGGGGAATGAGATAGCTTGCTTTCTGTTCGATTCTTCTCCGATAATTTTGCTGGTGAATTGAAGCTCTTTCACGGAGCTCATCGATCAGGTCCAAGTTCGCTCGGAGCTCTTTGGCGTTATGCTCTTCATTATAGGCAATAAGGCGAGGGGATGGCAGACCAACTTCTAAGGGAATTACAGCTTCAGACCCATAGGTGAGATTAAAGGGCGACTCTCCTGTGGGGGTCCTTTTTGTAGTGCGGTAGTTCCACAATACGTTAGGAAGTTGTTCTGCCCATAAGCCTTTGGCCGACTTGTCCAGTCTCTTCTTGATGCCGGAAAGGATCTGCCTGTTGGCGTTCTCTACTTGACCATTGGACTGAGGATAGGAGACGGAGGAGAAGCGTTGCTAAATGCCGAGGTCTTCACATAAAGATCGGAATGCTGCCCCTGTAAACTGTGTTCTGTTATCTGTTATTAGGACTCGAGGTATGACGAACCTACAAATCACATTTTTCCAGAAGAATTGTAGTGCTTTGCTCTCGGTAATAGTGGCCAGTGATTCGGCCTCGATCCATTTGGAGAAATAGTCGATTTCCACGACTAGGAACTTGAGCTGGCCTGGAGCTGGTGGAAACAGACCTAGCAAGTCCATCCCCCACATTGCAAAGGGATTCAGACTCGAGAGAGATGTGAGTTGAGTCAGCGGATGTTGGAGAACCGCTGACAAGGGCTGCATTGCCAGACATGTTGCTCGGCATCCCGAAGTAGAGTAGGCCAGAAGTATCCGTAGTTCAAAACTTTCCTAGCGAGGGACCTTGATCCCGAGTGGGCTCCGCTTATGCCTTTGTGGAGTTCTTGCAGGGCATACGAGGCTTCTTCCGGGGAGAGGCATCTCAAGTAGGGTCTGCCATCTACTTGGGTATAGGAACGTTTGTACAAGACTCCTTCAACAAGGGTGTACTGCTATGCTCTCGTTCGGATTCGACGGGCTTCTTTAGGATCTTGGGGAAGGGTCCCATCCCTGAGGAACTCTATCAAAGACTTCATCCAGTTGTCCCGGAGTTGGACGGACAGCGACTCCATCGAGTTGGGGGCTTCCTCTTCTATGCTTGGCCTTAGGAGTACTTCGATTAGAACGGTCCGCTCGAGACCTTGGAGGGAGGAGGAGGCCAGTTTTGATAGGGCATCTGCTTGGGAGTTTTCTTCTTTAGGGATCTGCTGGATTTGTGCCTCTTTGAACGAAGCCATGAGATTTTGGACCTTGGCTAGGTACTTAACCATTCGGTCGTCTCGCGCCTCGTAGTCTCCTAAGACTTGATTGATCACCAGCTGCGAATCACTGAATATTCGGACGCGTTGCGCCCCTGCCTTGCGAGCCATGCCCAGGCATGCTATTAGGGCTTCATACTCAGCTTCGTTATTGGAAGCTTTGAAGTTGATGCAGAGGGAGCATTGGAGGACGAAGTCATCTGGGCCTGCCAGAATGACTCCGGCTCCGCTCTCCTCTGCGCAAGAAGACCCATCTACATACATTGTCCACATGGGCGGCCCATTCGCTGCTTGACTCACCTCCGGAATGGTGCTTTCTACTATAAATTGGGTGAGGGCTTGAGCCTTGATAGCAGTCCGAGGCTGATAAGATATGTCATGTTGACTTAGCTCGATCGACAACTTCATTAGGCGCCCAGAGATCTCGGGCTTGTGTAGGACTTACTTCAGCGGCTGGTCGGTAAGGAAGACCACCGAGTGGGATTAAAAATAGGGGCGGAGCTTCCTGGCTGCTATAACCAAGGCGTAGGCTATCTTCTCCAACCTCGGGTAGCGGAGCTCGGCATCCCGAAGTACCTTGCTCATATAATAGATAGGCTTCTGAGCCTTGTCTTCTTCCCTCACTAGGACAGTGCTGAGCATTTGTTCGGAGGCAGCGAGGTAGAGGTAGAGTGTTTCCCCGGGAATAGGCTTGCTGAGGAGTGGGGGGTTGACCAGATAGGCTTTCAGTTGGTCGAACGATTCTTGCTGCTGTTGGCCCCACTCGAATCCCTTAGCCCCCCTGAGGGCTTTGAAAAAAGGAAGACACTTCTCCCCTGACTTAGATAGGAAGCGTCCTATGGCCGCGAGGCATCCTGTAAGCTTTTAACTTCTTTCACACTTGTAGGAGGGGCCATGTCCAGTATGGCTTTGATCTTCTCGGCATTGGCTTCGATCCCCCTCTGACTGACCATGAAGCCCAGGAACTTACCAGACGAGACCCCGAACGCACACTTGTTCGGGTTTAGTCTCATATTCCTCAACACGTCGAAGGCTTCTTGTAGGTCGGCGACATGGTTGGACCCATGGATACTTTTGACCAGCATATCATCAATGTACACTTCCATATTTCGGCTGATCTGATTCTGGAAGACCTTATTGACGAGGCGCTGGTAGGTGGCACCAGTATTTTTGAGCCCGAAGGGCATCACTCGGTAGCAATAGAGGCCTTGATCTATGAAGAAGGACGTCTTCGGAATATCCGGAGGGAACATTCTAATTTGGTTGTATTCGGAGAAGGCATTCATGAAGCTCAACAGCTCATGGCCGGAAGTAGCATCGATTAAGGTATCTATGCTGGGGAGAGGAAAAGGATCTTTAGGGCATGCCTTGTTCAAATCCGTGAAGTCAATGCAAATCCTCTAACTTCCATTGACCTTCTTGACCATAACAACATTAGAGAGCCATTCGGGATAGTTAACTTCTTGTATGAACCGTGCCTTGAGGAGCCTGTCCACTTCTTCCTTTATGGTCTGCTGGCGCTCAGGGGCGAACTTGTGCCTCTTCTGCTGGACCGGTTTGGACCCCGGAGCAATGCTTAAGTGGTGGACGAGGAGGTCCTCGGAAATTCCTGGCATGTCAGCAGCTGTCCAGGCGAAGAGGTCATGGTTCTTCTTGATGCAATGGACTACGTCAGAACAGAGGGCAGAGGCGAGGGTCTTGCTGATGAAGAATTTGCGGTTCGGATCTTGCTCGAAAAAGAGAACTTCCTCCAGCTCGTCTACCGGTTCTGACATAGGCTTGGTGCTCCCTTGGGGAATTTCGAGGGTCTCGAGGGAAAGGACAGGTCCCCCGGTTGAGGTCATATAACACTTGCGGACCATCTCTTGACTTTCCCTCACTTCCCCCACACCTGCCTTGGTTGGAAACTTCATTTTGAGATGATAAGCCGATGGGACAGCTTCTAAAGCAGCTAGGCCAGGTCGGCCTAGGATCACATTGTAAGTGGCTGGAATGTCGACAACCATGAAGTCCATCGGCTTCGTTCGGGTAGTAGGAGTTTTGCCAGCGGTTACGTCGAGGGTTATCACCCCTTCGATAGTCACCGGCACTCCCGCGAACCCATGGAGTGTATAGCCGGCGGGCTTGAGCCTGTCCCACGATAATTTGAGTCCTCGAAAGGCCACCAGGAAGAGGATGTTGACAGAACTGCCGTAATCCACCAGAATCCTCTCCACTTTGAAGTTAGCCATGTGGAGGTTAATCACTAGTGCATCACAATAGGGGGTTCGGACACCCTCTAGATCTTCATCCGAGAAAGTAACCGGTACTCCGAGACCTTTGGAAGGGGGTATGCTGTGCACCGAGTTGACCTCCCTGTTGAAAGCCTTTCGAGTAGAGTTGAAGGTTCCTCCCATTGGGCCTCCATGGATGAGGTGCAAGATGCATTCTTCTTCAAACTCGGGAGTCTCGTCGCGCCTCTCGAGACGCTTGTTAGCTCCCTTAGGGGGAGGAGGATCGATCCAGTCCTTTCTTACAACTTGGACAGCTGCCCTCTCTGAATGAGGGCCTCGATTTCATTCTTCAGAGCTCGGAAGTCATTAGTGTCATGGCCGTGGTCTCGATGATATCGGCACCACTTCTCCTTATTCCTCTTTTTCCCGGGGGTATTCATCTTTGGAGCAGGAGGCAGGACTCCTTCTTTCTCAACCTCCATGAGAATAGTTGTACATTGGTGTTGAGAGGGGTAAACTTCTCAAATCTGGGAGGCGGGCGGCGTGACCCCCGTTGTCCTTCTGGAGCTTCTTAGCTCCCTCATCTTCGGCTGCCTTTCTTTTGCTTCCTGAGGAAGACCCCTTGAACGTGGGGCGATGTTCAGCTTCCTCAGCCCGAATGTACTTCTCGCTTCTAAGAAGAAGGTTGGAGAAGTCTCGCGGGGCTTTCTCGCTAGGAAGGAATGAAGGCTCGAATTGAGGACATTGGACTGGAAGGTGGCTGCAGCGATCGATTGGTTGAGGGAGGCAATGGACCTAGCTTCCGCAGTAAACCGCTTGACATAATCTCTTAGTTTCTCACCCTTCTTCTGATTGGGGAAGAGTAGTGAAATACTAGTCTTCTCGGTTCGGCGGCTGCTCACGAAGTGGGTGATGAAGAGGGTTTCAAATTGTTCAAAGGAGAAGATGGAGGATAGGGCGAGGCGAGAGTACTATTCCCGAACCGGACCTTTGAAAGTAGCTGGGAAGGTCTTGCATAGTAGAGCATCGGAAGCTTGGTGGATCATCATGAGAGTTTTGAAATTCTCGATGTGATCCACGGGGTCTGACTCCCCCGTATACGTCTCGAACTGTGGTGGCTTGAAGTTTGCTGGAACGGGAGCCTCCATGATGGTTCGGGAGAACGGAGGTCTGCTTGGGCGGAGGGTCCTCCCTCTTAGCTCCTCTTCCCTGTCTAGCTGACCGAGGCGTCTCTCCATCTCGTGAAGACAACAGTAGACAGCATCATCCCTTCGACGGTACCATGGAGAGTCTCTGGACTCCTCTTTGTACGAAGGGGAGCGTGGAGTTCGGCGATAGTAGCTAGGAGAATGGTGAGGTTTGGCGATTTGATGGCGGTGGCTCAGATTTTGAGGAGGAGTTAGGGATCGATGGCGAGGACTCTAGACCGGAGGAGGAGTGGAGACCCTCTGAACATTATTATTGTTGTTTGGTCGGAGATTGAGGGCCTGCAAGATTGTAGCCTAGAACTCTTGGAATTCGGCTCGGGTGATAGGTTCGTTCTCGTCCCTCTGGGGCTGCCGACCAGTGGGAGAATGATGTCTACTTCGATGGTATTCAGGGGACTCCCTCCTCCTCCTATGAAGAGGGGACCTCCTGTGGTCGCGACGACGAGGAGATCGCTCATTTGGACGTTCTGAGCGGGTGGCTCCCTCACGGGCCCGCCTTTCATCCAAACGACAGCGAAGGTCTTCTTCTTTCTGCCGGTTGATGAGGATGTTGCGGAGGTCTTCGGAAGGCCGAGGGTTATGAGATGCCATTGAGTCGGTTGAAGGGTTATGTACGGAGATATGGTCGCGGTGAAGAGGTTGCTTCTGAGGAGGAGGACGAGAGGTCCCAATACCGGTGTTCTGGGGCCCGGCTGGAGCCCGCTGGTGCTGAGGATTCCGAAGAGGAGGTTGTTCCTACTGCAGAGGCTGATCAGGCTGAGGAAGGAGTTGTCCTTGCTGCTGGACGGTTTGGAGGGGAGCCTCCTGTTGCTGTTAAGGAGGAGTGGGCCCACGGTTGGACCATCTGGATCTCAGTTTTCTTGGAGGCATGGCTAGGGGTGATCTTAACCGATGGAAGAGGATGGATTGCTATTCGTCGTTCCCACAGACGATGCCAATCTGTTGCCGTTGAAATCGGTGCGGGGGCAAACAGATAGATTTGTGGATCCTTGGGATGTTGAATAGTCAAACCTGAACAACTTTCACCGGAGTTTGATCGTGATCTCCCGCTGTTGACCTGTAAAAAGTGCGAAACACGGGGGTTGATCCCGGCGACGCACCCTCCGACGCTCTAGTCAGTAATCAGAAAGATTATGAAAGAGCTTTGATTAGCAAAAGATTGATTACCGGGTAACAGTGGGGGATGGGGGTATTTATAGTCGCCTTAGGGATCAGTTTCGGGATAAGATCAAATCCCTACTTCCCAGTGAATGGATAGAAGCGATCAAGGCCGTTGATTAAGGTTAATCATAAACCCTAATTCTATCCGGCTGGACCGGGTTTCTTGCTGGTTAAAACCCGCACCCAGTTGAGGTGGATCCGTTCGTGGGTTGTTGGGCCTTTGAAAAACAGGCCCAATTTCCATCTCGGACCCGTTTGTAGGCGAAATTACCATTTTACCTTTGATCTTTGAGATTTGCTTCTAATTTGCACGGTTCCAATTTAACCTTATTTTTTGTCATATCAAGTAGCCTAAAGAGGGCCACACTGAAATGGACAGCAGCTGGAAATCACCAGACATACTGTTCCATCCTAAATTGACTACCACACCTTATTCAAACTCACGTACTGCATCATTCATTCACATTCACTACTCTGAACTGCATTTATCATTAATTTTGTATAGCTTATTCAGTTTCGTCTCATAGAGTCAGTTGCACATATTTCTTAGCACCAGCACAAGAAATCACCCAGTCACATAGCTACATTGTATTAAAAATAAATATAAACTTCCCACTTTCCCTCACATAGATTCACACACATTAAATACGAGATTTAAAATAATTATCACACAACAGCATACTAGAATCAAAGATTCAAACAACTATACACAAACGTCTTTGCATAATTGATTATACCGCATCCACCTCACATCGAGGACTATCACATACTTATCCCGTAAAACGTTCAGAACAATTTTCATACAATAAAAATACCGCAATTTAAGCTCCAAGTAACTAAAATAAACATCTTATAAATACTGATGCCATTTTCTCAACATGGTCGTCATTTTTATCTACTAATATGTCTCTTTAAACTAAAATTCAAAGTTAATATCGCACATAACTATGTACATACATGCATATATAATCAAAATCAAAGCAATTAAACCAAGGTTTAGAAGTTGTTACTCGCTTTATGCTGCATGACGCCTTAAAGTTCCCACGTTTTTCTCATGGGCATTCCGTTGAATAAATTTCTGGTTAAAATCAAGAATACGAACCTGAGAATGAAAATTGAGAGAAACGAAGACAGCGGGAGAGGGACGATGATGGCAAAGTGACGGCAAGACGACAGCAGGGGGGCGGGTCGATGATTCGAGATCGAAAGAGAGAGTTAAAGAGATCAAGGTATGGTTTGAGATGTGGCTGGGGGCGGCACGGGGGCGGGGAGGGGGGCACAACGGCGGGAAGGGGGGGATTTGGAGATAGGGTTTTGTGAGAGAGGGGGATTAAAATCTTCTAATCTTCTAATATTCACCATACAGTGTTTTACCATGTTAGTAAAACTTATAATTACAGTTTAAAAGATATAAAGCTATAGGATACCTATACCCACAGTTTACTACACGTCTGTAGGTATATGATGTCTATACCCACGGTTTTAGCGACCGTCACTACATGTATCCGTTAGTATATGTCAAATTCTTTGTAGTGTTACTTTCATATTCTTTTAATAAAATGTATATCTATATAATAAAACACAAAGAAAGCTATCAAGTGGCTATCCTTCAATCCTCAAAAAATCAAAGGTCCAGATCTAACCTTACAAAACATATTTTCCCCCCAAAAGTTCCTCCCAAAACTCAAATTCAAATCTCCCACCCAAAACAACTCCTATATTTATTTATTTATTTTTTCTATCTCTCTCTCCCTCCCTCTTCTATTCAAAAAATTAAGAAAATAAAAATTTTAAAATTTTAAAATATTAAAAAACTTAAAAAATTTAAAATTTAAAAACTTTAAAAATAATTCAAAAAAAAAATAAAATCATATAATATATTTTTTGCTCTATGTTTGCTACTTCAATTAATTTGTTGGACCTCCAAAACTATTTTATATGATTAAACAAGATGCACCGTTCCGAAGACGTGCCGTAGGCACGTGTCAACGGGCAAACCTAGTATATATATATTTTACATGAATGTATTTTATAAAATATCAATCCAAATTTGATTATTTTGGTACCGTTGAAAAGATCTCGACGATACCTTTAGGATGGGACAAATTTTGAATATTTTTCAATCGATTAAAAATAATAATTGATACAATATTAATATATAAAATTATTTATTTTTTATTAGCTTAACTAAATGCTAAAAAACATAAAAAAATATTACATTGATAATCACCAGCCTTTAATTCATTGTAATTTGCTATCACGTAATTTGCTTTGTTTGTGCGTTTGTTTGTTTTTCCATGTTGTACTTTAAATTTTAATTATTATAATTCTAAATGTTCTATTTCAGTCAAATTTTAATATTAAATTATTCTAAATTATAAAAGTTATTTGATTAATGTGAATTTACTATTTCATTCATAATCTAGGCAAGGTGAGAACTAAATAAAATTAATATTTTATGAAATTTATAAGTAATTAATAATCGCTTAAAGTAAAATTAATATAATAATATGATAATTAAAAACATTTATCCGGAAAATTAAAGTAGTTATTAATTTTACTAATATTACAATTAATGTATACTTTATTTTAGTTTAATTATGTTAAATGAATAAAGTTTGAAGAAATCAAATTTGAAGGAGTGTGGTTGGAGTTGATGAGTCTTCAAAAAAGAATATTCCAATACTATTCATTTTGAAGGCTCCTATTGAAGATGTTCTTAGGATTTTTTCTTCGCCTTATGGAAAAATTGGGATCGGGCGAGATTTTTTTTATATTGATTTTCAGTCCGATAATTTTTAAAAAATTGAAGTGACGAAATATGATATTCTGTCTGAATTTTAAAAAAAATAAAAAATTGAACAAACGAAAGATCATCGTTCGTCCACTATAATTTTCATCTTCCTATATCTTATTCCAAATATAACCTACCACTGTTTCCCTAATACCAAAAATTTTGGTATATAGCCAAACGACTACAATTTTTAAATTTTTTTTTTTTTTTTATAAAAAAAGCTTTTCAGCCAACGACTACATATGCTCTTACATATAAGGTGTGAGAATGAGAGCTTAAGGTACTGTTCTTTTTTTTTCATCTGATAAAAGGTTACCTCTTATAAGAGATTTACAGTAAGAGCCTCTTGTAAGAGCCTCTTTTTGAGGTGTTCTTTTTATATAAAAATAACCTCTTATAAGAACCTCTTATAAGAGATTTCTGTTCTTTTTTCACCTCTTACAAGAGCCTATATTACCCCAAAGTATAAAAATAGTGAGATATGGACAAGAAAAGATAAGTTCAAATTACTAATATATAAACTAGTTTAATGGCAAGTTAAATTCACAAATCAGTGTAAATCATCAATTATAATTCCGGGCTACTATAAACTTTTAATTAGTATGAAAAGTAGTATGTATAAATATAAATAATAATAATTTGTTTCAAAGAAATTGGATTTAAAAAATTTAAGGTCGATGGGCTAATATAAATTCTCCCTTAGCTGTAAATAAATTTAAAAAAAATTAAAAAAATTAAAATAAAAAAAAACCCTGATCGGCTGCAGGATTTGGACATGGTGGCATCACAACAGGACAAATCAACTAGCCACAACTCAAGTAATGTACTTACTGGACGTAAATATATATCTCTTTAAATAAATCAGTGTTTCGACAGCATCCCTAACATAATTGTTCGAGATTGTGAAGAATGAATTCCCACACTTTTTCTAGGATAGCATATTACAGTCAACTACGTATATGATTACACTTTTTCTAGGATAGCATATTCCGGGCTACTATAGACTAATATATAAACTAGTTTAATTAGTAACAATTATAATATAGACTTTGGGGTAATATAGACTTTTTAAGTGATAGAAGTC